>JBAMCL010000183.1:0-94845 GCA_037075165.1 Hirtodrosophila histrioides | reverse complement strand
CATAGATGGATATAGATGGATATAGATGGATATAGATGGATATAGATGGATATAGATGGATATAGATGGATATAGATTGGATATAGATGGATATAGATGGATATAGATGGATATAGGTGGATATAGATGGATATAGATGGATATAGATGGATATAGATGGATATAGATGGATATAGATGGATATAGATGGATATAGATGGATATAGATGGATATAGATGGATATAGATGGATATAGATGGATATAGATGGATATAGATGGATATAGATGGATATAGATGGATATAGATGGATATAGATGGATATAGATGGATATAGATGGATATAGATGGATACAGATGGATATACATGGATATAGATGGATATAGATGGATATAGATGGATATAGATGGATATAGATGGATATAGATGGATATAGATGGATATAGATGGATATAGATGGATATAGATGGATATAGATGGATATAGATGGATATAGATGGATATAGATGGATATAGATGGATATAGATGGATATAGATGGATATAGATGGATATAGATGGATATAGATGGATATAGATGGATATAGATGGATATAGATGGATATAGATGGATATAAGATGGATATAGGTGGATATAGATGGATATAGATGGATATAGATGGATATAGATGGATATAGATGGATATAGATGGATATAGATGGATATGAGATGGATATAGATGGATATAGATGGATATAGATGGATATAGATGGATATAGATGGACATAGATGGATATAGATGGATATAGATGGATATAGATGGATATAGATGGATATAGATGGATATAGGTGGATATAGATGGATATAGATGGATATAGATGGATATAGATGGATATAGACGGATATAGATGGATATAGATGGATATAGATGGATATAGATGGATATAGATGGATATAGATGGATATAGATGGATATAGATGGATATAGACGGATATAGATGGATATAGATGGATATAGATGGATATAGATGGATATAGATGGATATAGATGGATATAGATGGATATAGATGGATATAGATGGATATAGATGGATATAGATGGATATAGATGGATATAGATGGATATAGATGGATATAGATGGATATAGATGGATATATGATGGATATAGATGGATATAGATGGATATAGATGGATATAGATGGATATAGATGGATATAGATGGATATAGATGGATATAGATGGATATAGATGGATATAGATGGATATAGATGGATATAGATGGATATAGATGGATATAGATGGATATAGATGGATATAGATGGATATAGATGGATATAGATGGATATAGATGGATATAGATGGATATAGATGGATAGATGGATATAGATGGATATAGATGGATATAGATGGATATAGATGGATATAGATGGATATAGATGGATATAGATGGATATAGATGGATATAGATGGATATAGATGGATATAGATGGATATAGATGGATATAGATGGATAGATGGATATAGATGGATATAGATGGATATAGATGGATATAGATGGATATAGATGGATATAGATGGATATAGATGGATATAGATGGATATAGATGGATATAGATGGATATAGATGGATATAGATGGATATAGATGGATATAGATGGATATAGATGGATATAGATGGATATAGATGGATATAGATGGATATAGATGGATATAGATGGATATAGATGGATATAGATGGATATAGATGGATATAGATGGATATAGATGGATATAGATGGATATAGATGGATATAGATGGATATAGATGGATATAGATGGATATAGATGGATATAGATGGATATAGATGGATATAGATGGATATAGATGGATATAGATGGATATAGATGGATATAGATGGATATAGATGGATATAGATGGATATAGATGGATATAGATGGATATAGATGGATATAGATGGATATAGATGGATATAGATGGATATAGATGGATATAGATGGATATAGATGGATATAGATGGATATAGATGGATATAGATGGATATAGATGGATATAGATGGATATAGATGGATATAGATGGATATAGATGGATATAGATGGATATAGATGGATATAGATGGATATAGATGGATATAGATGGATATAGATGGATATAGATGGATATAGATGGATATAGATGGATATAGATGGATATAGATGGATATAGATGGATATAGATGGATATAGATGGATATAGATGGATATAGATGGATATAGATGGATATAGATGGATATAGATGGATATAGATGGATATAGATGGATATAGATGGATATAGATGGATATAGATGGATATAGATGGATATAGATGGATATAGATGGATATAGATGGATATAGATGGATATAGATGGATATAGATGGATATAGATGGATATAGATTGGATATAGATGGATATAGATGGATATAGATGGATATAGATGGATATAGATGGATATATGATGGATATAGATGGATATAGATGGATATAGATGGATATAGATGGATATAGATGGATATAGATGGATATAGATGGATATAGATGGATATAGATGGATATAGATGGATATAGATGGATATAGATGGATATAGATGGATATAGATGGATATAGATGGATATAGATGGATATATCTTTCGGACGTTGATGTACTAACGAACAGTACATACAAGTGGCCCAACGACACCAAGCACGGGCTTGTTAACGCGCGGACCCAAGCATAAATGCAACCCACCTCCCGCCCAACCGACCGAGAGGCGCACCGCATAACGTACGGTAGCGGAAGATCGCGGACAATAAAAATACAAACTAAATACAAAAATACCATTATACAAAAAGACTCTAAGGATTACATAA
Organism: Hirtodrosophila histrioides; assembly: GCA_037075165.1. Lineage (NCBI taxonomy): Eukaryota > Metazoa > Arthropoda > Insecta > Diptera > Drosophilidae > Hirtodrosophila > Hirtodrosophila histrioides. The sequence continues at coordinate 92,015 of JBAMCL010000183.1, read as the reverse complement.
GTAGCGTAAGAGTAAAGTTCTAAGTGTAGAAATTGAAGTAGCATTACTTACTAAATGGAAAAGATTGTTATAGTTAGAACATAAGATTCGAAGTGGGTTATGAATAGCATAATTAGAACTACAAGTTTGAAGAGAAAGAGGAAGAAAATTTCTAGAACTTCTGATCGGAACTGCAAAACTAATTTGGCTGATTAATTCAGAAGAATCAATTTCCCCATGAATTAGTTTATGTAAGAAAATTACACCAAGCATGGTTCTACGATCAGAAAGAGAAGGCAGATTTATTAGTAAGAGTCTACTACGATAAGAAGGTAAGCGAGTATTAGGATTCCAGTTAAGACCCCGGAGTGCAAAGAGCAGAAATTGTTTTTGTACCGATTCTAATCTATCCTGATGAATCCTGTATTGGGGACACCAAATACAAGACCCATATTCAAGAATAGGTCGCACAAGGGAAGTATAAAGAGTTTTAGTAATGTAGGGATCGTTAAATTCTTTCGACCAACGCTTAATGAAACCCAGGACACCAAAGGCACGATTAGCGGTGGAAAAGATATGCTTGTCAAACTTAAGTTTGGGATCTAAAAGGATACCCAAATCATCAACCGACTCAATTCGAACAAGGGGCTTACCATTAAGAATATAATTGTTGAAGAAGGGCATTCGCCTGTAAAAGGACATTACGTTACACTTGCCACAATTAAGATTTAATAAATTTACCCGACACCAGGCTTGAAAACTGTCAAGATCAGTTTGCAACCTTTGACCAGACAGGAAATCAGTAGATGACAGACAAAGTTTAACATCATCGGCATACATCAACACCCGAGAGTAATTTACAACAGAAGGAAGGTCATTGATGAACAGAGTAAATAATAAGGGGCCAAGATGACTTCCTTGTGGTACTCCGGAAGTAACTTGAACAGACTTAGAGACTAAGCCTTTGAAATAAACCTTTTGGGTTCTAAGAGTTAAATAGTTGGAGATCCAAAGAATTAAGTTATTTGGAAATCCCAGAAGATGCAGTTTGTGAAGTAAAAGAGAATGATTAACAGAGTCAAAAGCCTTACTGAAATCAGTGTAAATAACATCTGTTTGCATTTTAGATTGAAATCCTTTAATAACAAGAGAAGTGAATTCCAATAGGTTAGTGGTAGTAGATCTATATTTCACAAAGCCATGCTGGCAGGGTGAAATTATAGATCTACATAAATGTTGAAGTTGAGAAGTTATTAATTTCTCAAAAATCTTAGGAATAGCAGACAGCTTAGAAATACCTCTATAGTTCTCAACATTGGACTTGTTTCCTTTTTTATGGAGAGGAATAATAAATGACTCTTTCCAAATATTGGGGAAAGAGCACAACTCCACGGACAATTTAAAAAGAAAATATAATGGCTTAAAAATCAGATGTAGTATCAGGGGCAAGCCTGGAAACAAAGATTTGTTTCCGTGGTGGAATTCCTATAAGGGTCTTCTTAGTAACCAAAGCAGTTGCATCCACTGGAGCCACAGCATTGGTTGCTAGACCAGTTGATTCGACCGGTATATTATCACTAGGCTGTTGATCTGGATCAACAGTGTTAATAGCCAGCGAATCAGAATGCTCTACGGGGTCAGAAGGAACAACATCCATGGGTACGATGCTATTCTCGTCACTTCTGATTATTGAATTATGAGGAGAGGGGGACGATAAATTTATTAATTCTAACTGTTTATTAGTTGCGGATGTAGTGGAAGCATGTGTGGGGAGTTGCAGTTCATTGGGGCCAATAGACAGCCTAAAATTAGCCTTCTTCCGTTTTGGAGACTCATTCAGAAGTTTCATACTTTTGAATTCATTCTCCAAGTCGGAAAAACCATCGAACAGTTTTTTGAACCGCCCGAATATGTCACCAAAGCCTTTTTTAGTCTGCCTCATGAAACCCATGATGTCCCGTTCAACATCCCTACAGGATACACATGTCCACTTGAGGCCAGATTTTGACTCAATCTGGTCCACAATTCTGCCGTTTAGGCCAGCACATTTTTCGTGTGACACATTATCACACAGCCAGCAGCAAACAAAGCCCATCTTAGAGTTTGCTCTAACCTGGCAATTTTTATTGTAACAGACAAACATTCTTAAAAAAAGGAATTTAAATATATGAAAATAGAATATAAAAAAAGAATAATCAAAAAAATAAAATATAAAGCAAAAGAACCAAAAAAGATTGTAAAAAGAACAGAAAGGCACCCTAGGGTTAAACAACTACCGCTGATTTGTACTTACAAGCACAATAACAATACACAGCGCGGGCGCGACGACCGAAACTCGCAAACGGAATTCTAACAGAAAAGACCGCGACCAACACCAACAACACAACTAATGTAAGCGCGCGAGAGAGATAAACAAAGAGAATGAAGTGAGTACACACAAAAACAAATTATATGCAGACAGCAATGCAACTGCAAAATCAAACAGAATGCTTGGCTGCAGTTTGTTGTTGTGTATAGGCACAAAAAATTATAAATTTGCCAATAAAGCACAAATAATCACAACTAAAGTCCAACACAGGTGTTTAACACAACCGAATGTAAACACACGTCACAAATATGAAAACTTGCAATTTAATAAGTGATTAAAACGGGGAAAGAAAAATTAATTGCGAGGCGCAAGAAAAAAACACGTCCGTTTGCGAAAGCGAAGCGTAACGAATATGATGGATGTAGATGGATATAGATGGATATAGATGGATATAAATGGATATAGATAGATATAGATGGATATACATGGATATAGATGGATATACATGGATATATATGGATGTAGATGGATATAGATGGATATAGATGGATATACATGGATATAGATGGACAAAGATGGATATAGATGGATATAGATGGATATAGATGGATATAGATGGATATAGATGGATATAGATGGATATAGATGGATATAGATGGATATGGATGGATATAGATGGATATAGATGGATATAGATGGATGTAGATGGATATAGATGGATATAGATGGATATAGATGGATATAGATGGATATAGATGGATATAGATGGATATACATGGATATAGATGGATATAGATGGATATAGATGGATATAGATGGATATAGATGGATATTGATGAATATTGATGGATATTGATGGATATAGATGGATATACATGGATATAGATGTATATACATGGATATATATGGATATATATGGATATAGATGGATATAGATGGATATAGATGGATATAGATGGATATAGATGGATATAGATGGATATAGATGGATATTGATGGATATTGATGGATATTGATGGATATTGATGGATATAGATGGATATAGATGGATATAAATGGATATAGATGGATATAGATGGATATAGATGAATATAGATGGATATAGATGGATATAGATGGATATAGATGAATATAGATGGATATAGATGGATATAGATGGATATACATGGATATAAATGGATATAGATGGATATAGATGGATATAGATGAATATAGATGGATATAGATGGATATAGATGGATATAGATGAATATAGATGGATATAGATGGATATTGATGGATATTGATGGATATAGATGGATATACATTAATATAGATGGATATACATGGATATAGATGGATATAGATGGATAAATATGGATATAGATGGATATAGATGGATATAGATGGATATAGATGGATATAGATGGATATAGATGGATATAGATGGATACAGATGGATATAGATGGATATAGATGGATATAGATGGATATAGATGGATATAGATGGATATAGATGGATATAGATGGATATAGATGGATATAGATGGATATATATGGATATAGATGGATATACATTGATATATATGGATATATATGGATATAGATGGATATAGATGTATATAGATGGATATAGATGGATATAGATGGATATAGATGGATATAGATGGATATAGATGGATATAAATGGATATAAATGGATATAGATGGATATAAATGGACATAGATGGATATAGATGGATATAGATGGATATAGATGGATATAGATGGATATAGATGGATATAGATGGATATAGATGGATATAGATGGATATAGATGGATATAGATGGATATAGATGGATATAGATGGATATACATGGATATATATGGATATAAATGGATATAGATGGATATAGATGGATATAGATGGATATAGATGAATATAGATGGATATAGATGGATATAGATGGATATAGATGAATATAGATGGATATAGATGGATATTGATGGAATTAGATGGATATTGATGGATATAGATGGATATACATGGATATAGATGGATATAGATGGATAAATATGGATATAGATGGATATAGATGGATATAGATGGATATAGATGGATATAGATGGATATAGATGGATATAGATGGATATAGATGGATATAGATGGATATAGATGGATATAGATGGATATAGATGGATATAGATGGATATAGATGGATATAGATGGATATAGATGGATATAGATGGATATAGATGGATATAGATGGATATAGATGGATATAGATGGATTTAGATGGATATAGATGGATATAGATGGATATAAATGGATATAGATGGATATAGATGGATATAGATGGATATAGATGAATATAGATAAATTTAGATGGATATAGATGGATATAGATGGATATAGATGGATATAGATGGATATAAATGGATATAGATGGATATAGATGGATATAGATGGATATAGATGGATATAGATGGATATAGATGGATATAGATGGATATAGATGGATATAGATGGATATAGATGGATATAGATGGATATAGATGGATATAGATGGATATAGATGGATATAGATGGATATAGATGGATATACATGGATATAGATGGATATAGATGGATATATTCTGTTGTGGTTGTGTTTGTGTTCATGGATATACATGGATATAGATGGATATAGATGGATATAGATGGATATAGATGGATATAGATGGATATAGATGGATATAGATGGATATACATGGATATACATGGATATAGATGGATATAGATGGATATTGATGTGGGTTCGGTTGGGTTCGGTGGGTTGGGTTTTGGTTGGTTGGTTTTGTTGGTTCGTTGGTTGGTTCGTTTTTCTTGGATTTAGATGGATATTGATGGATATAGATGGATATACATGGATATAGATGGATATAGATGGATATATATGGATATAGATGGATATAGATGGATATAGATGGATATAGATGGATATAGATGGATATAGATGGATATAGATGGATATAGATGGATATAGATGGATATAGATGGATATACATGGATATAGATGGATATACATGGATTTAGATGGATATAGATGGATATAGATGGATATAGATGGATATAGATGGATATATATGGATATAGATGAATATACATGGATATAGATGGATATAGATGGATATACATGGATATAGATGGATATAGATGGATATACATGGATATAGATGGATATAGATGGATATACATGGATATGGAATTTTGGATATTTAAAGATGGATATAGATGGATATAGATGGATATAGATGGATATAGATGGATATAGATGGATATAGATGGATATAGATGGATATAGATGGATATAGATGGATATAGATGGATATAGATGGATATAGATGGATATAGATGGATATAGATGGATATAGATGGATATAGATGGATATAGATGGATATAGATGGATATAGATGGATATAGATGGATATAGATGGATATAGATGGATATAGATGGATATACATGGATATAGATGGATATAGATGGATATAGATGGATATAGATGGATATAGATGGATATAGATGGATATAGATGGATATAGATGGATATAGATGGATATACATGGATATAGATGGATATAGATGGATATAGATGGATATTGATGGATATTGATGGATATAGATGGATATAGATGGATATACATGAATATAGATGGATATACATGGATATAGATGGATATAGATGGATAAATATGGATATAGATGGATATAGATGGATATAGATGGATATAGATGGATATAGATGGATATAGATGGATATAGATGGATATAGATGGATATAGATGGATATAGATGGATATAGATGGATATAGATGGATATAGATGGATATAGATGGATATAGATGGATATAGATGGATATAGATGGATATAGATGGATATAGATGGATATAGATGGATATAGATGGATATAGATGGATATAGATGGATATAGATGGATATAGATGGATATAGATGGATATAGATGGATATAGATGGATATAGATGGATATAGATGGATATAGATGGATATAGATGGATATAGATGGATATAGATGGATATAGATGGATATAGATGGATATAGATGGATATAGATGGATATAGATGGATATAGATGGATATATATGGATATAGATGGATATAGATGGATATAGATGGATATAGATGAATATAGATGGATATAGATGGATATAGATGGATATAGATGGATATAGATGGATATAGATGGATATAGATGGATATAGATGGATATAGATGGATATAGATGGATATAGATGGATATAGATGGATATAGATGGATATAGATGGATATAGATGGATATAGATGGATATAGATGGATATAGATGGATATAGATGGATATAGATGGATATAGATGGATATAGATGGATATAGATGGATATAGATGGATATAGATGGATATAGATGGATATAGATGGATATAGATGGATATTTATAGATGGATATAGATGGATATAGATGGATATAGATGGATATAGATGGATATAGATGGATATAGATGGATATAGATGGATATAGATGGATATAGATGGATATAGATGGATATAGATGGATATAGATGGATATAGATGGATATAGATGGATATAGATGGATATAGATGGATATAGATGGATATAGATGGATATAGATGGATATAGATGAATATAGATGGATATAGATGGATATATATGGATATAGATGGATATAGATGGATATAGATGGATATAGATGGACATAGATGGATATAGATGGATATAGACGCATATAGATGGATATAGATGGATATAGATGGATATAGATGGATATAGATGGATATAGATGGATATAGATGGATATACATGGATATAGATGGACATAGATGGATTTATATGGATATAGATGGATATAGATGGATACATATGGATATAGATGGATATAGATGGATATAGATGAATATAGATTTAAATATATATAGATGGATATATATGGATATAGATGGATATACATGGATATAGATGGATATAGATGGATATAGATGGATATAGATGGATATAGATGGATATAGATGGATATAGATGGATATAGATGGATATAGATGGATATAGATGTATATAGATGGATATAGGCCCATAGTGCACGCAGCATAAACTCTTTGTTTTCCGTTGCATACTTTGCGGCGGGCTCTGCCCCTTTTTTTGGCCAAGCTGGATTAACACCTGTTTGTGCTGGTTGCTGCGCATTTCTACGTTAAAATTCCAAGCCCTGAATTTATTGTATTTGTTTACAAGGTTTTTGCGTGCACAATTGTGCGTTGCTCGAACTCATGGCTAGGATGTGCGGGGGTATGGGGGATGCGGGTGCTGAGCATTTGGCTCTGGGGCTTAAGTGAAAATAATGTCATGGAGATAATGCGAAAAAGGAAAGTGCACGTAAGTTTGAGCGTGGCTTACCATGCAACTATAACAAGCGCTGCATTTCATTTGCATTAAAGCTGGCACTGTAATATGGCCAAAACACTTGCGTTCAACATGTCCTGGGAATTCCACGTCTGCAAATATGGAACATAAACAAGCTTATGAAGAGTTAAGAGCGAGTTTACTTGCTGTGGAGCTGAGCTCGGCTGAGTATCCTTGCGGCAATAAATTTGTCGTTGCAGCAGCAGTCTTACCAAACGAAAGCAGGTAAGTAAGAGAACGAAAGAGAAGGATTACATTCACTTGAGAGGTTAATAAGGTAAGATACCGTTAAGAAAGAAAGAAAAGAAAATTTAATTACTATTTTATCGAATATAAAAAGCAATGCCTGTTGAATATATAATTTATTTATTTTAAATCAGCAGGAATATGATTTTCAATAGCTGCGAAAGCATTTTTGCCTCCATTTAATAAGGTTTACTAATTAATAAAAACAATTATTTCAATTATTATTTTAATATTCTTCTGCATCGCCCTTCATTAAAAAATAATTATACTCTGTTCCCGAAGGGAAGAAGAGTATATTGGGTTTACGAAATGTCCGTCTGTCCGTCTGTCCATATGAACGCAAGTTCTTTCCACACCCTTGATGCTAGAGCATCCAAACTTGGTACACATGTTGGTGTATACCCTCAATTTATGAAGTGTCAAGATCGCCCCTCCAGTCCCACACCCTCCACCACAATTTGGCTAAAAACCTGTATCTTTCACATTTTTAAAGCTACAGTCACCAAATTTGGGATACAGACTAATGTTGAGATTCCTGTCAGATCTGCATCAAAAATTTGTTGTCACCCCCACCCCCTACCCCGAAAATGAGCAAAATTTATATCTCCCACACCTGTCTGTACAGGTAGACTCATCAAATTTGACATACAGACTAGTGATTTTTTTTTCGCGTCTCTTTCCGAACCCACTAATAACCAAACTATACAGAACTGGGAACAGAGTATTCTGCAGTCAGGTGCGTCCGACTGCAATGTTCTATTTGGTTTTTTTTTATAATATTTATATAATATTTTCTTCCCAACCCTTTCCGCAAATTATTTTTCAACATTAATGTCATAAAATTATATACACAGTCAAATTGGCACGTTTTTTACAATAATGATGTATTCTTATAATTCAATTCAATATTTATATTATATTAATAGATGTATTTAATTAATGAATTCAATATTCCATTCTCTCTTTCACACCTTCGCAATTTATTGGGTTTTTTTTTAACATTTTCTGCTAGCAAATTCCCAAATACCTTTAAATACCGCACCAATTTTCATCAATGATATTTAAACTTAAGCATACCCACAGAGCTCCACCGACAATGCTCTCAGCTTACAATCAATGACTTTATACCGGTGCCCAGGTAACATAATCTAACTAAAGTTTACATGCCTTCATTGTACCACCTCAACAATAACACCGCAAGCAACCAAAGAAAACCCGGCTAGCGTTGTGCAACAACAAAAATGGCTTCACAACTTTCACTGGCTGTGTGTGCATAGGTACATATAGTATAGCCATATAGTCGTATACTCGTATACTCGTATACTCGTATAGTTGTTGTGCATACACTCGCACAACATACATACTACATGCACAACCTTGCAAAAAGTTCCATAACAATATTTATGCGTGTAACTGGGCGTAGCAAAAGGCAGCAACAGACAACAACAAACAACAACAATAACAACAACAACAACAAGAACAACAACAAAGAGGCGAAACTTTTAAATAAATTTCTAAATACTCAACTCAAGGTGCGCGCTCAGACGATCGCAGGTAAACGAGGCAAAAGTTTAAAGGGCTAAAAAATGCTCAACTTTGGAGGGGCTGAAATAAGATGGTTTCAGCGCGCGGGGGATGGCAACACTTTTGACTTTTGTGGTGGCAAAGTTTTTTAGACGCCCCCCCTCCTCGGTGTTGATATAAGAATTTATGTTAATAATTTTGGCTTGTTTTTCGGTGTGTTTCAGGCTTCAAGTTTTGGTACTCGATAATGACATTGATAGCGCAGTAAATATTGTATATGAATTATTGCAATGTGTTTGTCTTCTTGGTGTGGCCTTAAATTGAGATGATTTGCGATTGTTTGGAGTGCGTTTGTACACACTTACACTTGCTGCATAATTTATTATGTAAACACTGGCTGAAGCTTTCAAAGCTTGCTTGTTAACAACTAACCAATGGTGGGGTTGCCATGCATAGCTTAGAGCTTTTACAAGTTGGTAGGCATACGCTGGAGCTTTTCCTTTGGTAAAGTAAAGGACTTTGTTAAGTTTGGTAAGAAGTTCAGGCGTGCAAGTTAACAATCCTAGTGTCCTAGAGCTTGGTAAGCTTTTGAGTAGCTTTTGTTTAATAGGTTTAATTATTAAATAATAGTCTGTCTATGGTCACAATATTTTTTGAACTTTTGGCAGGAGTTTTGACCGCAAAAATGAACTTCCTCCGAACAATTTTGAAATAGCGTTAGATATATATTTTTTCTGATAGTCTCAAAGTGTTAACACTTTTTTGCAAGCTCTGATATATATTAATTTTGATGTCACCAATCGATTAAAACTAAAATATCAATATATTAATTTTATTCAAAATTTCAGTTTTTGAAAATGTGTAAGGGGGGACCCTTGTCAATTTTTGAAATATTTTTTAAAACTTGTATTTTGGAATATCAATCAAATTTAAATATTAAGCTAGTTTAGAGTACAAAACATGACCAATAAGGCATTCCGTAAGGATATTAGTGAACTTTTGACAAAGTTATGGGAGTTGGTTCTCTAAGAGGTAGAGCTACTGTGGGGTTCAAGACTTTACCAGCCAAAAATGTAATACCCTCTGCAAGGTTATTTAAATCAAATTTAGTATTAACTTATTTTGAAGTCAGGTGACTTATTTTCTTTAAAAATACTGCAAAGTTCTCGTATTGGTTATAAATAGCGTCTATAACAACCATTTCTGCAACGCAAAACAATATTTGGGCAGCTGAAGTGATTTTCCACTTCAAGTAATGAATCCCTTCACTTAATTACTCATAAGTGGCTTAAATATTAAGAACTTAAGCACTACTTATATATCTCCTAAACATCCTCGCATCAACAGTTTTGGCAAACGGCATTAACAGTATTGTTGGAATAATGCTTACTTATAGCCCAAAACACATACTTGACTCTGACTCTCTGGCTGCTGTTGGCCAAAGCAATTAATGCAAAATGCTGCATACGCCTGGGAGGGCCAGTTGCGACGTGTATTTGACTCCCAGCCTGGGGCATTGTGGAGGGGCGGGCGTGGGTGTCGGCCGTGCTGTTAGCATGCACAATGGCCACAGATATTTGCATAGGCATCGGCATAGACCTGGCTGAAACAGCAGTCAACTGACGCTTATGTTTTGATAGCCATGTAATTTCCGCCCATAAACAAAGCCTGGCGCAGATTCAGAGTCAATGTGGTAGCCAGATTCATGGGTCAGGCTCGGTTCAAGTGCAACTATGCAACTTGAACTGTTGTTGGGGGCAACATGATAATGAGCTTGCCAATTTAAGCTACGGCTTAATGCAGACTCCTAATTGTTTGACTAGCTTAAAGTTTGACTAGTTTTGGTATTTGTTGAAGAGTGCTTACTACTGAATTAAGAGAACAATGTCCTGTTCATAATTAAGAATTCAGTTTCTACATAACTTTTAATCGAACCCTAACTATGACTTTATTAAGTGTTCAATCAATATATCAGAGTCTTTTGTATAAGTAAAATCTGTATATTAACTTTGTCAATTGTTTCCGATCCTTTACATCATTTTAAAGTCTTAACTTCCCTCCGAAACCACTTTTTAAACATTTCAAGACTGTTCTGAAATCCACTTGTGAATTAATTTCACAGAATAAAATGTAGCATACTTTTAGGCACTTGCTAGAATTAATAGGAATTCTTTTTAAGACATTGCTAGCAACAATATATAATTAATAAGAATATCTATATATGCAAACTATAATTTCCTTCAGTTTATGTTAAATCTAATCAAAAATGATGTACTTTCTAAAACTCTTTAACATTCTACCCACTAATTCATTGTTAAGCTGAGTATTGTTTGCACATTTACTGAAGTGCATACTTGTGATGTTCATCAATTTGCTGCTATCGATTCAATCTCAATTAGGCTCTTCTGTTTCAAAATTTTCACAGCTTTTGGCAGGAACTCGCAGGATAAGTTCCCAGTGTGTGTGCCATTTTACGGCTCTCTTATTATATTTTGGCGAATAATTTTCTACACATATGCCGCATGTTGTAGGAGTATTTGCACAAAAGTTTCAACAGCCTGCCAAAGCAATGCCTAAACCTAAACTGTGCTCCGGTTTTTAGTTTTGCAAATTGCTTAATGCCCTCCCGTCCGCCCTCAACCAAGCGGTGCTTTTCGCCCCTTGTCGTCAGTTGAGTGGGCCCCAAACTACTTTTGATTACTGCCGCAACTACAATACAACTACAACTAAAGCGAAACTCCACTCATTGCTCAGGCAGCCCCAACAGAGGCATTCAGGCAGTCAAGCATAACTTTGACTCTATTGACTGCAGTCCTTTGCCCTTCTCGTCCTCCTCGGCATCCTGCATGTCTGCAGCTCGATTGGTTCAAACATGCTCAAAGTTGGTTCGTTGGGTTGTTTGGTCGGCTGCTTATGCTATGCATTGATTAAATTTGACTTAAATTGCATTAAGTGTGTATGTACACATACATGCTTATATATATATGTGTATAGTATATGTTGTGTGTGTGCGCACTGGTGTGCAGCATCGTTTTAGGCACTTCTGCAATTCTTATTGTTTGAAATTGGATTTTGTTACACATTGCACTGAAATTTACCCAGCACACTTGTTGACATTCACAATGAGCCAAGAAAACTATTGAAATTGAGTTGCCAATCCTTTTAGCTTATTTATGAGGTTAATTGAGTAGGCTGAGCATTGTGAATTACATTTCAAATTGGCTTCTCGATTGACTGTTGATTACAAAATTGAGCCAATTGTTAGGTGTTTGATTTGGAAACAAGAAGTTTCAGTCATGGTTCAATTATACTAGGTTAGCTCTTGAGAGCATGTGCTTTCAATTTTTTGGACCAGTTGTCAATCATGGTTTGTTTGTCGTTGAAGGTGGAATGTTTTTAGGTTATGTTATTTTGGAATGTTTTTAGGTTATGTCTTAATGTTTTTAGGTTATGTTATTTAAGAATGTTTTTTGGTTATGTTATTAAATTTCTGCTTAGTTTAGATTAAAAATGACATTGCGCGATTTGTCGAGTGAGACACAACGGGAGCATATATAACTTGTTGAAATAATGTTATTAATATAAGTTTCTGTTTAAATTGAAAAAATTTATATATTTAATTTTTCTAAATTTTGTTTTGTTTTATTTAAAATAAGAAGTTTTTTAATTGAATCATTAAATTTAGACATTTATTTTGTTGTTTATAATTTCTATTAAATGTTCTTTGTCAGCCAAAGATCAACAAAGTGCAACAAACAATATCCCTATCTCTTTCTACTCACTTAATAGTATAAGCGGAATAAGCCAAAGAGAGCGAAGTCAAGAGAGCATTTGTACCGTCTCTTTTCCACTCACACTTTGTAATCAACTGGTCCGGTCTGGTCCGCATGGGATAACCTTGTATAATTGAAACATGGTCTCAGTAAACACACTCTCTGCCCGTTACTCTCTCGAGAGCGTATCTATTTTCACTTCTGCTTTGTGTTGCATTCGTAAATGTTTCACCAGCCGCACAATTCTAATTGTTATTCAAAATAAAAAGTTGCTGTTATTATTCTGATTAAATTAAGTTATGAACAGTCATATGATAAGTAGTTAAGAATAGTTGTCCTTATATAATTGTAAGCTTATTGAAGGCTTAAATCAAATATCAAAATATCCATACTTAAGACTGGTTGTGAAATATAACAAATTTGGGCTATCTTTTTAATATTCAAAATATTGGTAATTCCTGTTAAAAACTTAAAATACATATTTTCTTAGTCTCAAGTAAGTTTCAGAATTCTAACATATTCGCTATTCATAGTTTATTACCCTATTAGGCAGGCTTGTAGTTTTTATTCGAATTGAGCCATTAAAAATTGAGTTCTTAACATTGACTCAGTGTTCAGTTCTGCATAGTCATCAAATAGCATTGAATTTGTTTCTGGGAACCACTCGAAAAACATAAAACAAAAACTTAGTAAGAACGTACTTATGTGAGTGCTTTCTAATGTTGCTGACTGCTGTCAGGGTCGTAACTAGGAATATGCCTCAATCTTTTTGTTTAAAACTTTTGTCTACGATCCCTGAAATGATGATGGTGTTGTTTTTGTTTTTGTTTTTGTTGTTGTTGTTGTTTTTATATTGTGGTTTCGGTTCCGTAACATGCCACACACATTAGGAAATGTTAAAATGACATAAAAACAGCGCAACAGTCAGCGACAACAATGTGACACCTGCTTTTTGTATGTGTGCCATTTTCTTCACTGCACTTGCAACTATAATACTATATAGGTCTATGTGTGTGTGTGTGTGTGTGTGTGTGTGTGTTTATGTTGCTAGCGCATTTAGTGACATTTATGTGCAGCGTGGCGTTTTATTTGCAGCTCAATGCACAGCAAAAATTGCTTACGAAGTGTGCCATGAATTGCACTTGTTGTTGGATTTTATATGCGAAATACACTGTGAGAAATATTCTAGCTGTAAGCTAAACAATAAAGCAAACAACACAGCAAATGCTTATCAAGTAAGCTTTTGGTAAGCAGACACATAAAGGCAGTCAATGAGAATTACCATTAGCTGAGATATACTTACTTTAATATAAAGATATTCATTCATATATGAGTTTTTTATATAAACTTATTTAGCGACGTTTCTGTTCCATAAAATAATATATTTTCATTTCAATTAAATACAGTAAAGTAATTATGTGTGTCCTATATTAATTACTATACTATTAATATTAAGTACAATATCTTAATCTATAGATTATGTCTTCAAAAGCTATAATTTTGATAAAAAGATCTATATACTTAGGAAGAAAAGGCTATGAAGTCTTAACTCCTTAGTGAAATTAATATTAGGACACACAAAAACACACATACATAATTAGATTATTGTGAATAAAGGAAATGAAATGAAATATACATTTTTATCAAAATTATAGCTATTAAGGACTGTAACGAATATAGAATAATATGAAAAGCATCAATAGACAGGTAGATTTAGTGATTTCCTACTGTCTGTCTGCTTCTAGGCAAACTAGTCACCTAGTTTTAAAGATCCCTTGATCTTAATACAGTTGCTTACATTTGTTTGCAGACAGTGCTTATGTTGGAACCGATTATCCTTATATTATATAGTGTCATATGAACAAGATACAATAAAACACAGTAACAACATATTCTGCTGCTTAGATGTAGACAAAACCTTATCAAAATCTGAATATTTTATCTTATAGCAGCCATAGGAACAATTAGTCGAAAATTAAGCTTCTTATTCAAAGGACTTGCTGCAATACTACCACAAACATAGCCCTTTTATCTGGTTTGCTTGTTAATTAAAGTTTACAACTATTAATCACAGAATCTAGTAAGTTGATAGTTGATATCCAGCAGAAGGTCCTGGCAGCCATTGCTAATACACACTAATCCTATAGTTTTAAGTATATGATTAGCTTTTAAATAAATAAATAGTTTATATTCTTGGCTTCCGCTTCATAGTACTTTTCAGCTGCGAATTGCAACTGAAATTTGTATCTGTGCATAAACATGAGCCTTGCACTTTGCACCATCTCTATCGGATATGTTCTCTTAGCAGTTTGGTCCTGCTTACATTTTTATGCGACTGCCAAGTTCGTTTTGCTCCCTCTGTGATGTGTTCTGTGTGCTGTGATGTCGCATAAAATTTTACAGGTTTTTATTAAAATGTGTCAAAGTGGTAAGTGCGGGTTGGCCATGAAGGAAGTTGCATGCTGGCTGGCTAACTGCGAATATTACTTGCACTTTTTGTGCAAAGTGTTTGCTTAAAGTTGCTGTAGAAAATGCATAGAAAACTTTGCTCATTATTCGCAGCCAGGCAGCTAATGAAACACAATCATTATGCAATAATTAGCACACACTAAGCCACAAAAACTCCTAACGCAGAGACACTCTGACTCTGACGAGTGTCCTTGGGGCGCCTTGCTTCGAAGCTCCCCAAGCTGTCTGCCAGCTGGTCGTAAGCTGCTCGAATCAAGTTGTAAGCAGTTTGGGGCGTAGCCAGGAAATCTCAGTCAGGCAAGCGTAAAGGCAGCTAATAATGTAAACAACATCGAGGGTTGGGCGCCAAAAAGGAATTGGGGTCCTTAAACCTGTAACTAAAGCCCTGTACCGAGGGTGTTTACTTGTTAAGTCTCTCATTATGGCTGTTGTTTTTGTTATTGCTGGTCATTCGCAGTTGGTCAGGCGTGTAATTATGACAATTGCTGTTTTCTTGATGCGCTCTGTTGATCTCTGAGGTGGCACTTGAGGAGAAAATTGATGAACTTGTACAGAGAAGCTGAATCGTTTAGCCAGCGAACATTGACAGCAAAATCAACAGAAGTGTTTCGTAATCACAGCTTGTGACACTAGATTTTTAGAAATTATTTTAAAATATATGGCAGTTGTGGAAGCGTAAAACTTCTGCTATTTGTGAAAATTTATAGCAACTCCATAAATTTATTCAAAAATAAGTTTATGGCAGGGCAAAGCGCTCTGTAATATATCATGCATTTAAACTACATATTTTAATTATAATTTAAGACTTGCCCAGCTTAATTGCATAATTTATGCCATAGCTAAGCTCATATATTCTAAATAATTGAATGAAAAATGTTATAAATGTAACTCAAAGCATATTATTGTTGTAAAATACTCCAATTAAATAAGTTGAAGTAGTTTGAATGAAAATTAATTAAATTTGTTATTAAATATTAGCACTTAATTATTAATACTCACATAAGCCAGCTGAACTTATGGCAGTAATAAGCAACTAATTTGTATTCCCATAACAAACAATTCGCAACAGACTTTTAATCAGCAGCATTGCATTGCTGCACATGGCGTATACTTAATATATGCTTGGCACATTGCGCATACGCCACCGCATTAAAATGCTAACAGACTGCAGGCAATTTGCGGCAGAGACTAAGTGCAATTTAGTTAATTTAGCACTTGATTAACTTTTGAAATGGAAAATGAAAAAAATAAAAACAAAAACAAAACCAAAACCAAATGAAAACCATCCGCACTTCAGCAAAACCAATTGAAATGCGCATTGAGGCCAAACACTGCCTGTCGGAAAAACTCAAACTAAACTAGCCCTGCTTTTCAGTTTTTTTCTGTTTTATTTGTTGTTTTTTTTTTCTCTTCTTGTTAGCGGTATTTTTTAACTGGCTGGCAAAAGTTTTAAGCAGCGCTGGTGTTTGTTAAATGTTGGCTGTTGTTTGTTGTTCGCGTTGAAGTTGTTTATATGCGGTCAACAGAGGCACAGCGGGGGGTAGGGTCAAAGTGTAGTGAGTGGGTGTGACTAAATAAGCGAATTACCCGTCAAGAACATTTTATAAAAATACTTAGAGACAAACTCAAGAAACTACAGCTAGAGGTAGAAGTAGAAGTGAAATTCGCCTAGCTTTGGTTAAGAATATAAAATGTTGAGAAGTTATATTTGGCTCAGACTGTTTTTCTAAAGAGCTTCAACTTTAAGATAGTTTTTAGGTATAAAATACTGATTTAATAAAGAAAAGGAAGCTGCCACAATTTGACATTGTATTTGATTTATCTAAACTTCTGCTGTAAACTTTATTTGTTATAAATCAGGGATTGTAAGGGTTATAACTTTTAAAATAGAAATTATACAATAAAAATTATTTAGTTGATTCTTATCAAAAAATTGAAAAACAACTATTATTTTGCAATTAAAAATACAAATTGATGAAATAATAATTACAATTTAATTTTTATTAAAAAATCCGTAAAATACTTTTATTTTTAATTATTTTTTATAAAAATGAAAAATAAAAGATTGTCCTGTTTACAGGATACTGCATCTCGAAAATGTGTATGTAACATTTTTTCATTCATCTAGATAATTTTTCTGGCATTTGATTTTTATTAGACTCATAACTCCTATTTTCGATCTCTGATTATAATGCATACCTGTTCCGAATTCGACTTTCGAATTCATTTCACTGAATTATAAATAATCTCTTTTTAAGAATCTTTAAAACATTTAAGAAGCATGCAAATAAAGTAAAGTTTCTTATTTATTTATTACATGATCCTCTGCATTGTGGACATTACAGTTGAACAAGGACTAAAGCTATTAGCCTAAGACCTTAAGTTAAATTTATTTACAATTATTTACAATTTAAGTATATTATTTATGTTAATTATAATGGTGTATATCTTGGGGATATGTGATGAATTGGCATATAAAATGGTTACTATAAAATAAAGTGTGAAATTCTATTTAACTCTAAACAGTAAGCCACACAGTTTTCGGTGGAATGCATTCTAAAGTGGAGTTTACAACAGACATTATTAAAGTAAGTCTAAAGTTTGCTTTAAAAAAATATACCTTAAATTTGGCAATTATTTAGTTAACGCCAAAGATACTTTGTTTAACAAAAAATAATATTTAACATTTATTTTTATAACTTTCCCTTTTGTTTCCACAGTACACATTCGGTTTCGGTGTTGTTAAATATTTCGTGCTTAAACACATTCTGCATAACTAATGCAAAGTTTTGTTATATTTTATTTATGAATGTTTGTCTATTAGTTTTTACATTTTGGGGTCAGTGGTAAAGACATGGCTTAAAGTGCCATTAAAAATGTATTTACTGGCAGGCGCTTAATTCGCCAGGGTGTTGTTAAGCAATTAAATAATTCCCCAAAAATATTTCATATTAAATATAGATTTATGCATTTTATTATCTGCATGCCTTCTGACAAGTTTGGCAACTTCTGTACGCTTGTTTTCTTTTTTGTTTTTCTTCCTGTTCCCAAAAGCCAAAACAAATTTCCGCTGCTGTTTGCCAAGTTTGCAAAGCTCACACAATACAAAATTCAGCTTACAAAGGCCTCTCGAACTCTTTTCAATAATTTTGTGCAGCTCTCAAGAAATAAACACAAGTACATAAATAATATGGCGACGCGCCCCACACTTGGCCCGATAACCAAAATACTACAATATAAAATATGCTGAATAAATAGCAAATGCCTTTTGGTTGCGGCTTTTTGACACATTTATACCGTTAGGCAATGGGCCATGTTAAGAGCAAATATGATGGCAAGGCGCCTTGGATTTGCATTTGGTAATTGAATTTTGTTTTGTAATTTATTTTTGGCTTTGCGCCTGCCAAGAAAAAAAATAAATACAAAATATATATATTTATAAACATGAAGTGCCGTAAAGTAAACAATATAAAAGGCGGTCAAGTGATTTATTGAAAGGAAGCTCTAGAAGAACTTTGATTGAGCCTGGAGTGTAAGTGCAAAGAACTTTGAAAGGTTTCTGATTTGTGAAGATAATCTAGTTTTGTGGTATGCATTAATGGAATAATAATAATAACAGTAATAATAATAATAATAGTATTACGTAGCAAATCGGCCAATAAAGTCTTGTTCCGCCGACAGAATTCGCTTTCTAATTTTAAGACGCGTCGTTAAGATCAAAGTCAGACATTTTGACGTAATCTTTATATGGGGGCGCTATACTAAAGAATTACCCGCAATATATACATATATCGAGCAGCAGCGCGCCATCTACCGTAGATCGATAGCAAAGCTAGGCAGGGTCGGAGAGACATAAGCAATATGGCGATTTCAGTCGCGCTTATAAGTTTTAAGGCCGAGAGAGCGATTCAAGTGAGAGATTATTTATCTCTTTCGCACTTTCACGTTGTTATCTAGCAGCTGGCGCATACCGATATTTTCATACAATTTTCAAATATAATTTTTTGTTATTCGGGCTTGCAGCCACCACCACGACCAAGACGCCGGTGATCTAATCCAAGAGCATCCACCTCTTGTGACCGATCGCGGAGAGCGATATTTATCCAGCAGCCTTCCTTGCAAGACAGGGTATGTGTCGCTGTAAATACTGTCCAATATGTCGTTGTGCTAAAGTTCTGTTTTTGTTGCCCTATAGTAATCCCGTTATACCCATATATGTATATACCCACACAGCGCTCTCGCGTTTGCCGCATGCGCGCATGGTTTGGAGTATTCCCTACAGCCCTGGTGTGGGTGCCTTAGTTTCCGCGGAGCCTGAAACTTAGGCTTGCCAACTGGATTTGTGCTGATTGGATTGATCCCTCTTTTCAGCAGCAACTACGCCCTTGCTGTGCATGCTTTAGCATAAAGCACAGCCCGATGAGCTTTTCTGCAGCTGATCGTCCAGTTGCCCGTGTTTCGCCGTCGCGCTAAAACCACGCTCGCGCTTGATCGCGAAAAATTGTTAGGAATAAGTAAAGTGGACATTAGTAATAGTGCTTGTGAATAATAAGACAACCCCGCAAAGGTAGTGAAAATTGTGAATAAATCTAACTTCTTTTACTGCCGCGAGTGTGTGTTGTTGTTGTTGTGAGAGCAAAAGCTTACGCATTGCCCTGCCAATAAAGTGGACAAAGTCTACGATTAAAATACAATAATTCAAACTAAAGTGCCTAAAACTAACTAACAACAAAAACATACATATATACCACAAAAACAATCATCAACAAGAACAACAACGATGGAAAGCTTTCCACCGCTGGATATACATATATGTAAGTGCATCCCTCGTTTTATATATTCTTCTTTTTCTTTTTCGCTCTTTCGCTGTAAGCTAAGCTGACGTGACCTGCGCGTGTAAAAGCTCTGCACATGCATATGTACAGGCATACATTTGTATGTATGCATGTAAATATGTAATTGCAGCTGTTGTTGGTGTTGTGCCAAATCAAAGCTTTTAACTTTGCCGGGACAATTCAGCCACTGCTTATGTATTTACCGTATGACCATTATATTTTATTGCTTAAATTTTGTGTATTCTTTGTGATACCTTCCTAACGTAACTTAATCATTCACTAAATCTAATAATTGCCAACAACCTACAACAACAACAAAAACCACATTCAAATTATACCCGCGCATGCAGAGAGATCAGCTGTTTTAAGGCGTCAAGCTTTGTCACAGTGGCTGCAAGATGTATGTGCACACTTGCACATGATAAGCTCCGCTTCTTTTAGTTATTGCTCTTACACTCATGCCCAATTGTATATACCTACTTGTAATAATACTAATGTACAATTCAATCATATTATTTTGTTTATTTAATACTATAATAATATATAAATACCCAAATAAACACGAAAAAAAAAACTAATGTACAGTGTCTGCCAAACATGTAGGTACACACTTTGAATATAGTCATATAACAATTTAGTTTAGTTCGCCATGCAGCATTGTTGCGTTACCTAGGCATACCCTATTGAGGTTATTGAAGTTATTGAAGTATGCACACCCGCGCACAGTGTCGTCTGTCAGTATGCGCACACTTTGTTAAGTGCCTTCACCAACTACTATCAGTATAAGTATTAAAATTAAATTAATTAAATGTTTTTGCTTGCTGCACCTTACAGTGCTTACCTACAGATAATACACACTTTTTAGAGACCTTTTAAACAAGGGGTAATTATTTCTGTATTAATTCTGTGCTGCACCGTGACTACCATTAGTACGTGCACTAGTATTCAGCAATTTAGTTTATATTTTAAATTAATGTTCGGAAGCGAAACAACTTGTTACGAAGTTGCATTACCAAAGTAAATGAAGGCTTTGTTATCCATTTAAAATATTTGAATGTTTGGATAGGTTATTTTAACCCAGAAACTCATGATGTATTTTAGTAACAAATCTATATTTAATAAATATTGTTTATGAATTTTGAAATGAATTGCTAGAGTGTTGAAGTTCCTGGAAGACATGGTAATATAATGTAGTAGGGAAAATTCTCTTTATTTTGGGATCTTCAGTAATCGGTTGGATAGAAGATCATGGTAGAAACTCGCCCTTTTCGACGCTCTGCTAACCTGAGGAAAGCCCTCAATAGTTTGGTTATGTTTTTTTTGTTGGTACCTTTTCAGTGATCCTGTTTTGGAAGGATTATTGTGTTCGTGGAGTATAGCTCCCAATGTTAGAGACACTGTTTAAAGTTTATGTAGGGACTGTTGAGACATGTTAAAACTCACCCCATCCCGAAGAAGCTAGACCCTCAAAGGATAGAGAGTGCTACGAGTCAGTGTGATATATGCAGAAGTTTGTTTCATTTGTGCCCTTTATTAATAGCAATGTATATCTTAGATTATATTACTATTTAAAGTGCATTTCTTTCTTCATTTTTATAATGTTAAGGTTACTGACTAAGTGTGCTTTTCTATAAAATATTAACGATTCAAGTTATCTACTTCTTTGAGCAATTTAAAGGATTTTTATGATGGCTCTCACAGCAGGACATAAAAGCAAACACGCTCCTTCGAGCATGTGTAGCCTGAGCTCGTGTATCTGTAACTCATCCAGGACACGCAGTGCAGGCCGCTCGTTTTGTTAGCTCGTTGCACTTTTCAAAACGTGTTGCAATTTGTGTTAAAAGCAGTCCATTTTTATGGCACTTTACCCACACACACATACACACAGCCACACACATACACACACCACACGTGGTGTATTGAAAGTTGATTTTTACGATAATGTGCGAGAACTTGACATGGGTCAAGTGAATGTTGGGCAGATCGTTAAAGAGGCGCTGCGAGTGGCCTGGCTACTACTTTAAACACCATTAAGTCATATTAACGGCACAAGTTGCAAAGGATAGCGGCAGAAAGTGTTAAAGTTATCCATGGCAAAAGCATGGAACTCTAAAAAGCAGGACACCAGAACACCGAACACCAGAAAGATAATAAAAAGTTGCCGCAGCTCATGATAATAAAACGTACAACGCTCGCGGCACGTGCTGCCTCAAATGGACACGCAGCCTGGACACGAACCAAGGACTCGATGCCAGTCGGATGTAAGTGTGTGTGTGAGTGCGCTTAGCTGTCTGTTGACATTCCTTTTTTGTCTCCCAAATAGATTTCAAACAGTCCAGCACAGCAATGTGAGCAACGCCATCGCCTTGAAACGCCCGCAGCAATTTGTTGCTGAATGATGTGTGAAGGACATAAAAATGCTCAGCATGCAACATGCAGGGGCATGCTCCTGGATGCTGCCAAAGTAGACAACGGGGGGCAACAAATAGTCAGCGGCGCTATTGATAAACGTGTTGATGGTTGATAATCAGAAGACATTGGCGTTGACTGTTATAAGCTGATTGGCGTCTGGGGAAACTTTACTAGATTCTTAAGAGTTTAAATTTATATGGAAAACTATGGACAGTTTATGATTTAAATGGTTAATCAGCTTTTAGGCAGCTTATAATTAAGAGGACTGATTTCAGACGTACTTTTTAGGCGAAAAGTGAAAGGAGTGAATAATAAGGATGACTGTGTTGAGGAAACCTATTTAATTAGATTTGCTGCTTCTCTGATTAATTTGGGATGTTTTCTAGCCATTTTCGAATTCAATTACATATATTCTTCATCAGAATGAGAAGCTTTCATTCTGTCCAACTTGTATACAGAGTAGCCTCCCAGTTTTAATACTTATACTTTCTTGAAACTAAGCATTTACGCAATGGGACTTACTTTAGTATAAAAAACATGCCATTTAGCAAAGCTTCCATTCAAGAATCTATCTATTTCCTTAATAGTTTGTCAGACTTTGTCAAAGATCAAATTTTATACATATTTCAGCTAGAGTCCTTTGCCTACGACCCTTGAAATCATTGTCTCTGGCTTAGGTTAGGTTAGGTTAGGTTAGGTTAGGTTACCGTGGCTGGAGCAGAAACCTACTCCACACTTGGGCCAGGAATTGGGCCCTTGTGTTAAACCAATTTGACGATTTTAAGAATTTGAGGATACTGTAAATCCCAACCTCGGATACGTCCGATAGAGCTATCTCTGGCTTACTATCAAAATATTGCTATTACAATAGGAAATGTCTGTACTTTGCTTCCAGGAGCTATCAAGATGTAAGATATTATTATATTTTGAACAGCACAATCCATTGGAAACAGATATTTACAAACTGCAACTATAACATTTTGAGAAAATTTCAACCACAATCAGAACATTTTAACAATTTGATTTTCAATTATTTGTTGACACTTTACAAGGCAAAAGGCAAACAGAAATTAATTTTATTACGCTTGCAGTTTCATATTTGTTAGCATGCACTTTCCAATTTCCCAGCTAAATTTATGCAAGCGGTTGATGCCACACCCTCCAAGCCGTTGCGCCCTCCCCCGCTACACCTCCCCCAGCAACACACCATGCCCCATCCTGTTAGCCAACAAATTGAAGCAAGGCAAGAAAACTTTTGCCTTGTCTGCTTCGTTGTCTTCGTCCTTGCTGGGTTCGTCTTCGTCTTCGCCTTCATGCATTTTTGCACTTTGCGGGCAGACAGGGCGTAT
This sequence comes from Hirtodrosophila histrioides, assembly GCA_037075165.1. NCBI lineage: Eukaryota > Metazoa > Arthropoda > Insecta > Diptera > Drosophilidae > Hirtodrosophila > Hirtodrosophila histrioides. The sequence goes on along the minus strand of JBAMCL010000183.1, from coordinate 67,706 downwards.
GAATAATTAAATATGCACACTCAAACACACACACGCACACCCACACACACACACAGAGAGAGCCTCACATACTTGAGGCAGCACTTTGTTTTTATGCTCAACTACTTTTTGTTTTAATGCCTTTCTGCCTGTGGGCTTTGTTTGGTTTTGGAAAGGCTTTTTCATTATTTCATCATTTGCATTTCTCATTTGCCCTCGCAGCTCTTCCCTTTGCCTCTCCCTTTGCCAGCAGCTCCACTTGCCCTTTATTAAAACGGAAGCCCTTCGGTAATGTCACCATATTTAATGCCACCGACTCTGCCCATTGACTGACAAATATGTGTTTTGCTGAAGAATCATGTATTTAGATCTCAAATCCAGCTTTTAACCAAAGAGTTAACCAAAACATCAAGCCAAAATCAATCCTTTTGATTTGCCAAAAGCACATTTTTTCTAAATTATAGCTAATTTTAGCTGCGGCTGTAGACCCAATTAGCGAGGCATATTTCCTAACGCCCACAAAGAGAATGTTGGGAGTTTAACAAACTTTTAGGGCAACTTACTTATGAATTTTGCATTTTAAGACCTTTAAATTTTTGAGGTCAATTATAAAGTTTGTTCTCCCATAAATTGGCTGAAATACATTGAATTGGGTATGTTAAGTGCGTGGGTTGACTACCTGTTGAATAGGGCTTAGAGACGGGCTTAGAAACCGAATGCTTTGTTGACTGGGAGAGTCATAGAAAAACAAGTAAGAATGCTCTATTCGAGTATACCCGACTACGAAACTCCCTGTACCCAGGTCTAAAACTTCCAATCATATGTTCGTCTACTTACAAATGCACGCACACACACACAAAGCCGCACACACGCGAGCCACAGCGTACGCGAGGTATTTCTTCCCTCTTCTTCTTCCCTCCCTCGCTCCAGTACTGAAACTTGTTTCGTGAATTTCTTCCGTGTTTATTATACGATCGACTTGAAATTTGGACAGTAGATTAAGAGTGATTTAAGTATTGTACATGCCAAATCCCAAAGCTATATCTTTAAAAGTGTGGCTGTAAAACGTTTTCAAATTGCGGGGGAACGGTGGGAGATATCTGAGATCGGAAACAAACTTGATCTGCGTATGGTATACAGAAGCCTACATTCCAAATTTGGTGTCTCTAGCTCTCTAGACGGACGGACGGACAGACGGACATGGCCAAATCGAAATCTCTTTTGATGCTGATCAAGAATATATATACTTTATAGGGTCGGAGATGTCTCCTTCTGCCTGTTACATACTTTTGCACAAATCCAATACCCCCTTTTTACCCATTTTATGGGTACAGGGAGTAATAAAGTCCATAGCATTGACCTTCACATTTATGGGTCATATAAAGACCTACATGGACGCTATTGTTCAGTTGTAGTCGAAAGAATGGTATATTCAAATTGCTGCATTCACCTTTTTGGCCAAGTCATCTAATTGTTCGCATTCAGTTGTTCACGAATTCCGAATCCTTTTGTTATGAACGTGTGCCGCCGATTGCTTTGTATGCCAGTCGCAGCATTGAAAATTTACACAACCAAATCTCCATAATAAAAATAAAAATGAGGGAAAAAATGGAAATAAACGATTTTGAAGAGCTCATGCAAATAAAGTTCGGAGAAAAGGAGCAAAGGAACGAACCCCTAACAAGATTTTATCCCAACAAAGCAAAGGGCAAACCAAGAACTGGCTACGTGTTTGGCGTCAAAATGGCCGAAAAGAAAACACAACAACAACAATAAGAACTTAGGTAGGCAAAAGTGAGAGGGGAAGGGGTCAAAATTAAGGCAAAATGCGTCGCTCAGCGTTAATATTAACTTTTCTGCTCAGTTTCCTTTGCCACAAAGTTTCGCTAAAGTTACGCGCTGCCCATTTTTTATGCTTTGCATACGAAAAAAAAAAACAGAAAAAAAACAGCAAAAATAAATAAATAAAATAAAATAAAAGTAACAGGAGACAATGCGCTTGGAAATGGGCAAATGTTTTCCTTTTGTCCTGTTACCAATTTTCAGTTTATTTTGCAAGTCATGCATAAAATATTAAATTATTATGTACATAGTAGTTGTAAAGAGCCGAGTTTCAGCCGGTTGTTGGTTCACTTTGTTGCTAAACCAAATTTTGCTTTTGCTTTGCACATAACCACAAATAAATTAATGGCATTTTGTGGTATATTTTTCAAGAGAATATGCGGTTTATATTCAAAGCATTTCGCAAATCATAACAACATGAACAGTAATTAAAGCTGCTTAGTTGAATAAATTGTATTTGACAAACTGTTGATTACTTATTAAGTACATATATAGTAGTATATAGAGTGCCTGGATTAAACGCATCACAGATATGATAATGTAGTGCGGTAAAAGTTCAATTTAGAGCAAGGTTTTTCATGTTTCTGAAACAAATTCGAAGTCTCTAATTTGGGGAGGTTAAAGTGAGATAAAGAGGATAACTCCCTTGAGGTTATTACGATCATATTAGAGCAGAGCATCTGTTAAGCTGCTAATGAGCATGAGGAACAGGTTAGAAGTGGCTTCACTGCAGTCTTAAAGCAATATTTTCGTGCAACATCATTTACTGGCGATACCTGCGATATCGGCGATATTTTATCTATCGCCACATCTCTAACTCAACCTCCATATATTCTCAACCAGTTTACACACAAATTTAATGGACTCTGCTTTTTTATATGTTGCATGCCTATAATTCCCAACTAGTTTTAGCAAAAACTAAATGGAATGGCTGGCTTTGCTTCGGAACTGGCAGAATCAAGCCTTGCCGCTGATATCTCACTTTCTATAATCTTTGAATTGAGAATATTATGATCAAGCCGGTTTCGTAAATACTCCGAGCCATCCTGTTGGATTTTCCATCGGGTTGCAGCAGCGATTGAAAACGGGTAGAATCAAGCCTTGCCGCTGATATCTCATTCTCTGTATTTTTTTTTTTTTTTTTAATAAATAAATATATTCATAATAACAATGCTTTTATGACTAAGCCGGAATCCTGAATACTCCGAACTTGTGTTGCTGGATTCCATTGTCAAAGTAAGATGGACGCATTTCAGCAGAGCATGCTTGAGAGCTCAGTCGAAGTTTTATTTTTAAATACATTCTATTTATACACGTTGATCATTAAATTTAATAAATTTCAAAGCCAATTCTCAAGAAATTCGCTTGAATGACGTGTGTGGGAAGAATAGGGATTCAGAAAGTCACTTTATATATAAGGTAAATGTACGAATTAACTATTTTTTTGGAAGTAAATATTTCTTGAAGTTGTCATTACAATAAGGCAACAAAAAACACATTCTTTGATTAACAGTTGTCAAAGTAGTATTATATTCCTTGCAATTATTAAACAAACAAAATATACATACATATTAATATACATATATATTCGATAAAAAAATAAAACAAAATACATATGTACATAAATAAGAATAACTCAACACCACATAACTCAACCTCTAATAATTCTCAACCAGTTTAAACACAAATTCAATGGACTCTGCTCTTTTATATGTTGCATGCCTATAATTCCCAACTAGTTTTAGCAAAAACTAAATGGAATGGCTGGCTTTGCGCTGAGACTGGCAGAATCAAGCCTTGCCGCTGATATCTCACTTTCTATAATCTTTGAATTGAGAATATTATGATCAAGCCGGTCTCGTAAATACTCCGAGCCATCCTGTTGGACTCTATCGGGTTGCAGCAGCGATTGAAAACAGGTAGAATCAAGCCTTGCCGCTGATATCTCATTCTCTGTATTAATTTTTTTTTTTTTTAATTAATATATTCATAATAATAGTGCTTTTATGACTAAGCCGGAATCCTAAATACTCCGAACTGTCCTGCTGAATGCCATTGGGTTCTTCGTTAGCATTGTTCAGTTTGAAAGAAGCAATGAAAATTTCATTTAAATGCGTAATTATTGATTTGCAGAGAGACCTAGTCATAATGCTTAGCAAAAATCTGAGCTATTTCTATTAATTTGTCTTTAAAGGAATATCTAAATTTTGAAACAAACTTTTGTATCTGCGTATGGTAATACAGGAACCTACATTCCAAATTTGATGTCTCGTGGTCGTATAGCTCCTGAGAGCGACATGTTCATTCGGACGGACAGAAAGACGAACATGGGCAATTCGACTCAGCTATTGATACTGATCAAATATATATTCTTTATATGGTCGGAGATATCATCTTTTGAATATTGCATACATTTGCACAAATGTACCCCTCTTTACCCAATTTATGGGTACAAGAATAGTTGAGATCAAATCGCCAGGGCAACGTCGAGAGAGTTTGTGACAATCAGAAGATAACTTAAGGGTAAGGACTTCTTCAATGGTACTTGATAGACCATGAGTGAGTGCTTCGGAAGAGGTCTATGCTTGGGAAGAGAAACCATGATTGTGTTCTTCGGAAGAGAATTACGCTTGGAAAGGTAGAGGCAAGATTGCTGGCGAGCGGGTCTTTAGTGAGATGCCAACTTATCTCTGTGTTTCATGGCCAATTTGTCCCCAAATCCCGCATAATAATGAAGTTTCTGACCATAGGAGGATTTCCGATAAGACATCTTTCTATGGGGCTGAATAAGATTGAGCAGCAACAGCCAAGATAATAGATATTCCGTATGTCCAGAAAGGGATAACTATCCTTTTAAATAACAAGTCATTGGAGGAACGCTGTAGCTCGAATCGAACTTATAAAGTATTTACTATTATTTAATGTCCAGTTTATTCTCTAATAAACTCTTCTCTTGGCCGCAATGAACCCGTAAATAGTTTAATACTTTTAATGTCAAAAATATCGAATCTTTTTAACGTGCTACTACAAATCCTGTTTATCTCACTGTGTGCATTGCCAGGGAAAATGAAAAATGACGCCAAATGAGAGCTAAAATTCTGCACCACTAATGGCATTAAAAAAAGGAAGAAAAATAAAATGCAATGCCAAAAACGAGAGGCGTAAAGAAGCAGCCAGACAATTTGATTAAGTGCAGTGCAATGAAGTCCAAGTCGAAGACCGAGTTCCAGTCCGAGTTTTAGTCCGAGTCCTAGTGCGAGTCCTAGTGCAAATTGGGGTAGTGGCGGAGTATCTGTATCTCATACTTTATTGGTCTACATAAGGATTGCCCAATGTCAAATTATTTAACTTGATTAGTTCGATTATGTGGTTCTGCTTTTGGGCGGAGATCGTGTTGTTGGTTATATCCTGCCAGCTTGTATTTCGACGAATCAGAAAGGTGCCATCCAATACAATGAAGTCATAGTCGAGGCCAACTAAGGTTTGTAGCTGCAATAAAGGATAAGAAGTAAATATTAAGGGATAAGCACGCATTTGATGAGATTGGGAGAATATTATAGTAGTTAAGGCAATATATTGAATTGAATCGAATAGAAAACCTTACTTTTCTTCACTTTCAGACTACCCCAAAAATATACTTTACATGCTGATTGTCTGAGTTATTGTACTATAGCTATTTAGAGAACTTACCTGCGTAGAATTGGCCGCTAAACTGGCATCGACATCGCTCTGGTCATACAACGGCCCGTAGTCATTGATGCTGACACATGCGGCACAGTTTTGGGGCAGCTTGCTTACCTCGTAAACGATGATGTCACCATCTCTCACCCGATTCGATAGCCAGGGGCGCAGGTTGTTAAGCTGCTCCGAGTCCGTCCAGGACAGGCTGCCATTGAGATAGGGCTGCAATTGGGCTAAGAGCTCCGATTTGTATTTGGGCAGTTGTGATTTTGCGCAGATTTGCGGAAAGACGGGCATGCAGTAGACGCTGGGTGTAGAACTTAGAAGCTTTTATCAGGTTGCAGGCTAAAATAACGTAACTAGTCACCTCTTAAGCGGTCTTGTTGGCTGATACAAATGCACAAAGTTCAGAAAGTTTCTCACAAAGTGCATTGTGGGCAACATTCCCGGATCCAGTGGAAGAACAAAGTACGTTTTTGCATTCAAACGAGCCACATTCCTGAGCAGATTCACTGGATAGTTAGGATCCTGGCGATAATTATGCAGTGTTGAAATATTGGTCATTGGTTCTAGATTGTTGAACGCGTTGCACCGTAGATCAACAGGACGATTCCTGTCCATGCGATGCAAAGTTTGTGGCATTGACTTGTCGGAGAAGATCAACTGCACAGAGACCCAATGCGACCAGTCCTGGGCGTACACTGTGCAGAATCTGATCTGGTCAATGTAGTTCAGCAACGCCTCAAGGTCATTCTGTTGCACATAGATAGCCATGCTGATGGGGGCGCCCCAACGCGCCAGCAACCATGAAATATACCTGAGGTCCCTATAGGTGCCGTGTGTGGTCAGGGTGAGCGTCGTGTTGCCATTCGGAGGGGGTTGGCTATAGCGAATGCATTTACTGGTAAAACTGACGGACTTGGAGCGTATAAAATTATTACAGATCCAGTAATCGCCATTTTGCACCAGCTTAAGAGAGGGTCTCCCAGTAAATTTGGGAAGCTCAGCTATGCTCGGCGTCTCTTTATATATTTTTTGAAGCAGAAAAATATAAATGTAGAGTGCTATAAACATGCCCAGAGTGGTAAAAAAGAGTTTCTTTATCGAACTTCCACGCAATGCAGCAGGCAACATCTTTGGGCTAGTGTTCAGGGTGATATTCTTGGTTTCTGTTTCAATATAAATTGCTTCGAGGTACTCTAAAATTTTTGACAGGAACTTAAAAGCAAACAAAAAGGTATCTGTCAAGATATAATGTAATATCACAAACCTTGGAAAATGAAAGCAGAGCAAGCTGAGAAATTTATATATATAAAAATGGGTATAGGTCTCGAAATCTCGAAAAGTTCTGCACCGTTTGAGCTCATATCTTCACACAATATACAGTTCGCTTGAAGGATTGATTTCCTGTATTTTTCGCTTCAATAAGATACCGGTAACCGCGAGAAAACAGCTTTTTACGGTCAGCTGTGATATATGAGAACAAAGTAGGCTAATATAAAACATTCAGTACACACCGACCTGTCAAATCAGTTTTTGAAGAATCTAACCCCCGGGCGGAAAATTGTTGAATGAAACTTGAAAAATCATTTCCCACCCGCTAACACGGACGGGAAATGACAGCTTAAGGTCAGATGTGTGAGAGGTTTTTGTTAGATCAGATTCAAAGTTCTTCACACCCTATGAAAATAATTATAAGACACGGGAGGGAAAATTGTGGTTAGGTTTTTTTGCGTATCTCTTACTTTGTCATCCATGCAACCACAATGTGCCACAGGGAAGCGGGGCAGACTACAGCTAATCGTTAATGAAATAGAATATAGGTGTATACAATTGGAAATCATAAGATAACTGATTGCGGAGAAATATGTATTTCGATGTGTGGATGAAGAAAGTAAAGAAAATTGCCCAAAGGAAAAAAAAAAGATATGTGAATCGGAACCTACGGGATGGTATGAAAAACCACTCAACAACTGGGACTTAAATCGAATTTCTCTCCTTATACCATCTCTAGTGTTATTGAAAGAGCAAAAAAATAATAATCTAATGATGCAGAATCAAATGCATCCACCTAAATGATCTTTGGTTTCCAAGGGCAATCTAATATCCTGAGCATAGGCTGCTAAATGCTCCTGCGCTCTACTGACACTCAGTGGTGTTCTCATGCTTCCCAAAGCTGAAATGCATGCCCCTCTGTCGTCACCCTGGGCCATTAATCATGAGCTCACAATCTTTCCATTAGCCAAGCCGCCGCGTCCGCTTGAGCGGCCAAATAGCTGCCACATTTTATTTAAAACGCTTTGTGCCCAGGACTGCATAGCGAATATTTGGCAGGAAAGGTAATTGGCATTTTTCGCTGACTTTTATCGCTTCTGTCGCTCTCACTTTGCATACTTTAGTGTCCTTTCTATGCAGAAAAGGACAGGATGCTTGCTTGCTAGCTGCAGTTTCTGTATAGCTGCCCAAAGTGGCAGCGACATTGGCATCTTTTTAATTAGACCAATATGAGATGTTCACATAAATTTGTGCAAGAATCTAGTTGGCATTCAGTTTCGGCCTGAGTTTTTATGCTGTGTGGCACCACATTTATGATTAACATTGGGCAAACATGCAATGCTCGCTGTCATTAGGGCTCGTCAACCCCCCCTGCCTGCCCCGGCACAGCCCCTGACAGGCCAGGACGGGCCTGGCATTGGCTCTTCGAGGCTTTTCCACACCATTTTCCGGCTGCCTGTCTGGTGAACATTTGTCATTTTCGCCACTGACAAGCGGAGCCATGCACATTGGCAAATAGTTTGCCTATTTTCCGTTCTTTATTTTTTCCCTCAGCTCGTTATGGACGTAGGTGTGAAATTATAAATTTTCAGTGAATTTATGGGCCTACCTCGCAGCTGGTTATTGCTTTTTGCATGACAAGCAGCTGACTGGGCTCCCAATTGGGTTGCTTTAAGCTGAGATTAATGCTTGGGTGGCTAGAGAATTATTAAAAACTATTAAGGTTCATATTAAAATTGAAAATCAATAAACATTTTCCTTTATAATCTGTATATTTTATTTAATCAAGTGTTCTGCTATCTTTAGTGACAACTTAATCTAGTTTTACATTAACAAGCATTTAAAAGATCTATTGATCTTACAATCATACATTTTGGAGGCTTATTAAGCTAATTCTTCGACTTACTGTTAAGTTTTTTATTAATAAGACTGTCTTTATTATTCATTACTTGGAAAATATTCATTTTAGACAATCTCAGGCGTCGTATATGACGATTCCATTCCTCTTAAGCACTACATTAGCTATAAGTTGCGGAATATGTTGGACGGATCGTCCTGCGTGCAATGCTTCACAATGGGAGGCACGTCCTGGACGGTTCCCTTATCTAGATACTTATATTCCTGTACCATTCTGGGTGATTCCTGGCTGTTGGTTTTAACTGACAAGCCAAAGTCTTTGCCGTTCAATTTGGGCTGTTCGCTTGAAAATTTTAGACAGACTGAGACTAAAAATGGAATAGAGAACTATTAATAATATTAAGAGGCTGATATTGAATCTTTGCACTTGTGCACTTCTCACTTATTGGCAGCTTAAACTGTTGAAATTGAAAATCAATAAGCATTTAAAGGATGTATTGAATAAATTGAAATGTTAAATATAAAGCATAATTTTTGATAAAGTCCATGGAATTCCATGTTATACTCCCTCAACAGAGTAAACTTCAAAACCAGCACTTCTGGCTGCTCGTCCTTGCGTTCTTCACAAAGGCATTCGCGGGTTTGGTCATTAGATGAGCGTCTTGACTATCTACAGTGGCTTTCTTGTCTACTTCCTTGATAAAACCACGCATATTTTCCTTCGCTATAACGTCTTCCATGAATTGTTTGGGCTCCTCGATTCTTCCTCCAGATACTTTATTTTCCTGTATGATTATGGGCGATCCCTGTCATTCAATTGAATTTGGACTGTTCGCTTGAAAATTTTAGTCAGACTGAGACTAAAAATGGAATAGAGAACTATTAATAATATTAATATTAAGAGGTTGATATTAAATTTTTTTTTTCAAATTTTGCACATATGTATATTTAACTTGTGCACTACTAACTTATTGGCAGCTTAAACTAGTTGTACGTAATTTTGAAATTGAAAATCAATAAGCATTTAAAGGATGTATTGAATAAATTAAAATGTAAAATATTAAGCATACTTTTTGAGGTCCTTGGAATTCCATGTTATACTCCCTCAACAGAGTAAACTTCAAAACCAGCACTTCTGGCTGCTCGTCCTTGCGTTCTTCACAAAGGCATTCGCGAGTTTGGTCATTAGATGAGCGTCTTGACTATCCACAGTCGCTTTCTTGTCTACTTCCTTGATGAAACCACGCATGTTTTCCTTCGCTATAGCGTCTTCTGTTATAACTGTTTGGGCTCCTCGATTCTTCCCCCAGATACTTTATTTTCCTATATGATTATGGGCGATTCCTGTACGGTGGTTTTCACTGGCAAGCCAGAGCCTTGCCCTTGCTCATAAGGGTTTTTCTTCAGTTCAATTGAATTTGGGTTGTTGTTCGCTTGAAAATTTCAGCCAGACTGTGACTAAAAATGGAAAAATTCCAATTCCTTCCCATTTCTCTCCTCTCTTCACTCCACACTTTAATACTACTTCACTCTACTCCACTCTACTCTACTACTTCCATACCTATCGCTTACTCTAAGTTTTCTCTTCTTTCATTTCATTGCAAATAAAATACCCCTATCGGGTCGGTGTCGTTTTTAGTATTTTATAGATATTTCATTTCAATAATAAAAAGAACATATTAATATTTATTTATTTATATAATGATAACTGTTAGTTTAAACTAAGAGTTAACATAGTGTTCTTAGCCATGGCTGCCAGGGTCTTCAGCTGGAGAACATATACTAAAAAAACATATTAATATAATATATAGTTTTGAATTCAAAAACCCTTATATCTAATTCTTCACATTTTGCTATTAGTAATTGATTAAATTTTAATTAAATACGTTTTCAGTAAATTTAAAAAATTTATATATATCTTCAAAAAACACATTTTTAATTACACAAATATTATATTTAAATTGGTGTATATAAACCTTTCTAAATCACTGCAAAGTTAATTGAATTAATAAATTAAAATGCATATTATTTATAATATTAAATTTGGCAACATGTCTATTCTATTTCCACAATGAACTGATTTCAAATGTTGTTTTTATCTATTTATGTGCGAGTTATTTATAGTACGTTTAAAATGGTCTGACGGCATTCAATTTATATGCGCTGAAATCGCCTTAAATTAACATTTTTACCCCCCCGCAGTTCACTAAAAGAATTTCCAAGCTTTTCGCCAACTTTCCGTGTGCTAATTGTGAAAGTTATGGGCAACTTTCCAGGCGGGGTAGCTGATAAAATGCAGGTGGCCCGTAATGCCACAGAGCTTTTTGCACCTGAAGCTGCTAAAAGGCGTGTGAAAAATAGTGAGAAAATTAATAAAAAATGCGCACAATGTTGAGTTATATACAGAATAGTAGTATAAGGTTAGATATCAAATGGTTGTGCAGTTAAAGCTTGAAATTGTTTTGCCAAACAATCAGAATTTTATTGGCTTAATGCGCATTTAATTATGGCACTGCAATGGCCGCTTTTGTGCAGCAGTTAACGTTAGTTAGCTGGTCTAAATAATGGCCAACCAAATGGCTTTTATCATGCACAAATTAGTGGGCTCTCATTGTCATAAAGGCCATAATGAACTAAGCCAAGCGCATTTTGTGAAATTCCCGTACGCAAAAACAATTCAATAAATGCCAAATGCTGAAAATAATTTTGCAATATTACAAAATATTAGCATAAATTTATATATATATAAAAGTTATCATAATGCTACGCTCTGTTGTTGCACATTTAATTTTGCTATTATTTAACATAATACTGGTAATTATTTCGCTGGCAATTAAGGCAACAATTACTTAGCATCCGATGCCCTGTCCAAAACTCTTTCGTTACTTGACACCTCGAGACCACAATGCTTTTGGGTCTGAGGTCAAAACAATATCAAAGCTGACATAATTGGCCTGTTAGTTGTTCCGAGCCGTAAAAGTTTCACCTGCTTGGCACGTAGGCAACGGTCTCAGGACGTTCTTAATTAATTAATGTTCATTAACAACTGTAACAGTAACTGTAACTGTAACCGTAACACTTTGGACACAAATCAAACGCTTCTCTGATTGCCCCCAAGAAGAGCAGACAACTGGAGCTGGGCAGAAAGTTTTGCCAGTGAAATCTTTTTCAAACTCATTAGGTAAGAGCCTGCCTCTCAGATCTCACTGAAATCAGACGTTGTTAATAATGGTTAATTACGTGTTTAATTATGCATGAGCAACGCTCACACCACCCAAAAACACTCCTGCGTTCGTCCTTTTTTCGCCATTGCCATTGCCATCGCCATCGCCTTCGCCTCCGTTTCCGTCTCCTTTTGCGCCTGCGGCCTTAGGCCGGCGTCGTCCTCCGTTTGCTCAGCGGAAGTTGACGCTCAAACTCTCGTTAATAAATTATGTAAATTGTAGGCGCTACAATCTCTCCGGCAAATGGAAATTTATGCATAGCCTCTCTGAATGATATAACTGCTCAGAGGGGGCTAATGGTCTGGCAAGTGTCTTAAGCTCAAGCGGAAGTCAAGTCCAGCCAGTTATGACTGCCTTCTAGTTTTATTAAATTAAATGCAAATTAACATTTATTATTTAAATGCTCAGCATGCTGTGGGGCTACGGGGACTTTAAACTGTAGACAAATCAAAGTATGATAATTAATAAATACCATTCCATATGCATGTTTGCTATGCAACACTAATTTTTTTAATTATCACCAAGAACTTGAAGTCACATTTACATATTTCTTATATTCAAATCTTATTCTTTCTTGTTCTTTAATTTTCTTGACCTAGCACCACTGGCAGCCATGTTTTATGACTCCCCTAACTTACAATAAAATAAAAACTAAAAATAAAATATAAAATATAAAATAAAATAAAAAAAAAAAAAAAAAAAAAAAAAACTAAAAAAACCATTATTTTTAAAATTAATATTTTTTTTTAGAAAATAAATTAAAAATAACTTAAAAACTTAAGCTTAAGCTACATAAATATCATATTTTAAATCTTTTATTTTTAGATTTTTAAACAAGTTATTTATTATATAATTTTAACCATTTCAAAATGCTACAATTCATTTTATATGTATAAGTAATTTTGATATATCATACGGTAATTGGCATATATTTTTAGGAATTAGCAGAACTACACTGGCAATATTTGAAATATGTCAAAATATTAAATTAGTGCAAGTATTCAATTAATTTCATTAACTATGTGGTCAATATGAGTTGAGTTTTAAATGCGGAATTTTTGAGTGCTTTACACTTTTAATACACTTCCTTTTTCTTAATTTTTATATCCATTTTAACGCTTTTAACAAAAATCTTACCCCATTTTAAATAACATCAACGATATCTCTTTTAAAAAATATCGATTGTATAGATAATTATCGATATATTTTGTTTGTTGGGCAACACGTGTTTTTAAATTCCTAGCAAATAAACAAACTTTGTTTTAGATTGTTCAAGAAACTTATTTTATATTTTAAAATATTTCAAAATGCTTGAAATTAATTTTATATTTATAATTATGATATATCATACGGTAATTGGCATATATATTTAGAAATTAGCAGAACTACACTGGCAATATTTGAAATATTTCTAAATATTTAATTAGTGTAAGTATTTAATTAATTTTATTAACTATGTGGTCAACTTGAGTTGAATTTTAAATGCGGAATCTATGAATGGATGACACTTTTGATGTACTTATTCTTTTTCAATGTTTACATCCATTTTAACGCTTTCAACAAAAATCTTCCTCATTTATCACTTATCGATTGTATAGATAATAATCGATATATTTTGTTTGTTGGGCAACACGTGTTTTTAAATTCCTAGCAAATGAACAAACTTTGTTTAAATAGGCCACAGAAAGTGGAACCCAAATACATAAGTGAATATAAATTAAAAAAAAAAAAAAAAAAAAAAAAAAAAAAAAAAAAAAAAAAAAAAAAAAAAAAAAAAAAAATAAAAAAAAAAAAAAAAAAAAAAAAAAAAAAAAAAAAAAAAAAAAAAGGAACAATTTCGCAGCGAAGCGCGCCGGGTCCGCTAGTAAATTATAAATTCAAAATAGCATTAATTATTTCCCAACAATAGCTTTAAATAGGAAAAGCAATTTATTAAACCAATTAAAAAGTATTTATTACTTTGAATCACACAAATATGCCACAGAAATATTACGTTTATTCAGTTATTTAATTTGAAAAGTTTTCTTTACCAATACTTGCTGCTGATAGTTCTTTCCGCACTTCAATTGATTAAAACTATTTATTTTTTATGAGTTGACATTTTGTTGACTTTTTAATATTTTCTTCACACTTTCCATCAAGTTTTGCTGAGCTGAATAAACTGTCGACGAGGCAACTTTTACTTTTTAGAAGAACACCAGTTGACCTTCAAGTTTGACAGCGTGTTGCCCCTCTCCTCTCGCCTGCCTGTTCAAGTTTGGGGTCAACTTTCTTTGTTCTCAGTGCTTTCATCGCAGCCGCAATACCTTGGCAACAGTTATGAATATGAATAAGAGAACTGAAACTCTCTGTGTATAGTATAAAAAACAAATGCAAATAATAATCAAAACTTTACTGAAAGCGAAGTTTCTATTTAATTTTAATTAGAAAAGTTTTCAACTTAAATTCAACTTGTACGATGCATTTCTTATTTCTACGATTTTTGGTCGTCATAAAATTTAAACAAAACTTTTCTGCAATGGCAGAAATAAAAGTGAAACTTAGGTAAGTTAATATGGCTTTGATAACTGGAATTGCATGGGTTACTCAAACCAAACAAAAGTGGATGAGAATGGTTGTAACAAGGATATTTTAATCATCTTGGACTTTGGCAATGTTATAACATACTTATTGCAAGCCATATTACAAATCCTTTCACTTTGTTCAGTCTTTAACGCCACCTGTTCTATGCCCGCTCACAAGTAGCAGATATTATCCCTAATTGCAGTTTCAGGTCCCATTTAACCGCATTTCACTCGTTCCCTAAGTTAACCATTTGCATCAACACCTCATCAGTGTCATCAGACTCATCGCAGCCATCAGAGTCATCATCAGCGGAGAGCTTCAGCTTGTTTATGGGCTACACTAGATGATGGCCCTGTTGGCGTTCCCAAGTGACAGGGGCAGTAAAATTGCGCTTCCGAAATTGACAATACATCGCCAGAATGGTAATGGGGGCGCGGGTGGGGGCGGTGGCCAGGAAGTAGAGCTGTCCCCGGGCCAACGTCAGCGATATCCGGCAATCGCCTGGCAAATTGGAACGTCCGACTCTCGGCTGCCTGCCCGTGCCATCTGATGGGCAAATCAAATAACAAATGATTGTCCCTGGTCGAGTGTCCTGTGTGGGAACGGGGACTCTCTGACTGTGATTGGGCAGCGAGTGATGAGTGCCAGCCACGCGAGAAAATCAAATGAAAACCCATTTTCTTTTCTTTTTTTTGTTGCTGCCTGCGACATTCAGTGAATTTATTATGTGGCCAGCTGAAATCAAATATTTGCATTGCATTTCCATGCGTATTTGTATGAATTGGAAAAGTGATTTTTCAAATATGTTAATCCACTCACTGCCAGTTGACTTAAGTTAAATTAGCTTAACGCTCAGCTGGGTTTTATGAAAATTGCATTAGCATTAAGAAATTCAATTAGCCGAACCCAAGGTGTGAAACGATAAGTACGCTTTTGTTTCTTAAGCTTCATCAAAGTACACATTTCGCAGAAATATTGCAAATTTCTCAGCTGCCCAGACTTGGCTCCATAAAATCATCTACACAGACAAACAACAGAGACATAATAGTCCACGAAACAGAGCCCACCACACAAAATGGATATAAAAATGCAATAAAAGGACGACGGTACCACTTGATGGCGTTGTAGAGGGTTGCGGGTTCGAGGGTACAAATGTTTCCGCTGTGTATTGTAATCACTCAGATGACTTCACTTTCTGGAATCGCAATGCTCCGCGTTTATCCAAAGTGTTTTACTGAAGACTTTCTTTCCACTGCGATGAAGCTAGACGTTGCCAAAGAACACGGCTGAAAGATGAGTTTGAGATGAGATAGGATGACCATTAAAGTTGTAGAATTATATAGTATCCTTACGTTAGAGGACCTCAGTGCAGTGTGATATGGCGGCAAGACATCTAAGCTTTGGAATATACATTTGAATACATATAAGAAGGTTAGCTCTTAAAATCTGATAAATGGATTGAATATATATTTCATTTCTAATGGACTTTAGAAATTTGTTTACTTATACAAACAAATTTCAATTATATTTGTAGTTATTTATTTATATTATCTATTTATTTTAGTTTTTAAATTTTATTTTATAATAGCTTTTAAAATGTTTTTAGCAGCGCTCTCTTCAAGCTGCTTGGATTTTCTTTCCTTTGGAAAGCGGTTTTCTATTTGAGCCTTGAGGCTCTGGTATTGATACCAGAGCTAGTTATTTCTGCTTGAATAAAGCTTGTTCCGCTATCCTATTTTTATATTAATTAACTCCTTTGTTGTAGTTCTTCAACGTCAACTCGAAATTCGCTCTCTCAATTTGGAAAATACTAAAATGGTTAACATTTCTTACCCAGGATGTGCAGTCAAACAGTTGTATGAGTAGCAGGTTCTGCTGTGAGCGATAAACACCACTGAAAGCCTTCAACAAAGACGGCTAACTCTCAACCAGTTTATGGAGTGGCCAAATAACTCCAATTCAGTCCGATCCAGAGGTCTGCCCTCCACCATATCACTGACATGTGCTGTGCTCTTGTTAATTTAATTAAAATCAACTTAAAGCAGCCAGCGGCAGCCGATGCTGGCCAGTCCATGTTTGGCATGCAACGTGGAGCTTGCAGCTTGCAGCATGCAACATCCGCTTGCCTTTTCCCCAGGCCAATTTGTTACGCTTTTAATTTGTTAATTCATTTGCTAGCTGCATAGAGTGCGGGCAAGGAGTCCAGGACGTGGACTGACTTGCTGCAACAAGTGCAACGAGCCGCTGTGTAGCTGCCACATATGCACCCACACACACAAACACACACATACACACACAAAGGCACACACAGTGTCATTTCTAAAGTATTTGATTTCGTTGTTTTAACTGCTTTCGCTTTTATATTTACTCTTTTTGTGCGCTGTCTGAAATGAAAAATGGCAAAGCGTTGTTTATTTGCTCTGCTAATAGCAGTCCAGGCACACACTCACGCACACACTCACGCACACACACACACACACACAACACACCCTATGGACACACACGCACCTGTAAGCGCTTTAAATTTAATACTGCCTACTTTCAGGCGCCTCCTGCGTTAATAAAAGCCATTTTTAAAGGCCTTCCTTTTTATGCGGCTGCACAATACGCGTAATAAATTTTATATTTTTTGATAGTCGCATATTTTGATATATTAAACCTGTAAACTGGCGGAGCACATAATCAGCCGAGCCAACTACGAAACTGCCTCATAAGAAGGAAGAGCAGCAAATGGTTTTCCTTCCTCTTTCAGTTCCTTGCATAGCCCATAAATTGTTGGGAAACCTTTTGCAATTTACACATCTGCTGAGACATGGAGTCGTTTTTCTCTCTACTCACAATTTGCTTATAAAGGGTATTCAAAATATATCACGTTGTTGGCATTTAAAGGTAGACATCAAATGGATAATTTAAGAAATGTTTTAATTTGGTTTGGCAAAGTCTAAATTAATTATAATTAATAAGAACTATAAAAAATAACTTTTTTGAAAAATACGGAATTTGAAAAAAGTTAACAACATATTTTAGTGACTGTCTAATATTAACATGAATCTTTATTTTGTAAATAATAATTTTACTTAATAAAGGTGGCAGAAAACTTGCTTAAATAAAATATAGAAATTTTTTAAATAAAATTGTATATATATTTATTTTTTACTTCTTAATAATTCCTATAATATATTTCTTTCTGATAAACTAAATAAATATACTATAGTTATAATAATAATAATTTTGATTTTTTCATATTTAACTAAGAATTTTATAAAAATTTTCAATTTTTATTTTGATTTCCATGAGAGCATCCAAAAGTCGTCTGTTCTTTATGCAAATGTTTTGTTTATTAAATTAAATTTTATTTGCTGCGTGTGGCAGGCTCACTTTAGACACCATGTGGTAAGCAACATAATTTTTTATTTGTCTCAAGCAGACAGCGAATGCAGGACTCACAGCAGGACTTGCCTTGCCATACAACCTTTTGATATTATTTTTAAATAATTCAAAGACTTCGTACAAGCTTTGGCCTCAGCATTTAATGCAACTTTAAGCAGGCTACAATGGAAAAATCTGTGCAATTGACTGTATGCATTTCCAAGTGGAAATTCAGGAAATGCCTGGGACTGCAAATCAAATTCCAGCTAATGGATAAGCAGTCCTGCAAGGGCTGTGGGCTGAGAGGGAGGGGGAGGAGAGCTGAATTGTGGACATGACATAGCAGCTATGTGCACAAAAGCCACAAACAATTGACCCGTTGCAGACAATCTCTCAAATGGAGCTGTGCAGCGCATTTATAAGGACTTCTGTATGTTCAATGTTTTTTCCATCACTTCAAGGATATTTTATATGCTTTTTCTCAGCATTTTGCTGCCCTGCCACCGAACGATTTGTTTTGGAGTGTTGGCAAAAAGATTGAGATGTCTTTATATGTTTTTTTTATCATATTAAATTTGTGGAAAGTTAGTTTATATCGAATTTATGTAAGCATCGATTTGCTGCCAGAGCAGATTTTGATTTTTCTACATTTGTAAAACTATTTTGGTTGTTTTTTCAACTTTTTGTATGCAATTATATAGAGAATACCTCTATGATCAAAGGAAAAACCATATAGCTCGTAGCTGGGAAGGGAAAAATCTGTTGAAATTTGTGTTTTTTCTATGAAAATGTTCTCTGCAATTTTCCGCACTCCGAACTAACCTGTTCTTTGTTGCATTTTTGTTTATTTAGTTTATTTATATAATGCTAACTTAAAGTTGAAACTATGAGTTATATTTTTATTTATATTATACAAAGTTCGCTTTTGTTTCATCTGAAAAGTGAAAAAACAGCTGGCAAATGCTGTTGCCGATAGAGGCTGTCAGAAAAACAATATTCAGCTTAGTCTGCAATTGAAAATATTTTGTTATGTTGTTTTCCACATGCAGCATTTTCCCCGTTGCCTTTAATCGGCTTAATTTTCATTCAGATGTTTTCCCCTCTCCCCGCGACTGCTACCTCAACTAAACCCCAGAGATTGACTTGTTTACCCCAACAAACGCAAAAACCCAATACAAATGATTAATGCGCGCTGTGTCAGCCCAAAATATGTGCGTTGTCTGCGCTCCCGGGTCCGGGTCCGGGTTCGGGACAGGATAGCCGGATAGATGGGCCCGGCGGGGCAGGGCTGGGGCGTGGCTGCGGGGGCATGTCCAACTGCAATATGGGCAATATGAAAGAAAGTTGGCTAACTTATGCTGATTATAGTCAACATTGCCCGCAAGTTATTATCAAATGTCTCCCTGGAGTAATATATATCTACAGCCATACAAAACACACACAACTTAGACGGGACTTCAGCTCGCCCCCTCTTGCCCCTGTCAGCCCTGGGGCGTTGCAGCGTTTAACACAATAATCGAATTTTCATAGGGAGGGAGGGCTGGGAGAGAGGCACAGGCCTTGTTTAAGCCTTTGCAGGACTAATGTGCTCATGGAACACGCCCACTTTTTGTTTTTGTTGACCAAACTGGACGAGTAGCAAAACAAGTGCCGTTAAACGACCTTGTTAATCATGTTCATGTTCATGTTTGCTCGTGTGCGTGATTTATGCTTATTTATATTTTATTAACTGAAGCATTGAGCGGGCCTAAGGGGGAGCAGGAGAGCGGACAGAGCGGACAGACCGTGCTGGCCAGTGACTTGCTGTGGTTGGTTATGGGCTTTATGAAATATGACCAGGCCAAGAGAGCATGACAATATTTATACTATTTACAGTTGGTGCCTGTCCTTCTGTCCTTCTTGGACACTCAGGCAGCTGATGAAAGGCACAAAATAGCATAGAAGTATTCCTTTCATAATATTTGATAATAAGAGCTCAAGGAAAATGCTTAATATATTTGAAGTTTCTTTATTTGATACTTCTAATTCAGTAAAAATTAATTATTTTTAAAAGTGGCACTATTTTACCTGTTTTAGGACTTAGGCAACTCTTTTAAAAACTAGTAAACGGCAAAAATAATCACTCAAAGTCCGACTAGCGATGGTAAGTTCTAAGGAAGGTATACCGAGGATTCAAGTCCGCAACTTTTAAAATTCGCAAAGAGCATCTTTATACAAATCGGGAGGTTTCTACACAGGGTACCACAAAAGACCTTAAATTTTGTCTACACATGTTAGTGTATTTTATGTTAGTTTATTATCATTCCTAGTGCTACAAGATCAAAAGCTTATAAGTCCGGGCACTAGTCACTAGAACTAAACATATCTTATAACATAAATTTGACATAGAGTACTAATGTTTCGACCTAACTATATAAAACAAGTACATCTATATATATAAAAGAGTTCTGCTGACTGACTGATTGGCAATCATCGCACAGCCCAAACCATAAGGAGCAAGGATCGCTGAAATTTCTTTCTGTAACTCACAAATAACCATATTAAAAGTGCACACTAGGACTGGGAACTTGGAAAATTCTACCCAGTCAAGCGTGCGAAAACCGTCGGAAACCACCGCCGTATGAAACGTTCTTACTTGTTAAAAATGGCACTCAGTTTCATAACTTAGGCAACTCTTTTAGAGAACTAGTAACCACAAAAAATAATCTGACACATATGTCATCGATTTTGCGATGGTAGGTTCTAATGGATGGTATATCGAGGATCTCAAAATTGTACGGGCGAAAGTCTAGTTTTTCATATAATTTGAGCTTAAAGTTAGCATTAACAGTTAATATAATTATTATTGGGTGTTGTTCTGCACACGGTGAGCACCATAGACCTTCTGGCTTAAATGGCCTATATTAGCTCTGTTGCCGAACGCAATCTGAAGTCTTCATTTAACCCAATTTATTTTAATTTTTTATTTATTTTCGAAGGCAAAGCCTTGCTGCCTCGAATCAAAAATTGTATAATTTGATACATGGATTTATGGAATAATTTTAAAAGCCTTGTTAATTGATTAGCTTGCTTCAGCTGAAGGTTTTGGCTAACCCCGACTGATTAGCTAACTATCAGTTTTAAGTATATGATTAGTTTTTATATAAACAATTAAATTAGCTTGTTTTCTTAATAGATCTCCTACAAGCTATCCTTTATACCTGAGTAACATTTTATTTTATATTTAGTATTTGAAACAACTGTTAAAAGGCTGAGTTTAAGCACAGCTAATGTCTTTTATGTCCACACCAGTCAAATTGGCGTTTGGATTTCTTTTAACTCGTTGCCAAGCATCCTGGGCAGTATATTTAATTGACTTCCATTGAATTGAAAGTGCTTTATAGCCTCTCCAATAGTCGGCGGTTGTTTTTTTTAATGGCGGTAGTCCATGATTTCTGCTGACCAGGTGAGCCAACTCAATCAGATTTCCGAATTCAGCTTTCAGCTTTTAGCTGTCGCCGCGGCACTTAATAAACGCAATTAATCCAATTAAAATGTCATGTCTCATTAATGCGAATTAAACGCGAATGTTGTGCAATTAAATAAATGCACTTTAATCGGCATATCAATGGCAGGCAGTCACAACCAAACATTAACAGATGGCGAGGGGTTGGAGCAGTCAATGAGCTCGCAAATTTACACGCCGCGATGAACATCAATGAACGATTAAACAATATTAAGCCTTGTTCAGGGAAGCTCCCCACAACCCACTCCCAGCTTCAGCTTCCCCGCCAACCACAAATCCTGTCCAGCTCATTCCCCCACTTCTTGGGCTTATTAACATAATCGAATGTGTCAATACATTGGCATCTCATGTCCCCTTTGGCAGTGGCTAATTAAATGTGGCAATAATGCGACTCAGACAGTCTGACAGACAACCTGCATACGTTATGAATATTGCCCATATTTAATCATCATCAAATTGCAAGTGCCTGGCAAAATATGCAATGTTCAATTAATAAGAGTCATTTACACGACCCATTGGCCGTAAAATAATTGGTCTGCCTGTTAATTATTTGCCACTAGGCAACAGCTTGCGAAATCCTTGAATGGGCCAGCAGGATAATGAATTGCGTTCAGCAGTGAAGAGGCTCCATTCAGTCAACGCTTGCAGAAATATATAAACACTGCAGAAATTAAATATAACTAAGTATAAATAATATAATAAATAAAGGAAAATTTAATAGCTTCATTTCAATAATTAAAGGTTGACTTTTATTAAATATTCATTTGAAAAGTCTTATTTATTTATTTATTTTTATAAAGAAAGAATTAACATTGAAATTTTTTGCCTTGGCTTCCTTCAGCTGGAAACTTCATATTTAAATTGCTTTAAATGTATTTCCGATTTGATTATTTTCAGATTAATATAAATAAATAATTTATATTTTATGAGAATTATTAATACTCGTTAATAAATGCTTAAAGCTTAGTATTATTTATTAAATTTAATATTGTAAATAAATGAATAATCAATAATATATTAAATGAATTTTAATTTAATTGATGAAATTAGTAAATAAATAATGTGCTTATAAATGAAATATTTAACAGGCTCGACGTCAACAATTCAGGGTGAATATAGAAAGGTAGATATGAAAAGTATTGGCTGGTCATATAGCGCTATTTCGGATGCTGCCAAGCATCCTCATCAGTGACCTTTATTGTTAGAAATTTTTGTATATGAGTAGTAGTCGGCTAGATTCGAACCCGAGTGCTCCCGTCTGTAAGGCGGATGCCTTAACCTCTGACCCACTTGCTGTCCGATCCCGGCTTGAACTAACTACTGTCATCAAGAGGTCCATTTAAAATCCTAAGTCCGCACCAAAGCTTAATCCCTTTATCTAAGTTTCTAACCCTTACAGTTTTATTTATTATTATTAGAACCAATTGTTTTGAACTTTATTATCACTTTTGTAAAAGCTTCGCTTTTTTATCCAAGTGTAAGTTCGGTACTAGCTGATCTTATGCAGGTCAGTTAGTTGGTTTTTGTTTTCAATATTCAATTATATTGTTATTATATTGAAAATACTTTTTGATTATTATTTCAATGCATTCTGCTCTTTTGTTGCATTAAAGTCTTTTGGAAATAAGAATAAATATATTCATATTATTTTTACTTACTAACGTAAGTTAGTTTATGTAGAGAAATAAGTATTTGCCTATCGATTTGATTCTTTGCAAGCCTGTAAGTCAGCTTTTAAACTAACGAGTTCATAACTCTTCTTAATTTAGTTATCAAAATGAATTGCAGCTCAAAAACTAGTTCGCAGCTACAAATTCTATGAATGAAATTTCATTAGATGCAAAATACACTCCAGTAAACTCGGCAGTAAATAATGGCATACTTTGTTGGCCAAGATGTTGGCCTGGCCTGGTTGTTTGTCTGACTTGCCTGACTTGTTTATGATATTGTGGCCAAGACTGTGGGCTCATCAACATTGTCTGGGCTTTGCCAGAGTTGTCCTGGCTGTCCTGGTCTCCATCTTTGGAATGCTGCGGTCGCTTGCCTGTCAAATTATTTCACTACAAATTGTCAATTTCCAACTGGCAGCAAAAATCATGCAATTTTCCGTTGTCACCTCAAGTTGCCATTGTTTTACCATCACTCCCCCCCCAAATTTCTTCGCCTCCTACTGTCTGCTGTCTACTTTCTACCGTCTCCCTCTCCTCAAGCTGTATGAAATTATATTGCAGCCGCAAGTTTTTTAATTAGCTGCCGCACATTTTCTTGGCATTTCCACTTGCTGCCATTGTCATCATCATCGTCATGTCTGTAAATTGGGGGCGTGGCATCCGCTCCCCGTTCCCCGCACTCTTCCAGCCACCCAGCGACTCTTCAATGAGGCTTGCCTGCCGTTTCGAGTGCTAATTGCATTTTGTGCTGTGTTTTTGGTACTGATTTTGAACTTTGAGGTTTTTGTGCCATAAATGCAATTAGCACAAAGTTTTTCCATGAAAATGTTAATGGGGTTTTGTTGTTATTGCAGCCAGCCCCCGCCACCGCCACCGCCACCGCAACCCTCCCGCCAAACACTCTTAAAGTAAGCTGACCGAATCTGTTAATTGAATTAAATTTGTATATAATTTGTAGTCCTTTTTCCAGGAATGTTGCCTGTCCTACAGCAGCCAAAGTAAACATTGAATGTGACTAACTTACACAAGTAAACACACACACACATGCACACACACACACACACACACACATACAAGCTGTTCGCAAATATTTGTAAAACGTGTTCATCATCCTGTTGACAAGGTCGTTTACAAAATAAATTCACTAAACAAAATGTTTTTATTGGATTTAACTTGTTTATGCTAACGCAAGGTCAAATGGCAATTGGGTGGACCTGTGGTTATGTGAGGTGTGTCCTTTGTTTTCATTCAACCTACATGGAACTTAAGCAATGGGGTAGCATGAATTTGCAGCATGATATATTGAATTGACAGTATTGTTGCCATAGCACGCAACTTTTATATCAGTTATGGGAAGGAGAGAGTGTTTTACCTGCTTGCCACAAAGACATTTTGATTTAGGTTTTATTTTTGTATCCTTGACATTCTAGTGCAGATTAAAGATTGTATTCCCCCTTAACAAGTCTCTTTCCCTTCAAGATTGAATTTGTATATGTATTTGTTTCCAAGACAATTTTTGTATGTACAAATTCCCTCAGTTGCAGAGAACTCTTCTAATAAAAATAATAAATATTTAAAAAAATTTGGAAAGAGACGATCTACCCTATTTGGATGCCTGTGTGCAGGGTGAGTTCAAGATGGAATGAGTTTGTAATATTGTGGCTAATAACTCTTTCGGCAATGTCCATACGTCTCTTTCCGCCCGCCTCCATGTCCAACAAGCTGTGCACGGAACCGCTGGATCCGCCCAAGAAGAATGGTAAAAGCTTCACGGTAGATCGGTTCTAAAAGACGAGTCGAATTGACCCAGTCCGTATGTCTGTCCGTCTGTCCGTCCGTCCGACCGTACATCCGTCTACATATGTGTGTATATGCAAGCGTTGATCTCAGCAATAAGAATAGCTCGAGAAACCAAATTTGTAATGAATTTTCCTGTATACCATACGCGGATTTCAAATATTCCTCCCACCTCCCCTGAAAATCGATTAAAAACTGTTTATATGTACAATTTTAAAGGTATATCCTGGCGATTTAGCGTGTATATTACTTGGATAACTCTTAATCTAATGTGGAAATTTCAAGTTAGTCGGTTAAGAAATATTGAAGTTACTCAACAATCAAGATTCAGTACTGCACAAGCGAAAGATACGATTGAAAGTTTTGTTTTCTCTGTATTATTCTGTAATTGTTTTAGAAGAAGCATTTAATATGTATTGGTATAGACAATGTATATTAATATTTATCGCTTAGAGTTCCTTACGCTGCAGGGTTGAATATATGTCGAAAGAAAAAGTCCGCAAGGAACTTTCATCAGTTACATCAGACTTATGTGAATTTCAAATCCAGGAAGACCATTTACAATAAATTTGAGAACTTGAAAGTTCGGTTTCTGGGCGAATTATATTGTTACTAAAATGCAAGCCGTTTATCGGTTAATTAAGCACTCACTACTTCTTTACACTTTCTACAATTTCAAGGCTTTCATGATAAATGCGCCTAGACATGCAAATTACTTGGCTCGTAAGATGCAAAACTAATTACATTCAGCAATTGCATGTGAAATTGTTTGCTGTAAGCGCTGGTGTATCTATTCACGCCGGTCTGGCAGGGACTTCATTTATCAGAAGTTCTTCAAAGGTGTGAAAACTGTTTATCAACGAAAAGTTGTGCCTTTGTAAAATGGCAGGAGCACCTGCTGTCAGTCACATGTCGTCCTGGCAGAGCCTAGAAAAGTGACAGTTTATTGAACTCTAAGATGGTGTTAATTAGGCTAAGTGGAGTGTTTTGTGTGACTGACACACACACACACACACACACACACAGTCGTAACACCTGTAACAAATGGTTGTCATTGGCAAGCGAGCAACTTAAAATCGACAAGTTATCGCTGCATAATTTTAGGCGCTTCGTGCCTGGCAACGGCCAACGCGCGTCAACAAATAAAAATCTACAAAATATTTATGGTATTTATTTAGTAATTTATTCATGTCTGCCAACGCCTGGCACATGTTACTTGTCAGCTCGCCTGACTGCGCTTTGTTTTCCTGCCAGTCAGTTTGACAGTTGTTTAAATCATATTTTGGCCATGAATGCCCAAATTGATGGCAGTTATTTAAATAACCTATGAAAATAGTAACATTTAGTCAATGCCAAATAGAAATATATACAAAATAGAAGCAACTCCTGGAGACTTTGCCGAATATCAAATTTGTTTATTAGGTTACTGCACTCAATAGCTACCTTTCTTTTACCTGTAGAAGTATCTTCATGCGAGCTCTAAGAGCCTGTGAATTATGTGGCAAATCCAATTGGGAAATCAAAGGCGCACATAAAATTGCATTAGCTCTTCTAGTAAGACAAGGCTTAGCCTCAGCGCCAGCACGTGCCCCAATATGTGGCAAGTGCAGGTGAAGCTGCTGCTCAAAGACAAGGCCAAAGTTATGCATATGGATTCTTTTTCCTTCTGTTTTTTGCCCAGCTGCGAGTGCAAGTTCAATCTGCAATTTGCTGCGGCTGTGATTTGGCAAATTGTTTGTAGGAAAAACAAAAGGCGAAGACGATCCAGCTTATCCCCCCAAACCAATCCACAATCTACCCAACACGGCTTTAGCTGGGGGCCATTTATATTGCCAGGCAGCTTGGTTCCTACACTTTCCAAAGTAGTTGTCTGGCTCCAACTCCAAGTCCTACACCAGTTCCTGCAGCGACTCCTTGTTTGCAGTTCAAAGGTTGAGCGTAGTTCAAATTGTTTGCCAGGTGTTTCCCAGGCAGCACTTTTTCTTGGCTATTTGATCTGTGATTGAGCTGAATGAGCAAATAAACTTGTGGCTGCACTCAATTGAGTGTTGAAACCAAGCAGCAAGCTAAATAAGCTCAATCGGTTTTCAGCATTTGCTTGGCTTGACTTATTATCTGTTGCTCTTGGATCCTACCCTTAACGTTGGTTTATCAACAGCTGATGTCCTTAATCCTGAAAGAAAGCATTGCACGGTTGTTACTCCGGCAAATGTAACGACAATCTGGTAGCTTTGAAGTAATTCTTAAGTAAAAATTATAACAGAACACAAAATAGGAAATAAATATAGAAAAGTGGACAACCATAATCATAATTGTTTGGCCAACAGAGAAAACAAATCAAGATTAAGATGCTAACAATAACCGACTGGTATTAGTGATGTAAAAACATCGATGTTTTCCCTACAAAACATCGATGTTCTTCGATGTTTTCCATACAAAACATGGATGTTTTTACATCACTAACTGGTATAAGAGGTGTGTCCCAGGTTGTTTACAAAACGATCAGCTTATTATAGTATCGATAGAGCTTGCAAAATCGACAGTTGGTATGTGGTTTTATTAATAAATAGATAAATCATTGACGGGGCTCGAAGTCAAGCCAAATGCCGCCCTTCAGGGTCGTAATGAACGCTGTGGGGTCATACAAAATATCCTTGCGCGTCTTGGGGTTAACACGTACATTGAATTTGGTCAGCACCTCCGTTGCAGCTGCCTTGATCTGGGTCATGGCAAAGCGCATGCCTAAAATACTTGGAATATAGCTTTATTCTGGATATAGATATAGCAACAGAACCGACCTATGCAGATGCGTGGACCATCGCCGAAGCCCATGAAGACACCACGCTCGCGATACATTTTGGCGGCATCGGGCTGCAGAAAGCGCTCGGGCTGGAAGGCCTGTGGATTGGGGAAGTGCTCCTCATCCATCATGAAGCAAAGGTGTGGCACAACGATGGTGGTGCCACGCTCCACCGTGAAGTTTTCACCATTCTTGTTGGGCAGCTCCAGCGGTTCCGTGCACAGCTTGTTGGACATGAAGGCGGGCGGAAAGAGACGTAGGGACTCTGCCGAAAGAGTTATTAGCCACAATATTACAAACTGTTTGCAGCTTGGACTCACCCTGCACACAGGCATCCAAATAGGGCAGATCGTTGAGCTTATCAAACTCGATGATGCCTTTAGCATTGAGGTTCGCCTCCAGTTCATCCCGCAGCTGCTGCTGCGCCTGCTCATCCCGTGCCAGCAGCAGTAGCATGTGGCTTAGCACCGTTGCTGTCGTCTCGAAGCCATCCAGCAGGAAGGTCATGGTGTGGGCGGTCAGCTGGCGTGTATCTAGGTTCTTCTTGCTGGCTAGCTGCAGTATGTAGTCCAGAAAGTCAACGCGCTCAAATTGCTTTCCGGCGGCCAGCTGGGTACGTCGTGCATCCACCGCAGTCTGCATCAGATCGACAAAGAATCGCTCAATGGGAACGGGCACAAATCTTAGCTTGAGGACGCTTCTTAGAGACGGGATCATGCTGAACAGCACAAAGTATAGTATAAAACTCCAGGACTGTGTGAACAGTTGCTTGATATGGCCCATAATGGGTGTGGGATTGTCCGAGAAGCTCTCGGCCTTCAGGCCCAACACGCAGTCGGTGACCATTTCGGAGGTAAAGCGTAGGCTCATCTGCAATTGCATACACAGGATGAACACAGGATACTTAACGATAACTTCCAACACTCACGTCCTTGGCATCAATGCCCTGTGGCGCGCCCAGGCGAATCTGTTTTCGCAGCCACTCACTCATCTTCTCGCACACTTCAGTGGTCACCGGGTAGACGGTCTTGATCTGCAATAAACAAGGCACCAACAGGATGTCAGCTACAATTTACAAACAAGGATAAGGTTGCTTAACTTACGCGTCCCATTGTCAGTCCGGGCGTGACGTCAGCACGGCGCTGTTTCCACAGCTCGCCGGTCAGCGAGAACGGATTGTTGGCAAATATGAAGTCAGACTTTTCATCCACCATAAGTGCAACCTCGTTGTCATGAAAGTGCTTAAAGTCCGACACAAAGACCCGTCGTGCCAGCTCCGGGCTGATCACCAGTAGCTGCGGACTGCGGGCTCCAAAGATGCCAACCGCATCGTACTGCTGCTTGTACCGGCTACAATTGTAGAATGCGTAATTAGATTCAGTGCTTGTCACCAGAGATTGGGAATGTTCACCGATAGATTTCATCGAGATCATAGATCACATGCCGTTTCATCGAGTACATGTTCGGATAGTTTCCAGTAAACAGACTCGGCTTGGGACCCGGCACCTTTCGCTTGCGCCAGTGCCCAAAGTTCCAGGTCATGAACACATAGAAGAGCCCCACCAGCACCACTGCCAAGGTCAAAGTAATCTCCAGCATGATTGATAACACTCTCTCTCAGTAGTTGATAATGTTGATGTTGTGCCACCAACTGTTCAAATTCAACTGCTGCTTGGAAAGCACTCTACTTTTGTAGCAGCCTACAATCATTTTTTAGAGAACAAAGTTCTGGCTCTCCGGAGATAAGATTTGCTCAATTGTACACACTCTTAATTGTAGTATCTATATGGGCTGCCTGGTCGCTTATATCGAATGATTACACATTGATAAGGCTTGTCGATTGGCTATCTAAATTTTATTATTTTATTTCAATCATTTATTTACAATCCTATCCATTTATACTACGAGTAGGTACGTTCATGATGAAATATTTAAGAGCCCCAAGTGAAATAAACTATCTCGTTTATTCTCATTCATTTATGGCTCTTGATTAAGGCCGCTTGACGCAGTTGAGAATGCTCCCGAGAAATACTGGCACAAACATCAAACAAGTGTGTGCTTGAGTCGAGAATGCTCAACTAGAAGATACCCTCAACCAAAGTCTACTATTTCAGTAAGCAATCAAGCTGCATATCGTTCTTTTGTGGCTTCTGCTCTTAGTTCGATATTATTTAAATGATCATAATTATAATTAGATTTTGGAGAAACTCGTAATATACTTAGTAAAATTGCACAAGTTTTCATTTATAAATAGTATATGACTGCTTTTCGGTGTTATCTTATAAGTATATCTTAAACTTTCTGATTTAAGCGCACCTTACACACGAACGAACAAAGAGACTCTATAAGCATTTTCTACTGTGCTCATTAGGCAAATAAATATTCCTTATAGGTATTATATGTGCACAAAATGATTGCATAGTATAAAACTGGTTGTTGTTTTGAATAAACTCAAACAACCTCTAACTGACGCTTGTGGGTGTGGAGAGTGACGAAACTGAGGATGTGTGTGGGAAAAATATAAATTGATTACTGAGTCTGATGGGGTCTCAGATATAAATAGAATTGAAACTGCGACAACAATTGAGAGTGATGTGTGATCGAGTCGTAATAATAAAGAATACTAGAGTGATGATGTACAGACTTATGCTAGAGACTTTGAAAATTACATTTTGATTGGTTTATTTGATTAAATTATTTAATATATTATAAATATAAATATATAAATATAAAATATATAATATAAATTATAAATATTATACCTTTCTTATATCTAGAACAACCCTGCAACAGTTTGCTCACTTCTTGTTATTAATAATACCAATTAACAAATAATGTGACATTCAAATATGAAGTATTGTATTCAGAAGTATTTACTTTGTTGCTTCACAGAAAATTTCTTAAGAAACATATTAAAAGGTTAAAGTTTAACTAGAGATCAGCTTGGAATTTGTATAATTTTTCTTTAATTCTTCTATCTATATATATAAAAGTGAATGTCTGTCTGTATGTTCGCGATAAAGCTTGAAAACCGTTTAAAGGATCTTGATGAAATCTTTTATAATATATTCCTTGAAGTCCAGGGAATGTTTATAGCTATAGTTTGTTGTGTCATCACCACCCCCACACAACCACCCACTCATAAACGAAAAATGATAATATTCTATGAGTATAATTTTACATTAAATAACAAATCTATAATATCCACGAGTGTTAGTGTGTGTAAGTGTGTGTGTGGGGAAGGAAGTGTCATAGAATTTTTTTACCGTGCCCTCGATCGACATAATAAATATTTATAAGAATCAAAATTTAAATAAATATAGTTAGGAAATGCGAGCAACGCCGCGGGTATAAGTTCTAGTACATTATAAATATTTGATTTAAGGCTTTATTTCCTTGTTTTTAATGACAGTTTTATCGATGCCTTTTGATCTTCCCAGTACAGGTATCTTATATGTATTCACCATTCTATTTGCGCAGATAGTTCAGTATGCTTTTAACATATTTTCACAGCATCTTAGGTAAACACTACTTGTAATTATATATATGTTGTGAAATGTCTTCGAAAATTGTCTTTAAGGTTTCGGCCCAATCTTTTCGCATTGGCCGACCTCTTTCGGCACAGTGTCCACTGTTTACAACAATTTATTGAATATGATGCGACAAAATATCTGTGCCATGTCAACCTTTCAATGGCCAAGCAATAATATTTATGGGCATTGCAGCAGCCACAGCCCCAGCCCCAGCCCCAGCCCCAGCCCCAATCGACTGTTCCTTGGCTCTCGGGGTCCACACAATGCAGTTCTTGGGGCGGCACATTTGTCATGTGTTGTGGCCAGGCTTATTAAACGGCTTTTAAGCGCCAGGAAGCAAGCACAATGAGTATTTTCAATAGCCGGTAGATTTATGTGGCTGAGTCGTGTCTGTGGCCAAATATGTTGCAACTGCGGCCTGGCAAATTATGCGCCATTTTAAGATGCAAAGGACATTTATTTAAGGTAACATAATTTAACAGTTTTACTCCGGACTATTCGAAAAGGAGAACTAAATTCCTGTCAAACCTAATCATATATTATATTGCTAAAAAGTCAACCAAACTCGTATATCAGAAATGTGTATTGAAAGTTTTAATTGCTTGGTAGCTCAGTTATAGAAAGATTTCCTATATTTTAGCCAAAGTGAAATGAAAATTATAGTTGGCCCACAAACCCACAACGAGTTCCTTCAACACATTGAAAGCTATGGCCAATCCCAGTCCCCAACTCGAACCCTTATGAGGAAAATTCGAAATTTATGAGGCAGCTCACTTAACTTGGTCAGGGCAAAAGAAAAAACAAATAAATGGCAGCAAAAGCTGTTTATGTGTTTTGAACGTGTTTGGCTGAGATGGCATTTACAGTAACACGCAGCCCGTCCATTTGTTCTCCCCCTCCACCCCTACATATGTGGAAGGATGTGTGGGGATGTGTGAGGATGTACGCGTGGATGTGTGAGGATGCCTGGAATGTAACCCAAATTAAGTTGTTGCCTATGCTAAAATGTCATTCTGTGCGTTGGGAGACAAAGAGTGCAGAACGGTAACAAAGTCTACAAATTATGTCCGCCCCCGAAACGACCTTGGTTAAGCCGCTTTAAACCTGACGCCCCAAAAAGTCTGCCAGGTCCGATAACAAACAACTGTAATTAGAAAAGCCCAGGAAGTGGCCACAAAAAATATTCCATGCATAATTAAACAGCAAATTAAGCATTATCAAGTGGCAGGAGCCTGGCACAGTACATGACCAAAAACACGACACAAAGGACGCATAGTGAAATATTAATAACAATTAATAGGCAACAAGTGAGTGGGGTCGAGAGCATCACGAGGGGGGTAAGGGGTGGGTGGCATTTCATCATCTTAATGGGAGGACTCTCCCTTTGACAGCGACACTCAAATTAGTAACACCCGAGCACCTCTAATGGGCCTACAGTTGAGCTGGGTTCGTGTCCCGACTAAGCCGCTTGCCAGGCTGCCAATGACACTTGTAGGGACAGACAGACTAACAGACAGACAGACAGACCACATAAGTACTCCTATACTCGTACGTATTAAGACAGTTAGCTGCGGCAAGAGGGCAGGCGGGGCAAGCACACAATGCGGCCTCAGGTGTGTTTGATTTGGCTTTTGATGCCGTCAAGTACTCAAATGTATTTGTGTTTGTGGACACTGATTGAGAGCGTTAAACCCGAGTGCCTACCACAGGCGCACAAAAGTTCACAATTTCAGTTGGAGCTGCTTAAAAAGTTGTGGGAATAATAAGACAAGCTCCAATTCAAATAGCTTTCTGTAGAATAAATAAATGAAGTGGTTTTAAACAGGGACTGTAGCTATCATAAGGAAAATATATGAAAACAAGTAAGAACGTTGCAGTCGGCGGTGGCGTCCGACGGCGGACGCACCCGACTGCAGAATACTATGTTCCCAGTCCTATGTATATAATATGGTTATTTGTGAGTTCAGAAAGAAACGCGATTTTGCTCCTTTGGGTGCGTGGGGGTGGGGGGTCCAAAACTTTTTGATGCAGTTTTATCTAGGGGGCCAACATTAGTCTGTCTGCCAAATTTGGTGACTCTAGCTCTACTGGTGTGGGAGATATAGGTTTTGCTCCATTGGGGGGGTGGGGGTGGGTGGTCCAAAAATTGTTGATGCAGTTTTATCCAGGGGGTCAACATTAGTCTGTCTGCCAAATTTGGTGACTCTAGCTCTACTGGTGTGGGAGATATAGGTTTTGCTCCATTGGGGGGTGGGGGTGGGGGGGTCCAAAAATTTTTGATGCAGTTTTATCCAGGGGGTCAACATTAGTCTGTCTGCCAAATTTGGTGACTCTAGCTCTACTGGTGTGGGAGATATAGGTTTTGCTCCATTGGGGGGGTGGGGGTGGGGGGGGTCCAAAAATTTTTGATGCAGATCTGTCAGGAATCTCAACTTTAGTGTGTATGCCAAATTTGGTAACTCTAGCTTTAAAAATGTGGAAGATACAGGTTTTCCCCAAATTTTGGGGGAGGGGGTGGGGGTGGGGGGCTGATCTTGACACTTTATAAACTGACGATATACACCAACATGTGTGCCAAATTTGGTTGCTCTAGCTCAAAGATAAAGGCAAAAAAATTGCGTTCATACGGACAGACGGACAGACGGACAGACGGACAGACGGACAGACGGACAGACGGACATTGCGCAAACCCAATATACTATTTTTTCCCTTCGGGAACATAGTATAACTAGTTGTAAGGCATTGTTTCTTGCAGTTTATTTATTGCTCAAGAAATTTAACTTGTTTTTGGTAGTTATTTTTTATCCTTACAAATAAAACTTAGTGTGTGAATATATATTTTTCGCTCGGAATTTAAAAGTATTTCTTCAGTGTTTTAAAACATCTCAAATTCTTGTATAAACGTTTTTTACCATCCTTGATCTCGAAGTTCGATGAAATATTTGGTGATAAGACTTTCTTATAAACTTAACTATCAGTTATAAGAAATTGTTCACTTATTATTGTTGCTTTTGTTGTTGTTTATAAACCAGACTGATCTGGATGTTGTTCAAAATGCTTTATAATTAAAAAAATAAGAATATATAAATATTAGAATATCAAAAAATCCAAATTTTAAATGTAAAAGAAAATTAAGTTAAATTAACTAGTCAAGTAAAGAAATATTTCTCTATTTAAATCGCAATTTTTATCATAATTTAATAAAAGTAGGGATATAAATATTTAACTTGACTAGTTAATTGAACTTAATTTTCTTTACCTTTATATTCTCCAAGTTCGATGAAATTTTTGAGGAAAAAACTTTCTTAAGAACTTAACTATTAGTTATAAAAAATATTTCAGTTATTATTATAGCTTTTGTTGTTTATAAACCAGACTGATCTGGGTAGATTACTCTATTTAAATCGCAGTTTTATCATAATTGAAAAAAAAGTAGGAAGATGAATATTTATATTGACTAGGTAATTGAACTTAATTTTCTTTTTACATATATATTTAGAATTTTTTTTTTTTACATTTACATTTATATTTTGATTTTTTTGATATTCTAATTTTTCTATTTTTTTATTTTTTTAATTATAAAGTATTTTGAATGAACATTTTAAATCGTTTTATTGATTTTAATATTGTACTATATTTAATTACCATGTGTAGTATCAATATTTACCCCTAAGTTCCATATTTTCTCATACTTTTGAATGCAATCAAAGCTCTCAAGTTTATCTGATACTTTCTTAATACTTTTCAAAATATTTATATATTATGTAGAATAGATATATTTATTAAGATATCTTAATTTATGTAGTGGTAATTTCTTAATGCTTAGTATATCAATATAACTTCGAGCTTATCAAGCAACCCTATTGGTATACAAACAATTCTATAATTCCAACTCACCGATTTCCCCCTCATAATCACGGCAATTAGCAATTATGGCTTCCCCCTCCACAGGTCCTTTGCGTTCACACCTGTCTGCCCACCGTCCCAGCACTTATCCCTTTTAATTGGATGCCGCCAAAAGGCAAATTCCAAGTTGTAGCAGCGAGCCAAGTATGGACCATCTTCACGCCTGTCTCCGCCGTACCCTCCGTTCCCCTGTGCTCTTGTTTCACTTCCTATTTGCCTTTCAAGTGGCAGCTGCTATTGCTGACTGCGAGCGAGTTTTTGCCCATTTCTAATTTTCATTTTAATTATTACGAGTATTATTCAGAAAATCAAGCAAGCGGCAAATTTGTGAATCCCTCCCAAAAACGTGGTAGATGAGGGGAGTTAGACAGCGCCAGCTGTTACACTTTTTTGTCCTTGCTAGAACAGGTTCTTTTGCATGCTCCACCCTTCACTTCAACTCTCCTAACAAGCTGTATGTGTGTGTGTGTGTGTGTGTGTGTTATCATATTTCACGCCTATTAGCATTTTAATTTAATTAACATTTATGGCGACAATTTGTGCTTTGGCTGCCGTCGAAATGTGCGATAACTCGAACCTGTCTGCACATTGAGGACAAACTTGTAGCGTTCTGATAAAGATATGCATATAGCCCTGGGGGGAATGAGGAACTTAGACATTGATATTAAATGATACTTTAAACCATGCTTGCTTTGACATTATTTGGAGGTTGCTAAATTGAGAAAATTTGGTGTTTGTGCAGTAATTAATAAATCAATGAGAATGACTTAAAATACAGAAAGAAAACATGTGAAATCAGTGTTATATAA
Source organism: Hirtodrosophila histrioides (assembly GCA_037075165.1). Lineage (NCBI taxonomy): Eukaryota > Metazoa > Arthropoda > Insecta > Diptera > Drosophilidae > Hirtodrosophila > Hirtodrosophila histrioides. Next base: position 31,894 of record JBAMCL010000183.1, on the reverse strand, counting down.
CAGAGCAAAGCGCTCCTTAAAGTGGCCTGTTCAAGTCTAGTTAATGAATGAGGTGTTTCTTTTCACATATCCATGTTTATAATTTCTTTTAACATTCATTTTAATTTTCTTCCAATATTACATCACAGAAACAGCTTTAAAGCACATTAAAGTTTCGAAAGCACATAGAGAATAAAGCTTTTAAACGAAAAGTTCCAGTTCATGCTTTTAATACAACATAAAAACTACATCTTAGAATGAGTTCTAAAACCACATTAAAAGTTTCAAAAGCACATCTTTAAATCTAAAAGCACATTAAAGTTTTAAAAGCACATGAAGAGTAAAGCTTTGAAAACAAGCTTCCATTTCATGCTTTTAATATAACATAAAAACTACATCGCAGAAACAGCTTTAAAGCACATTAAAGTTTCGAAAGCACATCTTTAAATCTAAAAGCACATTAAAGTTTAAAAGCACATATTCAAAATTTATAAGCACATAAAGAATAAAGCTTTAAAAACAAGCTTCCATTTCATGCTTTTAATATAACATAAAAACTACATCTTAGAATCAGTTCTAAAGCACATTAAAGTTTCGAAAGCACATCTTTAAATCTAAAAGCACATTAAAGTTTTAAAAGCACATATTCACAATTATAAGTACAAAGAATAAAGCTTTGAAAACAAGCTTCCATTTCATGCTTTTAATATAACATAAAAACTACATCGTAGAATGAGTTCTAAAACACATTAAAGTTTCAAAAGCACGTCTTTAAATCTAAAAGCACATTAAAGTTTCAAGAGCACATATTAAAAATTTATAAGCACATAAAGAATAAAGCTTTGAAAACAAGCTTCCATTTCATGCTTTTAATATAACATAAAAACTAAAACTCAGAATAAGTTCTAAAGCATATTAAAGTTTGAAAAGCACATATTTAATTCTAAAAGTACATTAAAGCATAAAGCTTTACAAACCAGCTTCCATTTCAATCTTTTGTATTAAGCAGTCCAGTTACCTTAAAACAAAGGCTGTTGTATTAAAGTAATCCTAAAGTCCATAACTAAAGAAAGCGCTCTATTCTCATACAAATTATAATCCCACTATTTTACACCACAAAGAGGCATTGCGAGTGCATTTAATATCTTACCTGATGCCAAGTTAAATGGAGGCCGCTTGAGTAGCCAACTCGACAACAATGTTTGCCTTTGAGGCTTCAACTTGAAAAGTTGAATGCAACTTCCTTGCAAGTCTATCCAGAAGAAACTCAAACAGAATGATAGTATAACTAACTGACGCCGGAAATAATTTCACGTAACTATTTGCACGTAATGCCAGACAGTCGGCCCAGACAGTCTGGCAAAGAGGCAGCCCGGCAGGCCGGCAGTCGGGCAGGGAGCTATCGGCCCAGTTAACGCCCACACCGTTAGATTTATGGACGCCCTTAGCCAGTCAAACATGTGCCCGGCAATTCGAGCTGGAAATTACATCCGCTGTGCCTGGCCAAAACTTGCCAGGACATGTGTAGGGGCAATGCTCTAAAACTGTACGCCGAAGCACTTTAATCTCATAATAATAATCGTAAGTGTTTGCCCACTTTTGGTTGTCCTGGCAGCTTGTTAAGCCATTTCCGCTTGCCCTGATTTTAATAAGTTTATTAAATTCATACGCTTCAGTCGGGGCTGTTGTCATGACTTTGCCAGTTATCTGAAATCAAACTATCAATCAATTCAGTTAGATTGCTATTGTTGTTCGTTGTTATTGTGTGTGGAATGTGGGCAGGATACGCGGTTTCCATTGATGTGCAGCACAGTGTAAAAATAAATGTAAAATCTGTGCAGTTTGTTAGATGAATTTATGGCATTTTTCGACTAAGCTGCAGCTATACAAAAATTTTAGGATAAACCATAATACAATTTTCATATATAAATGGATAATTTCTCATATTATAGTTGACATATTTATAAACTTTTTATAAAAGCTTATATAACCATATTAATTATTTCAATATAAGTAATCAGAAGGCATTATTGTTTATATTAAGAATTGGTTTTCACGGTCTTAAGACAACAAAAACAGCTGAAATAATTAAATTACAAATCAGAAGGACATCATCAGCTTCTTTTCATTTCGAATGTTAGACAGCTTTAAAATCAATAGACTTTTTTATTTAATTTTAAGCTCAGTTTTACTCTATCTTCTATAATTGTATTAAACCTGCCTTTGTTTTCTTTCGAAAATATTCAAATAGATAGCTGAGTTACTTGAAATGTCACTGACAGAAACTAAAGTGGTCAAGAATGTCTGGCTTAGACTACTATTTGAAATGTGGCTACTGCAAATATTGTTAAAAATTGATGTGCAGATAAAGGGCTGGTTTCCAGGGAAACCAAAAATAAATAACAAATTCGTAGTAGTCAAGTTTCTCCAAAGCTGTCTGAAAAATGAAAGCAAATGCACAATTTAAATCGAGTCATGTCACACGGAGCTGCATATCTGTGCAACACGTCGAATGAGTAATGCAATACGAATTCTGTATTCTGTATACTGAAGTAGAAATGTTTTCTTTTGCGGTCGGTCAAAATACATTTTGCAGTCAGCTGGAAAACAACAAGCAGCCATTTTCAAGCCAATTCAATTTCGACATTTTAATTATGCAAATACCCAAAAGCCAAATAATAGATAAGGCCAATTAGCATGCAGCAGCTTTGGGTTGGCTCAAATAAACTCAACCTGTCCGGGCCAAAAGGTGGTTGGGGTCAAAGCCAACTGAAGTTCTACTTGAATGTGCAAGTTTGACTTGTGATTAGTTAGCTGATTGGCAAAGTGTTGAATTGATTTGTAAGTAAAGTTGATGGCACTATTTATTAAGCTAACCACGTAATTGAATGCGATTTGCCAGTCAGAATAGTATTATATATAAGCACATATACATTGCTCTGTCAATAACTATGCAGAGCATATTAATTAAATAGAATTCACTTTTAATCAATGTAAATTGCAGCAATTTACATTTGGGTCTGCTGTGCAATACAAAAGCATCTTCTGCTCATATTTGTTATTGACTGTCTAAATAAACAGAAAATCTATCACTCAATAAATGCCCAAAATTAACCGCAAATTTGTAAGCCCGGCTAATATCTTATGTAAACACAATGCGCAATACAATACAAAAGCAAATTGTAAATTGCAATTGCCAAATAGCACATGGCCATAATTGTTTGCTGAACAAAAGCAAATGAAACCGAACCGAACTTCTAAACAAACCAAACCAAACTAAACCATAACTAAACCAAATCAAAACTCAAAATTCAACAATTGTGTAATATGTTTGGCTGCTAAACCAAAAACTAAATATTCCACAAAAACCGCTAAAAGCAAATGCAATCTAATTGCCAAAAACGGTTTTCGGTTCAATACGTTTTGCCTATTTGGAGTTGCATTATTATTCGTATATTAAAATATTGTTTGCAATGATATTGTGCAATTTATTTAGCATAACTTTTAAGCATTTATTATCAGCCAGAACGTGCATTTAATTGCATAGAAACATTATTTGTATATTTAGGCTGCCAATAACACGATATCAACTGAAACTGCATAAAACTTTAGCTGCAACTTCAATTTCTGTATGCTGCTCATTAAATTCTCATGCTTGCCTGCAGTTCCCAGCTAAAATGCGAGATTCCCACGAGAATCGCAGCGCCCTTTGGCCAGGACTCTGCCTTTACCCCTGCTCTTACCTCCGCCTCTTCATTTGCTGTGGCCGCTTTTGTAGTAAACATGAAAGAAAATGTACCCGTTTAAAAAGGAAATAATGCAGGACCCAACCAACCAACCAACCAACCAGCCAAACCTTCTACCATCTACCACAGGGAGGGGTGACCGGCGGCGGCGACAAAGTGAACAAAATAAAACTATTTAAGCGCAAAAGTGCTTAAATTTAAATAATAAATGAAAGGTTTATACGAGTGAAGGAACAGTGAAAATAACATTAGTAATGGCAGTTAAATGAAACGTTTCTCGAATATGTTTTTAGTAAAAAACATTATAGAACATGAATCCTTAAGCACTATTGTGGCAGGAATACTTTTAAGATAAAGTATTTCTCTATTTAAAATATCTCAATGTAACCTTTAGCTTGGCCACTTAATTGGCAACTAATTTTGAAGACTATGCCTTCAAAATTTTCTAAAGCCTTTAATTGAATTTGAAATTTGATTCTAAATAAACATCAGTTTTTTTTCTACATATTTACAGAATTGGTAGATGTTAGCTAAGGACTAGCTTAACATAAGTCTGTCAGAGAATAAAAACAATATTGAACAGATAACAAAATTTAATAACATTTAAAAATAAAATAGGATGTACATTTTTCGAGGATTCTCCTACTGGCGAGGTCCCTTGGCTAAATAAACATAAGTTTAAATCATTTATAACTCCAGCTGAAGGCCCTGGCAGCCATGGCTAAGAACACTATGTTAACTCTTAGTTTAAACTAACAGTTATCATTATATAAATAAATAAATCATTTATTTATGTCTTTATTTTATTCCAAATTCCTTACTCTTGGGTTAACATAATTGCCTTGTATTTATATCTTTTAGTTGCTTATATAGACTGATAACATTGTCTTTCTTTGAGAACGTTTTTTATAGCCAAAATGTTGTCAATATTTCAACGCATTGTTCAAGACGGTTAAGAATTGGCCCAGTTGGTGCTGAATCCTTTCTAGATTCCTGCATATTTCTATATACCTTGCACACCGATGATGACGATGAATGTGACACCTGCTAAACACATACAACACCCAGCAGCACGAGCTGCCTCCCTTATGCTTATCCTGCCCCCCCGGCGAGCAGCATTTCAGCCTAGACTTGAATGTAAAAAACTTTGCTTATGCATAAATTTATGTTGGCAACGTGAGCTGCAAATTGAATTGTTTAAAAGCGCATGAAAATGTTGTTACAACTTTGAAGTTTTGTTAGCGCTTTTTGCGCCTTGAAACTTTTAATGTATGTGTGCTAAATGCCATATACAGCAGAGAGAGAGTGTGAGAAAGAAAAAGAGAGGGAGAGTGTACACATATATATATTTTTATATACTTTCGTATTTGTCAAGTGCATTTGTGTTAAGTACTTATTTCAAGGATTTTGTTATACATATCAAATTGAAAATAAATTAGCTGCTTTAAGCGAATCCGAAGCCTATTAAGAAACCACCCAAAAAGGCCACCGACAAGCGAGCGCTGGACAGGATCACACCACGCACCTTCGCAACAAAAGCTTCATCACTCGGCTCCCCGGGTCTGAAAGGACTGCGTGCCACGGCTCGCGCTGCCGAGGAGTGCCCCAGATCCTGTGCCTCCTCGTGCTGCTTGAGCAGCTTGTCCCAATCAATGGTGACAATGCCCGCCTGCACAGCCAGCTCTACGGCCAGAACGCTGCCGCCCACACAAATGGCCAACAGCTTGCTAATCCTCAGCAGGACGAATCCTGTCAGGAAGCCAGTGCCAGCGCTAACTGCAATTTGTACGTAGGGCGAGTGTTTGTTTAACTCGTTCACAGCTGTGGTCGGACAAATATTGATTGGCATTCTGTCAGCTAGTTTTTCTTACGTACTTGATTTGACCACCGATAGCTGGCTCATTTTTATTGTCAGTTACATTCAGTTTTACAGTTGTAAAATTCCAAGTATATATTCAGATTTGGATTTAAATTTGAAGGCCTATTGAAAGTAAACTCAATGCAGACTCTCTCACACTCACACTCGCACTCTTCAAGTCTTTTTGTCCTCGGCAATTGACTGCCAGACCGTAAAATGACTCGGCCAAAACATCAAAGTCCATTTGCATTATGGCAGCCATTCAAACCACACAATATCGTCCTTTCATAAGCCTTGAATATTGGATTAGCTGCAATTAAATTAAATGCATTATAAGCTCCATCAAATTGGTCATCAAATATTTGACAAAATATATGCGCACACTCGCATATTTAACAAGTGCTCAAAAGTAGCCAAGAGTATGCTTCAATATTGCAGAATGTCAACACATATTAATTATACTACCAAATTAGCACACATTAAATCTGTTGACATTTATTATAATTCATTTCCACTGGATATAAATTCAATAAATATGTTTATAAACTTAGTTTGGCTGCGGCTTAAATTAGAGTGATGAATTATAGTGGCTTCATTTATTGTATGTAAGTTTGTATATACAATTTGTATATTATGCAGCTTAAACGCTTATCAAAATTAATAACTAAACTCACTACTTAGGTTAGGTTAGGTTAGGTTGCAGTGGCTGGAGCAGAAACCCACTCCACACTTGGGCCAGGAATTGGCCCCTTGTGATACCACATGATGTCTTTTAAGCATTTTGTTCCCCCTTAAACCAATTTGATGATTTTTAGAATTTAAGGATACTGTAAATCCCAACCTCGGATACGTCCGATAGGGTATCAAAACTGTAGTGTCCCAAGTGCTGGAATCTTCTCCTGCTGCTCTACGCTCTCTATTTCTTCTACTATACCACAACTTCTGCAGAAGTCATGGTATGGTACTCCCACTTAAATGTGGACTTATTTATTTATTACCTAATTTGTATTATTGTATCTCTTAAATATTTATAACATTTCCTTGGAAAAATCTGCTAATTAGTTTTAAATGTTTACATAATAAGGAGTCATCAAGATTAATGAATAACTATTTCGTACTACATATTTCTTCGAATCATTGTGATCTTTAAAATGGATTTATATTTCTATTTAGCTTCTTTTTGTTTATGCATTTTCCCATTTAATGTCTCTTTTATTTGATAACATAGCCGAAGGATCTAGCAGCCAGTGCTATACTACAAAAGTTAGGTATAGTTTTTATAATTGTATCTAATTCTAAATAAATTTATAAATGAATATGTAAGAGGTTTATCCATGATAAAATGTTATTTTTACAAAAGGCGTAGCAAGTCGCAATGTTCCGTCTATCACGTGTCACTTCTCCAAATTGACTGTATCCGGTCAACCTCAACCTTGCGCGACACTCAGTCCCTATAGCCTATTCGCTCGGACGTCGCCTTTTCGCATATGCAAGACTACGAATGTACCAGAAGCACACTCTCTTTATCTCTTTCTTGGACTATTCATACCTTACTCAACACTTCTTGGTTTATTCATATCTTACTCAACACTAACAATGTTCTTAACATAGTACATGCACGCGGTGACGTTAATAACATAGCTCATAATTCCAAATCAACATTTATTCTTTTAAGTCTACGACAAATACAATTTTATGAACAATTTAAACTATATTTACAATAACTACTTAATCTAACATAAATTAAGTCTAGTTAAAGAGATAATATATACAATTAAAATAATACTAATAATAACATTTTTAATGACAGGTTAATCGGTTGTCTCTTAAGTCTTTTCCGCATTCTGATCCCTGCTTATTTTTGCTGGAATTTTATTTCAGCAAAAATGGATAAGATAATGCAGTTCTAGCCGAAAATCGTAGTAATAATAAGAAATTATTGTTCGCTTTTCCCAATACCAATTAAATCATTCGGAATCACAATAGTTTGCTGTTCTAAAATCCGAAAAATGGTTTGACATTTGTCTGGAAAATTTCTTGCAGTGGAATTTTACCTAATACTACCATCACAACAATTATTTTATTTAGCAATTTAATATAGCAATATCCAACCAATACGTAGAGCAACCCAAACAATTGTTTGTTAGATTAAAACTTCATTTAAAATTTATTTATTGGTATTTACCACTTGTGCAAATATAAATATTTGATTTAATTGTTTGCCATACTTTAAACGCAGCTGTGGGCTGAATAAATTAATATAATAAAATAATTGTAGCCCAAACTATATAGTTAAAAAGGTACAACAAATGTGGTCTGTGTTTTAGAACAGTTAGGGATATTTTTAGGGAACTTACTAACAAATTTTTTAAAACATTTGTACAATGAGCAAATTATCTAGTAGATCTGTTGTATTTTTTTCCAAATGCATTTTCGCTTTATTGTTGCCAGTCGAGAACCCATTGAGACGTCCATTATTGATGCGAACCCTGGAGAAATCAGCGCGAACAGTTCAATTGGCCCGCCAATCGAATTGGCAACTAAAAATGGCGCTGGTTGAATGCGTTTTGGTTTTTTGGGCAGTGCTCGTACCCCGACTATCCTTATTTAATTTATTGTTCAATTATGCGTCCAGGTACGCCCACTGCAGTTACCTCCCCCTCGAAATACACACACACACACACAGCAGTCGAGGTGTCCTTCTGTCGAGCTGTTAGCGCTTATCGCGAGTTGGCAATCAAATTAACAATGAGCACGCAAATAGCCGCAAAGGACTGCGCGAAAGGATATCCCAGGTAGTGTAGAGAGTAGAGCAGGCTACGAGTAGTTAAAATCAAGGTACTCCTGCGAGATAATCTAGCTGCAGCTATGCCAGTGCTTCGAGTCTTAAACTGTCTAAATTCAACATCTCACTGGGAATAAACATTTGAGCAATGACAAGTAAAATGTGAAATTTAAGATTGTCTCTCGTTTCACAATACTTGTACACAATAAAAAGCGGTCATGAAATATTTCAGTGTGTATAGAACAGAATCCAAGTTGACCATAAAAGACCAGCCAAATTCTTAAGGGGCTATCGGGCTGTGGGGGCCAAAAGAAGGGTAACAATCCCCAACATCAATGCGATACGTGTTTGCCATGCGGCTGGGGCAACTTTCAGTATGGAGTTTTTCAGCATCGCTCTGATTTTATGGCCACAGTTAAATGGGACATTTTTGAAGTACGTGAGCTGGTCCTGAAACTGCAGCAGCATTTTGCATTTTACTGTTGAGCACTGCTTGAAGACACTTAACAATTGGATAGAAATAAGTGTCTGCATAAGCTGTGAAGTCAATGGACTGAGGACCATGTGAAATTTACGTTTTAAGTATGTGTATTTAATAAGGAACTCGTTCAAATCGTTCAATTCATAAAATAATTCATGTAGCAAACAGCTTCGATATAGAAATATACCAAAACAATTTGAAATATGCATTTATCTATATATTTCAGTAAAACTTATTATAGAATAAATGCATTAAGCTATTGACACATCGCTTAATGAAATAAACAATTCGTATAGTGAATAATTGGTAAATGAATAGTGAAAACATTCAATGCATTTAAATTTCAATTTAAAAAATATATTTGTCTTTAAGTTTGGCTTTATTCAGCTTAACATATGTATAATAAAATAAGCTGAGCATAAATTTCAGTAATCATTTCGCATTGCAAATAATTTTAAAACTAATATACAAATTATTCAAAGCCTGATTTCAATTAAAATATACTTTCATTCGTGAGTTTGTTTTATTATCAATAATCATATTTAAAATGTGTTGAGATAGTGTTCTCATATTTCGATTTTAGAATCTAGATTTTCCTTAAAGTACACAGAAAGTTGTGCCTTTCGTTTCTGGTAACTATTTTCTAAAATCACATCACATGCCTCATATACTTCTCAAAGAAACCAACTTAACAAGATACTCGATACTCAATATATAAATACTTCTCCAACTAAAATAAACTATAAAATTAGAATGCAGTAACTATTTCGTTTACCAATTCATAACACACCCACCAGATCTACATCATTATAATTATCATAAATAATATATTTAAATTGTAAATAATTGATAATAAACTTTGCTTAAGCCCTAAAGGTTAAGTCCTTGTTCGTATGTATGTATTTACAGTGAATAGGAATAATAATAAGTAAATGAATTCTTATAAAATCTTAATGGCAAGTTCTTAGACTGCACTATTATACAAGATTCATGTCTTAATTATTCAATAAGCCTTTCCTTCAGCACATTTATTGAACTAAATTGAAGCTGCTTCAACATCCAAGAAAATTGCATTGTTTGAACAAATTGCGCTTGGCAACTTGGTCAATTAAGTGTACGCAGCAACGGTAATCTCTCTTCTGCCAATACAAGTTGTGAGTATTATGCAATTGTGCGTCAAGTTGCCAAGCTTCCAACGTTGCATACTGGCAATAGAGCGTTTTGGTGCATCCCCAGCCACAACGGGGCGTATGCGTAATAAATATTTGCACAATTTAAAGCCAAACGGAAAGCCAACTCATAGCAACTCTGAGCGTTTATGGTTAATGTGTTGTGGCTGCCTCTAACTGGGCAGTGAGCATTTGGATCCTGTGCTTCTTCCATCCGTCAACCCCCGTCTGCCCGTCTGCCCGTCTCAATGTCTACTCGTCTGTGGCGCCTGTTGACGTGCTGCAAATTTGAAAACAGTCAGGCTGCCACTGGCTGAATAAAGAGTTGCATGTTGGCTCAAAGCAAACGATTTCTGCAGCTGTTTTGTGTTTTCTGACTGCTTTATTTGTGTGCGGGCTTGTACAACAAATTAACTGCGGTAAGTTCTGAAGCTGCACAGTCAGTCAAATGGGGGATGGAGGATGGGTAGAGAGGGTAGGTGCTGCACAATTGGCGACGTTCTGTTAGCTGCAAGTGATGAACGCTGCTTGCGGTTTCTTTGGGTACTAGAAACCCCGTGCTTTGTTGGGTTAAATGGTGTGTCTGTTTTGGAACATTAATTTTGTTGCCAGTTGATGCGGCAGCTCTACATGTGAAACTGTGAATGAATGTTCCTCAAATTAAAACAGCTTGGCTGCCGAGACTCAAGTTAATGGAATTCTGTGAAATTATTTAATAGACTTGCCAAATATCTAGTCGGAAAATAACTAAATGCTTGCACTAAATAGGCTTAAAGATAGAAATTGTGTAAAATATAGATCAACAGGATGAAAAGACCTTAGGAAAATAATATTGAGTATGAAAATTGTGTGATTTTTGAGCGTGAAGGTTTCATTTCTTTTTTTTTTAATCTGTTTTAGATTTTATTATGTTTCGTGAGGTTAAGTAGTAGAAATTAGCATGAAAAATGAGATATCTGTTTAAAGTGAGCACAGAACTTAGAAAATAGAGAATTACTGAAAAGTCAACTAAAATTGTTTGCTAATTGGAGGTTTTATTAAAAGAGAAGAATATATCAGGCAATGTTCAGGACTTACAAAGAGAGTTATTTATTTATTTGGCTGACAAACAATGCTGTCGCTAAAATATGAAATATATAAAGACAATTCATTTTAAAAGAATAGAACAGCCTAATAGAAATTACATAAAAATATATTTATATCTATAAAGTGATTTCTTTCATTTTTTACTTTTTTTTTGTAATAAATAGTATTTACTTCTGTTTAAAATTGCTTGTTGCTATCTTGCTGTAAGGACAGCTTGATTATATTGGCTAAATATACAAGGAAAACTGAATCTAATTTGAAATATAAGGAAAAATTGGCTTACATTATAACTAGAAAGAGAAAGAAAGAATAGATCTTTATATTATTTAAATTTTTTAAAATATTCGTCTGGAAAGATCAACGGAGAAGGACCTGATTGGGCCTCTCCGGCAACGAGGAGAGTAGACGTCAACTCGAAGGGCTGTATTTATGTATTTACCGAATAAATGCTAAATTTCCGGATATAAAATGCAGGAAATTATAAAGTCCTGTAGTTGCAGCCGAGCACAATTACCGTTATTTACACACACACACATACACAAGCACACTTTTAACAGATCCAAACAATATTTGTGGTTAACCAAATGTTCGAAACTTGAGTTATGGGTTAAGCCAGGCAAATACTCAACTACATCTACGTAAACACAAATAAATCATGGCCAGTACAATAGTAAATATATATAAAATCAAAAATACATATATATATAAAGTTTAGTTTTTGCCAGGCAGCAAAAACCACAGCAAGCGAAAGGGGAATTTCTGAGAAAAGTCAAATTGAATTGGCCAACTTTGAACTAATCACTTACCAATACCCGAGACGACTTTTGTGGTAGAAGAAAATTTAAAATACTGTCTGTAAGTTGTGTTTTAATTGCGGTCCTAATGCAATTACAGCTACGGGCTTAGATAAATGTGGTAGAAGCAGCCAAAGCATCTAGCAAGGAGCCGGCCTTGGCCATTTACACGTAGCCAGGCTCGCTTTCAGCCTCCTGAATTATGCAAACTGGCAAATTGCTTTCGCAACTATTCTGGACATGCAACTGTTTCACTTGCTAATGCCGCCTCGCCTTGAAATTTTTATAAGTTGTGCGTGCTGTCGGCAACTCTGGGCCCAAATTAGTGCGACACGCACAACACTCAACTTTGGATACCCTGTATCCAGGAAAGTGGTTAAGAAAGGGCTGGAACTTCTACTTCAGAGATCCAATGTAATATGTAATAGAGAAAGGCATACAGAGTAAGAGAAATGATTCAAAAATGGCTTTAGTTTCTATTTATTACACAGAGATTATTATTAGGGCAGTATTTATGACTAACTTAGTCACAAATTTCAATCTGGACCGTCGACTAACAGTCCAGGTCCAGGACTAATAAATAACTTCATCTTCTATTTGTTACACAGAGATTATTATTAGGGCAGTAATAATGACTAACTTAATCACAAATTTCTATCTGGGCCGTTGAATGTCAGCCTTATGACGTTATTTATACACTTTTATGCACAAATTGTTCCTTGTAGTGTATAAATAAAATAAGTTAAGGAATAAACCTCTAAGAAACAAACCAAATTCCTAAGTTTCTCTGATTAATACTCAACAAACTTCTCTAATCTTATAAAGTCATTTAGTTAATCATAAATAGATATAGATAAATAGAATATTCGCATTGCAGCATCCCTAACCTAACCCTAATCTCAGCAAGTTTCAAAGGAACATAGATATCCTTACTCAGTTAATATCTCAAGTTCCAACACTGGATACAGGGCATCTCCTAGTCGATCATACTCGATGGGGGCATGCTTACTTGCTTTATGTTCGCTCCCGTTACTCGTTTTGCATAAATGCATGGCAAGTTTTGGCATTCCGGTTTTGGGTGCCGTTGCGACTTTTACGGAATTTTTATGCATTTGCTACGTGACATTTTGCTCACAACGATGGCCAAATTGTTTTGGCCAAGTGTTTAATAAATAAATTATATGAAAAGGTTTTGCGTAACTTTCCCTTTATGCTGATGCGTTGCAGATGCATTCGGAGTGGGCAAATATTTATATCTACATAATTTGATGTCAGCAAATTAATGATGGAATTCACATTGTATTGTACAGAAGCTCTTATTAGTGATGTAAAAACATCGATGTTTTGCTTGGAAAACATCGAAGATACATCGATGTATTTAAATCACTAGCTCTTATGCTCATCAAACTTTGTTTAAAATAGAAATAATTGTCCATTATATTGAATAATCATATACGTAGTAAAATCTAGGAGAATTACTTTATTATTTTAAAGTATATTTGAATTTTAACTACTTAATGCTACTTCTTTTGAAATGGGAAACAAGTTCAATTAAATTTTATAAATTAACGAATCTTTGCAAATTACTTATGATACCGAGTACATTTATCTATCAATGTCTTTATATCTGTGAAAGTTTAAGTGAATAGTTTAAGTTATATTCCAATAAAGATGTACTTCCCATTAGTCTTCATTCTGCATCGGTTTTGAGATCGCTCACTCGTTTTTGAAGCTTGCAATTATATTCAAACAGTTTTTCATCAACTGTCTCAAAGGAAAAGCCATTTTAACCGATATGATAATAATTTCACTTCAGTTAGAGCACAGGTCTTATAATAGACCTCTATATTAAAGTAGAAATACTATGAAATTATTTATAAATATGTTATTTTTACATCTGAAATGAATATATCTATAATTATGGGTTCTTGATTGTATTTCTTATAACATATTTCAGGCTCTTGACATGTAGGATATCCAATTCCCTTCCAATTCCAATTGAAACCCATACTATTTTCCCCAACACGCGTCGCTAATCCATAATAAAGCCATCATTTTTGATTGACAATACTTTTCATATGAGCCAGACTGCGAGGACCTGGCAGGACCTGTATGTGCAAATGTGTGAACGTGAACGTGTCGTGGCCATTTCGAAGGAAATTCCATTTAGCTGATTTCACCACCTGCTGACAGGCAATCCAAAATCATGAATACGTATGCGAATAAAGGTCCTGCAGTTGGCATGACGACGCTACTTAATTAGCAGGAAATTCGAGTTGGAGCAAATCAAAAGCAAACAAAATATGTCCGCCAATCATGGCCTGGATGCAGGGTACAGGGTGTAGGGTGCAGGGCACTGTTTGGGCATGTGGGAAAATTGAATATCAAATTTTGATTTTGATTTCATTACCATTTGTCAGTTAGGCGTTTCGACTGGGTCGTCGTCCCAAGGCATTTTGCAGTTGCATTAAAATTTGATTAATGTGCAACGGCAGTGCAGCATCAAGGAAATAACAACTGGGCCGAGATCGCACTCTGGCCATGTTTTGTGGCATGTTATGTGGGGTTTTTCGGGTCAGAGCTGCATTAGGATGCAGCTCGCTCTGTGCTGGATTCTATTAACACCCCACTGACATGCCCGCAAAACAGCCCAATAGCCTGCCCAGCCTTCACAGCCTGCCTGCCACTCCTCCCCCTGCACGTCATGTCGCTGCTTGCCTTTTTTATCTAGCGCCTTGCTTCTGGCCTCTGTCACCCTTGGCCCGCGGCCCGTCCCCTGTACTCTTGTCTGTCTACTTGTAGCACATGTCGCCACTTAATGCGTTGAGTGCATACACAATGAGACAACAGCTATGTATCTGTATGTATGTGTGTATGTGTGAGGTCCTTGAGCCGAGACGTGTGGTAACAGCACAGCAGCTGCTGCTCCAGGCGCATGCAACATAATGCTGCCTAAGTTGCATGTCCTTGGGTAAAATTTGGATACGAAATCGCATTCAGATATCCTTTTAATCCCCCTCATTTTGAAACAAAGTTCTATCCAAATTCAATTTGATTTACAGTCTATTTTTCTTTACTTCATTTCATTTCATTTATTCGAGCAGTAAAATATGTGAGTGTCCTTAATATAAATTACAATAAGAAGTTCAAACTTCATAGCCTGCTCTACCTAAGTATATATATCCTTGAATCAAAATTATAGCTATTATAGACAAGAACCCATATTTATTTATATATTTTTATTAACATATCGTTTACATTTTCTATATTTACTAACAAACTTACAACATTTACTAATTTCTGATTAAGTAATCTATCCATTATGGGAGAATTTTTTTATTTTATTTATTTATTTAAAAATATATACTACTTCTAACTTTTCATATAATTTTAATATTATATTTAAACTAATATGACTTATCCTGTGTTCCCATATAAAATACCTTTAATAGTTTTTGTTGAACTGAATATAGTTAATTTATTCTCTACTTATGTATTCTTCTATTTGGATTTATAATATGATCGAGTTCATTTGCTCTGTGTACTTTTAACTGCAATAAGCTGTAGTATTCTTTTATAATATATCACTTTTTTATACATTTTTTTACCGAAGTTTTCGTGGCCATTGTGTCTGTTTAAAAATGCAAATAGAGTTGGTGGGCTTCCGTTAAGGATTACTGTTTGTTTTCGCATTGGTTAACAACAGGATAATTAAGCCAACAAATTGATTAATCGTTTGTTGGCTGACATTTTGGCGGGTCAGGCCGTAAGTCAATGCAATTAATAAAAGCACCAAAGGAGCCCCTGGCCTGACTTTAATTGCTGTACATGCAATCAATTTGACTGGACTGTCCATGTCCTTCATGTGCCACGGTCTTAATCAGTGGAGTTTTGTTGATTAAGGCTCTTGTGTTTTTTATTAAGTGCAGGCGACTGTTTTCCTGTTTGTAACTGAAATCTGAAATAAAACACTTTGTAGGGTTTGTTAAGAATATGCAATTGTTTAATTAAACTAAATAAATATATAATATTTTTCTGATAAACTCTCAAGAAAGATTAGTTATTACTGAATGTGTACATTTGAGAACAGCAACAAACATTCAATGTTGTTTATTTTATATAACAAGATTGAAATGTTGATTGAATTTTTAAGTAATTAATCAAAAAATTATAAAAAGTAATAAGTAAAAATTTGCATATTTAGTTAAGTTCTCTTACTGCTACCTTTTTGGCAGCTTAAACAAGTTATAAATACTAAATTGCTGATATAATATAAATTTAAATAATGCTTTTCAATATTAGTTAAGCTTGTCAGAGCAAGAAATCATAAAATAAAACAAAAAATTAATTTTTCTTGAAATGGAATAAGGCATAATTGTAAAGTACAAACCAAGCCCTAAAAGAGACCTGTAAATTGTATATATACATAAAAATATATATCCAAAATCTATCCTAAGTTTAAGTGTACTAGTTCCAAATCAAGGAACCGGTGAAATTTGGCAACGTTGCCAACACTTCATCAACATCAAGCTGACAACTTGGGAGTGGGAAATGCAATTGCAAATTCAATTAATCGAAATGTCCCAGAGTGAGGCACACACTTCAAAACTCACACGTAAAGGCCACGCATTAAAAACTAGTAGGCCCCAAAATCGTTTTATAAATTGTATGCGAGTTTCAGTTTCGAATTGCCAGGAACAACAATTCAACTGCAGCTGGGCAGGAAATTAGAAACGGCCACTTGATGACCGTGCTCCAAAAAGCCAGCCAGCATCAGGAGCTGCATCAGGAGGAGCATCAGGAGCGGCATCAGGAGCGGCATCAGAAGCAGCTGGTGCAATGTAAACCAAACCAATGCAATGGCTTGCATTTCCTGGGGGGTTCCCCGGGTTGCCATGGGACACAGGGTACGCTCGCAGTGTGGTCTGGGCTGGTGCCATATGTGCCCGAGTCCATGTTAAATGAAATCTATGCGAATGCAGTCTGTTTGGATTTGGCAAACACGTTTGACTGCCATTTCCGCTTATGAATTGCTGGCTGGGACTGTTAGGAGCTGGTTGGGTCAACTGCCTGTTTAGCAGTTGATTTTTGGAGCATTTGTAGCAGGCCCTGATTGAATCCATGGCTACCTTGAAGCATATCAAAGGCAGCTGAGCAATAAAACATGAAATTCAATTACAGCCAAAAAGAATTGAGCCAGCACTTCGACAATGGGGCGCCTAGCAGCAGGCCGAGCATAAAAAGAATTTGTTTATAAATGCGCCATGGAGTAACGCCCATGACGCCCCAGTTGCCCCATATGCCACATATGCCACATGCGCCCCATAAAGCCCCAGACGCGGCTGCAACGCTGGCAACAACTGAAGTCGCGGCCGCTCCACATGTTGTCCTGGCTCTGGCCACAATCCTAGACTCTGGCAGTGCCAAAAAGCAATATGTTTATGGCAAAAGTTCAAAGACTTTTGTCGCGTTTTGTTTGTCTTTTGATGGGGTGCAAATTGAAATTGAATTTGGCCGGATTAAACAGTCGCGCACATAACACTCACACTCACACTTCCTTCTACCAGTCCTCCTTCCCTCCCCTTAACAATGCACTACCCCTCTCACAGGCCTACGAGCAAACACAATAGTGTGCGGCATAAAAAGCAAACATTTGCAGGAAGCGCGCCTCAAATATTTTTGCAACATAAATCATAACAATGGCCATATGTAAAAGTGCATGTAGCATGTAGCATGCATATGAGTGTGTTGCACGTTTTACGAGACCAGCGCATGTTGCAGATGCCACAACAAACAAAAATCAAAATCAAATGCAATATAAATCTAACGAGCTGCCCTCCAACCCGTTGCCGGGAAGGGATGGAAGATACTGGGGCCAAATGGCAATTGTTCGGATATTCTCACTTTTTTTTCGAGAGTTCCAAAACTTTATGCTGCAGTTTGAAAACATTTTGTATAAAGCTGCTTGAACTATAAATATGTTTACTCTACGTAGAGTTTTTAATTAACTTTTGAAATTTTGAACTGACAAGGACAGTTCTAGATATTTTGCAACAAATCTTTTTCACATTTTTTTTTGTATTCTATCTAAATGCCTGTAGTTCTAACACAGCTCTATAAATTAATGTGTATTTTTTGCATCATTAGTTATCTAATGGATACTCCAAAGAATATAAAGTCATACAGAAGGCGCATCACAAGCAAAAATTTATATTTATTTATATTCTTTGATACTACTTACTTTAATCAAAAGAAAATATGAATTATAATTTAGTTTCATTCCTAAAAATCTAGGCATAAACATTTTATTTAAATTATTTAACTGAAAAAATTGCATTTAATTAAATGTTTGTGATTGTTTTAAAAGTTTACTTAAATAATGAGAAATATGGGACATTATTCATATTACTAAAAATAATAGTTGACAGAGTTTTCTTTTTGAAATACATCTCATCTTTCCTATTACTGAATATAAGAGTTGACTGAGTTTTCTTTAAAATAATATATAGATTTGAATTATAAGGACCAATATTTCAAATTAATTTTAAAATATGACAATGCCTATTTAAATGAAATTAAGTTGTATTATTTTGATGCATTTTAGAGGCACTTAAAATTGAATTTGATTACTTTCAGTGCCTTGCTTAAGTATTTCAAAAGAATGCTAAAATACTTTTGAATTGTTTCTATAAATCAAATGAAAATATTTATATTTTGATGGGAAATGCTTCCACTTTGATATGTTTTTTCCCTGGTTGACAGATTATAGTTCAATATTTTTCTTTAGTTCCATATTTATCTTTAACTAGAGTATTTTTGGTACGTTTTTGTGGATTGGTGGCTTGTTTTTATAACATTTAGCCATCGTTGCCTTTCCCTTTCTGGCAATAAATTGTCCAATTTTTTTATTTTTGAAATGTTTCGCCATGAACACGAGCAATTTTATGGCCATTTTGGAGCTGATTTAATGCGCTAAGCGCATGGGATTAGCCAGAGTCGTAAATTGTGAGTTAGACGTGGCGTATACGCAACCTGCAAGCGACACTTGACGCGGCCTTTTTCATAATTAAGTGTCGCCTTGTTGCAATTCTAAGCCGACACTGTAGCATCATTAAGACACGTGGCTGGATCATCATCTTAACAGCCACTTGAACATCACACAAAATTGCATGCAATTTGCCAGCAGCAGCAGCAGCAGCAGCTGCAACAAACGTGAAGGATAAGCCGCTGCTGGCAACGCTGCTTGGCTTGCTTGTGTTGCATGCAACTTGGGTGGTAGCTGGTTGCGCTCTGTTACCCACTTTGCCCGACAGCCAGCAAGTTTTTCCATGCCGTTGAGCAATGTGTAAGAGCTGATGATGAGCACAGCTCGTTAAGATGCTTGTTTCGCCAAGGCAACCCCTGAGCCGAGCCGAGCCCGAGTTAAGGCATCAAGTGCTGTTGCATACGCTTAGGCGCGAGGCCACTCAAGTGGGCTCCAAAACTAACCAACGACCAAATCAACACACACACACACACACACACTTTCACATAATATAAGCATAAATGTCACAAAGTTAAACAGCAAGTGCATAAAAGTCAAGTGCAGACATTTTTTTGCGTTGTGTTTTACAATTAGAGCCACAATACAATGCAAACTCAGTTTGGGTCATAATTTACAGCGGCTACAACAGCAAAAAAACAAAAAAAAAAACCTACAACAAGTGGTTAACAGTGGCAGCTGTGACAAAGCACAGCAAAGGACATGTGTTAGAGTGCACTTCCTGCACTGGCAAGCACACATATAAAGGATAACGTCAGGAAACACAATGTAAAGTGTAGTCAAACCATATTTAGCAGCTGTCTTCTATGTGTTCTTGGTTAATATGTGCTGAGATTGATTACGAGATGGTATCGGATAAGAAATGGAGTAATTTGTTGTACCAGTTTGGAGTTACGACAGCTATTTTTGAAGCATCCTTGAAAAGGGTTCTACACCTTGCAGAAGTAATCTTTGCATCTTCCCACTTATAGCCTGTTTCCACGACATCATATTTTCACATTTTTCGTCATATTTTTGATTTTGGAAAAATTACACATATTTCCAGTAGAAAATCCCATAAGAAAAAAAAATGACGAATTCGTCATATTTTGAATATTATGCCATTCGCCCCGGCATTTTTTTAGTATTTTCTTATCGAACTCACGATGTTTATCGATGAACTGGGGAAAAGGTAAACAATGACGAATTGTGCGCCAAAATTAATTTTTAAAATAAAATGTCAATTGCTTATATCTTAATATTTCTGTATTTAGTAAGGATGAGGTTAAAAGGGAGTGCACCTTCGAAATAGTTACATTTTGACAAGGTACACCGCCTTTTGGGAGCAGTGAAATTTGTGCACTTCACAGGTGCGCACTCGCAATTTCATTGCAAATTTCTGCCATCTCCGCATCCCAGTCATCTACCAATGGATCTAAATTGTACAAACTTATTGCAACTATCTGCCTATTAGTATTCAACTTTGCTTCTACTACTATTCTGCCATTATTTGCCATATTTTTCACTTTTCGTAAGAAATTGCATCAAATTAAGCCGACCAGGGCGAATGGCTAATTCGTATACAGTTTCACATTTGACCGTGGAAACACCATCATCCACATTTTTGAGATGTTACATATTTTGGCTGTCGTGGAAACAGGCTATTACATCGCCTTCAAATTAATTTTATTCACAAATTTGATAACTTAATAAAATGCAATATATTTCAAGTTTTCAAGTGCGTTTATTCCACGTTCAAATATTCCATAATTTAGAAAGTTTCTAGTGTAAGACAGCTTTCGAATGTGAATGTGTAGGAGTATTCTCAATATCAATTCGAATGGCGAAAATGTTGAGCATAGTGTTGTTTGTCAGTGTTTTAATATGAATATGATTAACGATTACGTTCAGTTCTGCAGTTCAGTAAAAAAGATAATAAATATGTTGTTGGAAGTGAAAGCCTACTGCCCTTTCTGCTGCCAATAGATCAGTTCGGTGTAGTGCCTTGAGTATATATATAAATAACTCGAAATTTGCCATGTTGTGTAGAGCACGGAGCGTGTATAGGTAAACGGTATACATACATAAGGGTTTTTTAAAATAAGTTTTAAGGTGCTGCCTTGTTGTCTGCCAATAAAATATATATGTGGAGGGGGAGAGAGAGAGTGTGTGTGTAGGGAGTGTGCGTACTTTGTTGTCTTCTTAGCTCGGTTTGGTTTACATGCCAAGGCCGCCCATGCCGCCCATGCCACCCATGCCACCCATGCCGCCCATGCCACCCAGCCCACCTGCTCCGGCAGCGTCCTCCAGTGGCATCTCGGTGACGACTGCCTCCGCGGTGGTCAACAGGGAGGCAACTCCGGCGGCATCTATGATGGCCGTGCGCACCACCTTGGTGGGATCAATGATGCCCCGCTCGATCATGTTGCCGTACTCGCCCTTCAGCGCATCGTAGCCATAGTCCCCGTCGAGTATCTCCACCTTGGCCACCACCATGGCCCCATCGACGCCCGCGTTCTTGGCAATGGTCAGGCAGGGCATGCGCATGGCACGGCGTATAATCTCAATGCCCATGTTCTGATCCTCGTTGGCGCCCTTGAGATCGTTGAGCTTGGCGATGCAGCGCAGCAGAGCAGTGCCGCCTCCGGGCACGATGCCCTCCTCGATGGCAGCACGGGTGGCATTCAGGGCATCGTTGACGCGATCCTTTTTCTCATTCACTTCCACATCGCTGGAACCACCCACGCGCAGCAGGGCAACGCCGGAGGATAGCTTGGCCAGGCGCTCTTGCATCTTCTCCTTCTCATAGCTGGAGGTGGTCTCCTTGATGGCTTCGCGCAGGTTCTCAATGCGCTTGTCCACCATCGGACGCTGGCCGTGGCCCTTGAGCAGCATGGTGTCATCCTTGGTGATTACAATCTCGCCAACGCGCCCGAAGTCGCTCACCTTGACATCCTCCAGTCGCACCAGATTCGCCTCATCGCCAAAGACAAGGCCACCGGTGGCAATGGCCATGTCTGCGAGGTTCTCCTTGCGGTTGTCCCCAAACCCGGGCGCCTTCACGGCGCATACCTGCAGGCCCACCTTCAGCCGGTTCACGACCATGGTGCTGAGCGCCTCGCCCTCGACATCCTCGGCAATAATGACCAGCGGCTTGCGCTGCGTATTGGCCAACTCCAGAGCGGGCACAATGCTGGTCGCGGCCTTGATCTTCTTTTCGCAGAAGAGTATCAGCGCATCCTGGAACTCCACCTTGGCCCCCTTGGAGCTGTTGATGAAGTACGGCGATATGTAGCCGCGATCGAACTTCATGCCCTCAATCACCTCCAGCTCATCGTTCATGGTCTTGCCATCCTTGACGGTAATGACGCCATCACGACCCACCTTCTTGATGGCCTGGCTGATCAGATCGCCCACAGACTTGTCCCCGTTGGCCGATATGGTGGCCACCTGTGCAATCTCTTCGGGTGTGTGCACCGGACGCGACATCTTCTTCAGGTTCTCCTTGACGGACTCAATGGCCAGCATGACGCCGCGACGAATCTCCACAGGATTGGCACCGCGAGAGATCTTCTCGAAGCCCTCCTTGGCAATGGCGCGGGCCAGGACCGTGGCCGTGGTGGTACCATCGCCAGCCTCTTCATTTGTATTGTTGGCCACATCCTGGACCAACTTGGCACCAATGTTCATGAACTTGTCCTTTAACGCAATGGACTTGGCCACCGTGACGCCATCTTTGGTAATCTTTGGTGATCCCCAGCTCTGCTCAATGATCACGTTGCGTCCCTTGGGACCCATGGTGACGGCCACAGCATCCGCCAGGACATCCACGCCCTGCAACATCATGGCTCGCACCTCCGGCCCGAACTTGACATCCTTGGCATACCAGCGCACCTCCCTGCCCACCAGCTGATGGGCAATAAGGCTGCCCCGTTGCATCGAAGTGCGCGTTAAAAGGCGCAACATTCTGAGCCTAGATAGGGATCAAGCCTCACTGACTTATTATTAGTATTATTCATTTAAATTACTTACCTTTATTATTTTTATTTTCTGAGATTTTGTGGAGTTTTTCGTTGAAAAAATATTTTGATAATTTTTTGTCTCTAAGCGTAGTTGACGCTGTGGAAGCAGAACCTAAAATGAATTAATGCTTTGTTTTCAATAAAGTCTCTCAGTTAGTGGCCAAATAACAAAGCCTCCTTTGATGTACTGGCTGGTAGCCAGACCAGGTTTATATTCTATGAGCCCAAGGGCCTCAGTTTGCTGAAAGGCAATTTGAACGGAATTTCAAAGGTTGCTAAGGTTTCAGCAAAGGCTTAGGCGTGACCTCATTGGGTCTAGTTAACCAAATGTTATCTACCAATTGGTAAAGGAAGAAAAGGTTTATATTTCCTTCCACTCACATAGTCAATATTGTGTACACCTCACATCCTGGTCAAGCATGGGATCCCACTACCTTGAGACAACGTGTTTCTCTTCTGCAGACAGTCATGGATCCTTAGTTCACTTGAAGAGGTGAGTCTTGTGCTCTGAAAATAAACAAGATTTTCATTATCCAATGTGTAGCATAAACTCCATAGATATTTCCATACAACTTCCCAAAATTCTCATCTATTCTAATTACTAGAATGTGTGTTCTAGCGACGTGTAATTTTGTAAATGAAATATTTAACAGGCTCGACGTTAACAATTCAGGGTGAATATAGAAAGGTAGATATGAAAAGTATTGGCTGGTCATATAGCGCTATTTCGGATGCTGCCAAGCTGCTCCTCATCAGTGACTTTTATTGTTAGAAATTGTTGTCCAAACTCGTCCGTATATGAGTAGTAGTCGGCTAGGTAGATTCGAACCCGAGTGCTCCCGTCTGTAAGGCGGATGCCTTAACCTCTGACCCACTTGCTGTCCGATCCCGGCTTGAACTAACTACTGTCATCAACAGGTCCATTTGAAATCCTAAGTCCGCACCAAAGCTTAATCCCTTTATCTAAGTTTCTAACCCTTACAGTTCTATTAATTATTATTAGAACCACTTGTTTTTGAATTTGTTATCACTTTTGTAAAAGCTTTGCTTTTTTATCCAAGTGTAAGTTCGGTACTAGCTGATCTTATGTAGGTCAGTTAGTTGGATTTTAGTTTTCAATATGAGATTGATACAATGAAGTTAGAATTACTTTTAAACTTCCCGTGTCTCCATTCGTGCTAGACTGGAAATATTCTCCTAATTGATCCTTTGCAGGCAGTGTTATCATTATTTATATTTAAGCGAAACAGAACTGCTATTTCCAGTTATTAAAGACTAGTGAATTCAAAATCAGACATTAAGAATCAATCATTTTCAAAGAATGGTTTCCGTTTATAGTTCTCTAAAAGAAGAGAGGACGGACAATGGCTTGTTTTGACTTTTTACTTTGCAAAAATCATAACTTCTGAACAAAACAAGGTATTGCTGAAATTTAAAAAGAATTTAGCAGTGAACACCCGTAGCTTTAAAAAAGTGGCAAGTTCCCATGAAATCAAAATTCAACATTGACCACTTGTTGGTAAAAGATCTTCAAAATCGAACAGAAGAATTATCAATGTTGAATTTTGATTTCATGGGAACTTGCCCCATCCAACTGCATGGGAAGCATGATATTATATACACTTCCTTGTATTATAAAGCTACGGAAATGCACTTTTAAATGTAATTATAGATATATAATAGAAACAGGGTGTTCAAAATTGTCAAAAACTGAAATTTACATAAAAATTATTTGCGTTACTTTTTCAGAGCAACCAAACCTATTAATATTATTCAATCTTTGTTAAATATTAGATTGGCCATTATATTTAATTTTAGAACATGGAAACTGCCACGAGCGATTATTAAACCTTCTAGCTAATAATTAAAAGACAATGCCCGAATTCATAGCTGGTGGCATGTGGCAACACAGCCTAGCCTGGCAACAAATTTCATTCAACAGCTGCCTGACACTTTGCAGGTAATTAAAAGACAAATATTAGCAAAAGGGGTTGCTATAGCTGGCTGGAGGGGGAACGGGAAATGGGGGGGGGGCTGGGGAATGACTGTTAACACCCACATTGAGCCCATTTTGCAATTTAAATTTTCATGAACATGCGCCGCCATTTGTCGCTGTCGTCTTCGTTGTCGCTGTCCTTGTCGTTGTCGTTGTCCTTGCCGCTGCCGCTGCCGCTGCCGCTGCCTTTGTCGTCGCATATCCTTAACAGTTTTCAATTTGCCTGGCCGCTTGTAAGCGCAGCTGACAGCGACTAGAGAACGAGAATAAGAACATTGGAGCCGAGAGATATCAAGTAATGCCATGGGGGTTTTGGAGTTCTCGGAGTTGGGGGCTACGCGATTTGCCTTTCATGATATTATGGCCGCTTGTCGGCGCACATTTTTACGACTATTTAAATGGTTTTCGCTTTTCGGCTACAAATTTGCCATGCAGCACCGCGGAAAAGCAATTGAAAGCACCAGAATTGCAGGTGGATTAGAAGTGGCTTTTAAGGGTATGGCTGGATTTCAAGTAGCTGCCAACTGATGTAAGTGCATTGAGCCACGATATGTATTCAGGTCAAATGTTTCAGCTGCCTTACCACTGCCAGTCATCTGTTATGTAGATTATTACATTCCTTAAATTGAACGATGGCTCACCTTCAGCACGCACAATTAGGAAACCTTTCAAAACAAGCTCTTAATTTAGCAGAAATATTGAATTAGTTCTGTCTCTGCGATCGAGTTAAATTAAAACAATTTTTTATAGAAATAAAAAACAAAAAAAAACAAACACAAAAAAAAAAAAACAAAACCCCAAAAAAAAAAAAAAAAAAAAAACCAAAATAAAAAACTTACAAAAAAAATATTAAACACAAAAAACAAAAAAACAAAAAAATAAAAAACCCAAAATATAAAAATAAAAAAAAAAAAAAAAAAAAAAATTTTTTATAGAAACAAAATTCCTTAATTGTGGCCAATCCCAAGCTTCCAACTTTTACCTATCCCTATCAGTTTCAGGCCCCCGCCCAGCAGCTCGGCCCAACTGATGCATCTTATTCAATTACAATGGCTCAAATTAGCAGGCATTAACATTAGTAGCGGTCGCTCTTCTTGGCCATGAGAAGGAAAGAACAACAAGGAGAAAAACGTAATGCGAAGGATCTACAATCATTAGTAAAATGGCGTCGAAATTATAGAAATTACGAGCTGGATGGCCGGCGGTAAATGAGGCGCATTTATTTGAATGTAATCCATTATGAAATCGCATAATGAAGAGATTAGCACGCATACGAGGCGCAATTAATAAATGACCCGTCCGGCCGTCCGGCAAAAAGGCCAGGCCAGGACCTAAGCCAAAAGCCTGTGGACTAACCTCTGGGTCCTTTGGGTGGCTGTTTGCGTGTCCGACAAAAGAAATCTAATAAATTAGGACAACGGCAATCATTAGTTTTGGATGCCACGCATATGACGCACAAATATAAATCAGTCCCTTAACTTAGAAGGAGGCCCGGCCAAATGCCTTTCGACCCAAACAGGTGGCACAGACAATGGTACTCATTTAATAATGGCCAAATTGTAAATCAAAAGACTAAAATTTCAATGAAGCAGCTGGCCGCTTATTAACCCATTGATGCACAGCTTTTAATGGCTCTATTGAAAGTTTTCATGAACACTTTGCACTTCATTAAACTTCTTGACTTTAACTGAGCAGCTCGCTCCATCCACAGTTTTGGGCAGCCAAAAAAGATTCTCGTATCTTCGTGGTCGTCTCTGGCCTCATTTTCATCGATAATTCACCACAGAAACTTGGCAAACAAAGGCATCCTAAGGAGGGGGAGGCGACTCTGTGTAAAGGGTATAGAACTTAATTAAAAATGCGTCGCTGCTTTTACTTAAAGTGAAAGTGAATGGTTGTCAGGACTCTAAGGAAACTGTAAGCGGCTTTTGTGAAGCACCATAAAGGACGCGTCGATTGGGTATTTATGAGAGAGGCCAATGGAAATTTATAGATTAGGCAAATTGCTCTACAATGTAATAAGAATGAATAGGAAAATGACTTTTCTGCAGCTGGCCAATGGAAAAGTAGGCTAAGGCTATCATTAATAAAAAGAGTAAGTAAGAGAATAATCTGAACAATAAATTGCACTCTGAAGAAGGTAGTTTTTTGATTAATAAAAATATAAATGGAATATTGATAGAGAGAAATGATATAAGCTGTTAAATGATCAAGGTATATTATAGTTTTTTAAAGTAACTGATTTGTTTCTCTTATGTGTTGAATTTTAAAAACAACAAATGGGAAGTAGTAATTCAATTGTTAATGTTTTGGAAGTAGTTATCATTGAGCATCATTCAGCATTGCTGCGTTCAGCAGAACTAATCGCTTACTGATTTTTGCTGACCTGCTGACCAATAACTGCCTAGCTTAGCTTGCTTTGCTAAGACATATATGTGAATAGTTGTTTATAACAATATTCTTTATTTAATATTATTTTGAAACTATAGCTAAGAATTATAAAGTATTTAGATTAATGTTTGTTTTGGTTGACAGACCGACGGTATTCACGGCTTTACAACTGTTCCTTTTCTTATAACGTTCTGCAATCACGGCTTAATACAACTTTCAACTTAATTTCCGATCTCTGCTTTTCTACTTCTTTTTATGACGACTTCTCTCTCTGACTTATACCGATCGACTGTGTCTCTGCTAATGCTAACAGCTGTTAGCCTGCTGTTAACTCCTGTCTAGCGCTGCCAACCTTTTTACATATACATACAGTTGATTCCAGTCTGCTGACTTATGCTGATCAGAACTATTATGATTGATTTTATTATTATTTATTTCATTTTTATTATTATTAGTATTATTAATTTTATAGTTATTATTATTATTATTATTATTATTTTTATTAGTATTATTATTATTATCATTATTATCATTATTATCATTATTATTATTATTATTATTATTATTATTATTATTATTATTATTATTATTATATTTTATTATAATTATTATTACTATTATTCTTTTTATTATTATTATTATTCTGTTTATTATTATTATTATTATTATTATTATTATTATTATTATTATTATTATTATTATTATTATTATTATTATTATTATTTATTAGTATTATTATTATTATCATTATTATCATTATTATCATTATTATCATTATTATTATTATTATTATTATTATTATTATTATTATTATTATTATTTTATTATTATTATTATTACTATTATTCTTTTTATTATTATTATTATTCTTTTTATTATTATTATTATTATTATTATTATTATTATTATTATTATTATTATTATTATTATTATTATTATTTTATTTATTATTATTATTATTATTATTATTATTATTATTATTATTATTATTATTATTATTATTTTTAATATTATTTTTATTATTATTATTATTATTATTATTATTTTTATTTTTATTTATTATTATTATTATTATTATTATTATTATTATTATTATTATTATTATTATTATTCTTTTTATTATTATTATTATTATTATTATTATTATTATTATTATAATTATTACTATTATTATTATTATTATTATTATTATTATTATTATTATTATTATTATTATTATATTATTATTAGTTCTGCCTGAACGAACTCATTCCATTCTGCTGAGGAATATAATACAACTTGCAACTGAAGTTATCTAGCAATGTTTCTTTATCATTTACAGCGGGTGAAACATTTGCATGGCTTTATGCTACAAAATACTCGACTCGACACACTTGCCACAGTACTTGCCACACTTTGCCACACTTTCTCATATATGTATGTACTTCTCGCCGCTGAACGACATGCAAACATTTTTCGGTCATGCAACTGTTTCGGCTATATTCAATTCCCCTGCTCCCCTGGCCGCTGCGAGGCTGTTTGCTGTGGTCAGGCTGGGCCATATTCATTCAGAAGCCAACACAGTGGCACCTTTTCAACCCCCCGTTCACCGCTTACCGCTTACTGCTCACTCACCACTCACCCGCCCACCGCAATGCTTTTTGCAGCTGGCTGCACATTTTGATTAGCCTTTGGCTTCGCTGGGCTTGCTGTGGTTTGGTTTTTAACATTTGCCGCCACGCTTCACACACACACAAATAGACACACGCACGCACACACACACACACACTCACACACACACATCGCTGTCTGGCCGACTCATATGAGCCGGAAGCGCATTATAAAGGGCATTTCCGGTATTTAGGTTGTGTTGTTTGGGCGCCCGTTTCGTGTAGCAGGCGCTTCTTGTATTTATAGCTGGCTGCGTTTGCCGTTTGGCGCTTTAAAGGTTGCCACATTGCGCATACGTCGTGTGGTGCGCATAAGAAATGAGCTGTAACATCTCAAGTTGAACTGAATCTCGCACTTTATCGAAAACTTTGTCCAATCAAAATTAAGCTGTCTCCCACTATATATGTGAAAAACAAGTTAAAACTTTAAGATGCAGCGCGTCCGAGGCAATCATAAGCACATACATAGACACAAAGCCAATACACGCTTGGTAAACTTTGTTGGCCTTCTGGGAAAGTTTTTAGTAACCCACTCGACCCAGTCGACGCTTCGGCGACTGTCCCGAAAAGTGTTTTAGGTTAAGCGCAAACTTTGCGCAAAACGCTTTTTGACGGTCATTTTAATAAATTGAAAAGTGGAAAATGTGGAAAAATGGCAAATCGATAACGACACCGTGGCCGGGCCGAGCCGAGCCCTCCCGAAAAACTTTGTGCGCCTTTTGTTTTGTTTGTGCAGGCTCATAAAATCTGTTTACAGGCTTATAAATAAGCGATGCTCTCTCTATCTTATCCACTCAGAAAGTCCTGGCCCTGCTGATGCTGGTGTTAACGATTTGCAATGCTTATAAACAAAAACTGGCCAAGAAGAAAAACTTTCGCTTCCTGTTTGGAAAGTTTCTATAATGCCATATCTTATGCATGTCAAGGGGCTAAACTAAACAAATCTGCTCAGCAGCGTTGAATGCCTTCATGACAAAAGTTTTTACATTTTTATTGAGTTTGCTTTGTAATTTAAATTGTTTGCCCTACACTTGTTGACATGACAGCAGGCAGGCTGGAGTGGGGAGTGTGGGAGTGGGAGTGGTTGGGCAGTAGGGCACTGCAGCGGCATTAAAAGGCCCTGCTAACAATATGTACATATACTACAACCTACAACCAATAGCATTTAATCTCTTCAGCCGACTTTCAATCTATCGCATCAATGTTCATTGTGGCGTCTAACAAATTGTCCGCCTGGTTGCCCATCGCACAACCAAAGCATAATCGATGCTGATATAATATCAACCGAGAAAAGGGGCAGACGGGAGGGTATAGAAGAGGGTGTGTGTGTATGTGTGCGGGTGTTGCGGTTGAGACTGCCAGCAAAAAGCAATATAAACGTTCAAATACTGATATGTACATTAAATCACAACAACTTGTCATTGCTGTGCTCACAGCAACATTTCTCTTTTCAATTTTCAACAATCACAACATCATTGTTGCTATGGGGCGTATACGTTATATGTTATATGTTACTCCCAACTTGATGGCTGATGGCTCTGGCTCTGCTCAATTGAATCATATGGAAAGTTTCTTTGTACTTTTGTGGCTTCGGATACGTTTTCTATATGATTGCTCCATTCTCAATATTCAATAAGTTGAAAACTGCCCTTTAAAAAGCGGACCACAAAGCTTTTAAGGAATTCTTTTCGTTGCTTTAATATTAGTTACAGTTTGATATACATATATTTATTTATGTTTGGGTATTCTTGAAATGATATATTTATTTTTAATTTTAAAATCCAATATTTTATATTTCTTTATAGACTACAACAGAACTCAGATGTTTGGAATATTTCAAATTTAAATATAATTGGTGTAAGTATACAAGAAACTATTTAAAAATGTTCTGTTTATAATTTATAATTAGTTTTACTTATTTTACTATGACTGCATAGTTATTGACTGTTTATATATATTATTAATAGATTCAAATTTAATTTCTTGCAGGCTCTTAAAAAATTCTCCATAAATGTATGTATTAAATCATATTTTTAGATTCGAGGCAGCTTTGTTGCTGTCTTTTGAAATAAAATAAATTAGTTATTGTCATATATTTATATAAATCATATATTTCATATTATATTTATATCTATTATAATTATTATATTAAATTAATTTCCAACCTTCTGCGCTTGCGTCTGTTTATGAGCTTTGGAGCTCTTCAGCTGCTTGAGCGTCTAATTATTCATATTTGCATGCCACCATTTGTTGCAAATGCCACTTGAAATCCATGAGTCTATAACACAATACCCTTTCACGCCACATGCTAAATGCCACCCCTCTCTCTCTTCATCCTTTCTTTGATAAGCATTCACACTCTGCTGGCTGGGTTCAGTGTTTGTTTGTATGCAGGACTCGAAGAACAGCATAATTCATTTTGTCACTTGTATCAGCTCGTTATTAAATTGTTTTGTGCGCCAACTCTTAACCTTGCCACACTCACTCAGCTGCAGTGCGCCCCCCGGCCGCCCACTTGGTCACCAGCTCCTTCTGCGGGCCTGAGAAATTTATGCAAATTATAATACGCAAATGTACAAGTTATACTCTGGCACAATAAACAAGAAATGTGCACCACGCTGGCACTGAAACAAAGGAAAGGACAGGCAGACAACGACAACATTAACTCGGCTCGACTCGACTCGACTCGGCTTGGCATGGTCTGGTCTGGCAGGATAGATGTCCTTGTGCCCTGGCATAATTGCAAGAGCTGCATGTGTATTTGTCTGTATGTCTGTCTGTCTGCCTGCCTGTCTTCCTGCCACTGCCTCCTGTGAATGGGACATATGCAGAGGCAGTGCTGCTCCTAAAGGACTCGCCTTATGTGCGTACAAGTTGAAAAGTTGCCTGACATAATTGCAACAATTGCATTTATACT
>JBAMCL010000182.1:30000-124401 GCA_037075165.1 Hirtodrosophila histrioides | reverse complement strand
TCTAAATCAATAAATACCTTCAATATAAAGAGTTCTCTATAGGAAATCAATGTAATCCCAGATCTCTAATTCCAGAAATCTAATTACTGAAATCTAAATCAATAAACACCCTCAATATAAGGATTGCTCTATAGGAAATCAATGTAAGTCCGAAATCTATATACAGAAATATAAATTCGAAAATCTAAATCAATTAATACCTTCAAGATATGGAGTTCTTTATAGGAAATCGATGCAAGTTCAGACATCTGAAATAAAAAAGTTTAAATCCAGAAATCTAAGTCAATAAATACCTTTAAAATAAGGAGTCCACTATAGAAAATCTATGTAAGTCCGGAAATCTATATCAGAAATCTAATTCCTGAAATCTAAATCAGTAAACATCAATATAAGGAATTCTCTATAGGAAATCTATGTAATCCCAGATCTCTAACTTCAGAAATCTAATTCCTGAAATCTAATTCAATAAACACCTTCAATATAAGGAGTTCTCTATAGGAAATCTAAGTAAATCCAGAAAACAAAGTCATAAAGTCTTAATTCAGATATATAAATCAAAACTATTGATCATCATTTAATTTCAATATTTGCTGATAGTGTGTTTTATCATTTAGTTATCATATATATTCTATAGTTTTAATTATATGATAAGTTTTTAAATAACTATATAAATGATTTCATTATTTCCCATATTCCAAATTATTTTAAAATTAAAAGAATATGAAAAAATGGTAATTCCTAAATATTTAAACATTGAAATAAGTTGAATTCCCGAAAGGTTGGAAGAAAACCATCTTGTTCTCGAACTAGTCAACTTTCCCAAAGATTTAAGCACGTAGATTTCAAACCTAACCTAAATATTTGTTATCAAATATTTCTAGTTTCTAAATATTTGTTATCAAATTTCTATTGTTCCTTGAACATGACTTGATATAATGTCTAAAAACTGTTCTTCTTGCACAGAACATTAAAAGAGTGAAACCTTTTTGTTTTCTAAACAGTTATTTATTAATTTTTGAGTTTTTAGTTGCCAAGTTGGTCTTAAGTATCTTGGCTTTATATACGAATAATCGCATTATAATTGATATTATTATTTCGGCTGATATTCTTTTGTTTAAGTTCAGTTTGAAAGTCTGCAGAAATTTACCTTCTTGAAAAAGACTTGATGGTTTTAGTTAGAACACTTGCATTTGTTGGATGTTATAAACGCTTAGCACTTGTTTATTTGTATGATATAATTATATATATATTTTGGAATATATTGTTTAATTGAACTTTCTCCAATTGCACTCGCAATCCAACTGATTTCCAGATGCGTTTTCAAGCCATTTTCAATCGAATATTCGCATCAAGTTTTCACAAATCAGAAGAACGCGAAACGGCGAAGGCGACGGCGACGGCGAGTCGGGGAAAAAGGCCAATTGGGCGAGAGAGAGGACGTTACCGTTACCGTTACTCGTTACCGTACCGACGGCGTGTCACTGAGCTGCTTTTTGGGGCCCGTCTGCTGCTGCTGTTGCTGCTGCTGCGAGTAGCGCACGAGAGGACGACGACGACAACGACGACGACAACAACAGCGACAACGACAACGACAACGACGACGACGGCTGAGACTGAGACTGCGACTGCGAGAAATCAACGAAACGAATTGCATTCGAAAGGGAATCGTCACTCACTCGCACGCCCGCCCACACACACAAAGGCACATCAATTGGCAGTGCTGCTGCGTGAGAAAGAGAGAGAGAGAGAGCGAGAGCGAGCACCAGTCACACGCACAGACACACACAATTGGAGTGTTATTTTTTTAAGCCACCCACACCACGACAATGTGCCGTTATATACCGTGGTACATTTTCGTCAAACGATGTGTTGTCGCGGAGAGTCGGGAAAAATTGGAAATGCGCGCGCAAAAATTTTATTGCATTACCTTCGCTTACGAATGACAAATTCGTAATGAAAGGCGAGCCAAATGTGTTTCGTTTCGTTGCCAGTTTCCCAGTGTTCGAGCCGTGGCAGCGCCAGCGTTTGTGGCAGTGGCAGTGGCAGCAGCAGCCCCCATCTACAATACACACTCACACACACACATACACATATACATGTACAGCGTGTGTATCTGCGATTGTGCAAAACCCGAAACGATATGTATACGATTGTGTTGCCGTTTGAATTGTACACCAATACAATCAAAAAGTGGGAGTGGTATACAATTGCCAACTCTGGCTGTGTGTGTGTGTGTGTATCTCAGGCTATGTACGCGCGCTTGTGCTAGCATCCCCGAAAACACAATGACAAACGTAATAAAATACAAACAAAAACAAACACAAACACAAATGAAATGAAACACAGAAGCAGAACAGACAGAACGAGAACGATGGCTGAGACGGAAGAAAATCAGCAGCAGCAGCAGTACTCACACACACACACATACACTGGCAGCGCTCTCTCACTCATACTTTCCGGCATAAAATAGCGTCGACGCTGACGTCGCCGTCGCTGTCGCCGTCGCCGCCCTTCACAATACAGTTACATTCGTTTTATTTATTTTTTCATTTCGTTTGTTTGGCTTGGTGTTTTTTGATTGCGACGATTTCATTTCATTTGCGTTTCAATTTCATTCCGTTTCAGGCAACAGCGCGCACTCTCGCCCTCTCTCGCTTGCACACTAGCGGGCAATGCGAGCAGCGCGCTCGCTTACACGCCGCACACATACAACATGCACACAGACAGAGCAGGTGGCTTGCAACCAATAAACATGAGTGAGCGTGAGCGAAGCATTTACATATTTGCAATGTGTGTGTGTGTGTGTGTGTGTTGTGTCTTGAGAGTGAGCGCTGCCCAGTAGCGCGCGCTCACTCACTCCAATGGCCGACGTCGCTTATATAAACAAATGACAATTGTTTTGCATTTCTCTGTTCGTTGGCTGACGTTTTTTTCTTTTTTGTTGCTTCTTCTTCTCTTTATGCTAAAGTAAATTAAAATAAATGCAATGCATTTGCAAAAAGCTTCGTGTGCTCCCGACGCCAACGCCAACGCCGACGACGACAACTCGGCAGCGGACTGCGCAGCTGCTTAGCGAGCATTTCTTTTGCTTTATTTTCGTTTGCTGCACGGCGCATTTTCTTATTGGAAAAGCATTTTAATTTCAATTAAAAAAGTAAATGACAAACTTTTTACAACCAGCCCTCCTCCCCCACTCAATCACATCCCCCCCCACCCCGCACCCCTTCTCCTACCACACCCCCTGCCCAAAACCTTATTAAACTAAACTTTTGGCTGCGCAAGCGAGACAGCTGTTGCTGCCCCGATTTGTTGGCCCTCTCATCTCCACACAGCATACACATACACATACATACATACATATATTTTTTATGCTATTTGTGGGTTTGTCAACCGTTTTCCCTTTTCGTTTCTCATTCGTTTCACTTTTCCATTTCGTCTTCGGCGTCGCATTGTATTTATATTTCTTGCAATTTTTTGCTTCGATTCTGAGCAGTGCGGCAACAGTCGCCTGCCATCTCGCTCACACGCGCACAAAACGTTTTAAATTTGCACTCAGCGCAAGTGTGTAGGGGTGGGGGTGCGGTGTATGGGGGCTACGGGTCGGGGGCCGAGCTGTGTACGAATGTCAGACTTTGGGGCTGGCCTGGGGCGTTGATACTTATAATAAAATACCAAATGCTTCTCGTTGTCGCACCTTTTGGCATCTTTTGATATATGTATGTATGTATGTGTGTATTACATAGGTATGCCACACACACACACACACATGCACATATGTATGTATGTATGTTTGTGTGTGTGCATGTTGGGTGTTAATGCGCTGTTTGTATTTTCTCTTTTTCTACTATTTGCTCCCCAACGGCTGTCGCTGGCTCTTCTTTCTCCTCCTCCTCCTCCTCCTGCTCCCTGCTCCTGCTCCTTCCTGCTCTGCTTCTGCTTTCTGTGTTTGTGTTTCTTTTGCAATTTCAGTTGGCACAACCAATCGGAAATCGCATCGTTCTCTGTCTGTGTGTTCTGTGTCCTGTTTTCTGTGTTCATTTCCAATTTTTCTTTTATTTTTTGAGCATATTTCTGCTGCGCAAATATATTATACACACATACATACATACTTACATACATACATACATACATACATACATACGTACATACATACATTACATACATACATACACAACATACATATATACATACATACATACAAACATATTCATACCTACATGTGTACATATACACACATATGTATGTTTTTATATATGTATGGGTACATAGTATGTATATATTTATGCATAAATGTACATACATACATACATACATATACACATACATATATTTACATACATAAATAAATATACACATGTAATTGTTCTTCTTCTTCTACATACCTTTATATAGATATAATAGTATAATATATTGATATTTGCCCATACAACTTTGACAGCCCTATTTCCCCTCCATGGGGGTGGATTTTCCAAAATCGGTGGTAAATGTATCAAATGATTTTTTGTTTAGATATTTGAAAATGAGTTTGAAGTCGATTGGATGTTAAAATCATACAACAGTTTACCTTGATTTTCCATGCTTGTGGGTGGAATTTTCAAAATCCCCGTCTTGGTGTAAATTTTCATCATAGATGGAAACTACTGTGAAAATTTCAGCATTCTAGCTCTTACGGTTTGGTCTGGGCGATGATTGCCAATCAGGACAAACAACTCTATGTATATTCATATGTACATAGGTATATAATTAGAAACATACATATACATATGTACGTATGTACATATATAATTATATATTTATTATATAAATATATATATATATATATTATTATTATATTATATTATTATATATATACATACGTGCGCTGTAGTCTGTACAGTAGTAGTAGTAGTATACATACATATGTACATACATATATATTTGTTTGTATATATTTGTTTTTCTATTAAGATCTTTAAATTTTTGATTTATTTTGGAATTTTAATAATTATAATTATTGAACTTGTGCAAATTCTTTTCATCTTTAAATTTATTCATCATTAACTCGAACTTATCTTTTATATAATACATCCATAATTATGTACATACATACACACACCCACGCACATGTACATATGTAAAATCTAAATATTTATTATTCCCACAAAACTATCGATGGTGTTATCGATATTGCATGCTATGTCATCGATACTGCAAATTGTTTTTATCGTTACTATCGACTGTGTTAGCGATGTTATCGATTATATTAATTGTTATCATCGAATATTAATTTTCACTAGCTTTTACTTTAAAATCATATTGTTTCTTTAAATTGCAAACATATCACAAAATATGTATAATTACTTATCATAGTATATACATATCACAAAAGATGTATCTTCATACATACATTCATACATACACAAATACATACAAACATGTGTATATATATACAACAATATCATACAACATTCTTTCAGATCTTCAGATCTTTAAGCGCAATTAAAAATTGAAAAAATTAATCAACAAGGTCTTTAAGATGTTAAAAACACAATTAAATATGATTCAATTAAAAGTAGATTTAAGTACCTTTATGAATTTATATAAAACTAAGGAGAGAGCGTTAGAGCCGACTATCGAAACTATCGAGCGCAGCCCACTCTATCGATAGTTTTCTTAAACAAACAAAGAAGTATTTGAAATATTTATTTATTTAATTTACTTGTTACCAGTAGATACAGATACAAATGTAAGCATGTAAAGATACATAGATACTTTATACTGAGGCTCATAAATGAGGATTAAAGGAGTCAATGAACTGTTTAATCCTTAAACCAAATTTATAAAAAACAAAAAGAAAATGGCTGTCATTAGACAAATAAAACTAGAGCCTTATTTCGCTGGGAACTCTCAAAAATGATGAATAAAACAAAAGAAATATTATAATAAAATATAATATAAAAATATTACATTAACTCTGAACAGTTTTTAGCTGCTCTATAGAAATTTAAATAGTATTCTATTCGAATATTATTTATATATATATTTATTATATTAAAAATGATATATTTTCTGTTACTCAAGTGATGTATATAGTACATATCAAAAATACATATATAGTTTTCCAGTTGTCTTCAGTTAAAAGCATATTTTCATCATTTTGACGAGTATTGTTTAAATGCATCGTAAACATACGCCTCCTCCCTCCCCCCGTTTGAGGGCCAGCTAAAATCGCGTAATGAAAAATAAAAAATATTTTTATGCTAGCAATGTTTATCCTTGGAACGTTTATCCTTTTTTTATGTTAGAGCTAATAGCTTGAATGCTGAAAATGGATATTGAGCAATATTTTTATATGTTTCCTTGCATTTTATTATTAACACGTCTATTGGCAATTCGATTGTCGCCAAATAAACTTACCTTTATCATAATAATCAAAGGAATTTCATATAAAATAAGACGGAGGGGAACATTTGATTGTGTGACTAAAGCAAGGACATAAATATTTAAGTATGTTTGCTTGAGGGATGAACGGAGTTTCATCAAATATTTAGACATTTGTATGTATTTTGATTTATATTGATGTTTACCTACATTTGACAGGAATATCTATAATTTGTTAGAGAATAATTGTATTTTTTCCATCAAGTTACTTCCTTGCAATGCATTATTAATGGGCTACGTAAAATGTCCCAGGTGTCCTTTTATTCGGTATATGTTAAAAGAATGTTAGCAAAATCTTTAAAGCAGAGGACTGGGTATCAAACTGAGAAACTCCTAGCTTGAAAACCTTTTTTATACATCCTTAAAAAGTCAAATCTAGAGATGAAACACTTCCCAAAGGCTGTAAAAAATAATATCCTTTACAATATAACAGCCCAAGTGAATGGGAATTAATATTTATTTAGATATATATACACACATATATAGTAGTTTTTTGGTTACATTATTAAAAGGAGCACAAAAATAGAAATATTGACAATTATAGATTGTGGAAATGATAGAATATAAATAGATTTAAAAACAATGTTAATATTTTCCCTTCGCACCGAATAATACTTGAATTTTGTTCTTGTAACATAACAGATCACTTTAAGTATAACAGCTCCAGTTTCAATAGCCATTAACCTTAAAAATTTGCAATTATAGAAAAAATAATATAGATTTAATAATATTGTAATAATTGGAGTTAAAATATTATGCTAAAGATAATCATTAAATAAATAAAAATAATAATTAAAAAGCTAACATAACAGATCACTTTCAGTATAACAGCTCCAGTTTCAATGGGCATTAACATTATAAATTTGCAATTACAGAAAAACGAATATATAGATAAATAATATTGAAAGAATTGGAATTAAAATATTCTGCTAAAATTAATCAATATTATATATAAATATATAAGTCGATCTTGACACTTCATAAATTGAGGATATATACCAAAATGAGTACCAAGTCTGGTTGCTCTAGTCCTTGAAGGGTGTGGGAAAAAATGCATTCATACGGACAGACAGACATTTTGCAGAACCCAATATACTCTTTTTCGCTTCAGGAACAGAGTATAAATATAAATATAGATTTAATAATATTATTTATGGCCGGATGCTCGCCGGAAGAATATTAAACTTTAGCTAAGCTCTGTAGAAACTGGTAAAGGCTTTCCTATCCTGCAGACTTATTTTTACTACCACTATTAGTATTATCTTGTACCTGCTCAGTAACTAGTTAATTTTATGCAAGTGCTTTGATTAATACAAAATCTAGAGCATATATTAAAAAAGATATTGTAATAGTGTAGTTAAATGTTCTACTAAATGTAGCAATTAAATAAGAAGCCTGTAACATAACAGACCACTTTGAGCATAACAGCTTGAATGAGTTCTGTTAAATGAGCATTTTTACATTTGTTTATACGTTAATTGCTAAATAGTTTTATTCTTGCTCTGTCCGGATATGCCGTGACACCTGACAGCTGGTTAAAAACCAATTTAATTTAGATAATTAATCAAATATTGAACAGTTTTTAAACTTAGTATGAAGTCCGGAATAAAACTAGACAAATTGCGAGCTGAATGGGTTAAATTTATTGGACCTAAAACTAGTTTATAAACAGTATAAAAATGGTTCAGTGTTGTGATGATAATGATATAATATGAATAATATGATGTATTGATAATATAATATTATATAATATATATATATAAAAACAAAATTGAAACATCGATGGATCGATTTTCAACAAAGAGATTTTATTCGATTATAGCTCAATATTGAATTTATCGATTTATCTATTTTTTCGGAGCGATTTTTTTATCCGATTTTTAAAATCGATGTTCTATTTCGGAGCTTCATCCCTAGTTCAGTGCCATATCTTATCAAAGTAAGGGCTTACTTATGATACTTTGTTGAGTATACCACAATTTCCTTATTGTAGCCGATTAAATTAAGCCTGGATCAAAATAGCTTCGGCATTCCGAAGATATATACCATTGCAGGATTGTTTTTATACAAAAACTTAAATTTTCGACCGATTCCTATGACAGCTATATAATAATGTGGTCTAATTTTGATAAAAATTATATAAAACTAATATAAAGTATCATAAAACTCGCATTTGTTGAGTTTGGATGTAATATTTGCATTAACAAATTAGTTTTTCATACAAAAACTCATTTTTCATCCGATTGTTCCTATGGCAGCTATAAGATATAGTGATCCATGGGATCCATAATTGGTTAACTTATTTTAAACCTAATAAAACTTCGACTTGGTGAGTTTGGTTAAAATATCTTCATAAACAGAGAAGTTATTCATATAAAATAGTTTTCGATCGATCGTTCCGATATGATATAGTGCTCCGATTTTGAAGAAATTTGGTCAGCTTGCTTAAAGTATACAAGGACTACGATTTTCAGAGATTGGTCAGGAAATCTTTATAAATAAAAAAGTTTTTCATACAAAAACATAGTTGTCGACCGATCATTCCTATGGCAGCTATATGTTATAGTGGTCCGATCTTCTCGGTTCCGTATTAAATACTTCCTGCAGCAAAAAGAAGCTGAAAGACTGAGAGAATAGTGTGGAAAGTAGGACTAATAAACTTAGTCATGATAATAGGGAGTTTATAAGGATGAGATCGACATTCTTCTTATAAGTAAATCTGGGAATGTCTTAAATGAAGATAATTGGATTATTTGCTTCCAGTATTGTTGGGATAACTAAAACTCCAGTTATTTGTAAATATCTTTCTGAGACTGAATAAAGTGGATCCTCTTCCAACCTAAAGTTAGATTAGTGATTATCCATCCATGGCTTTCGATTTGTGTAGCTGTGAGATTCTTATTGCTTATTTAAATATTTTCCTTGGCTCTGTAAATTTTGGTAGGCATGAAAATGTTTTTACAATATAACAAAATTTATTTGCGTGTAACTGTCAAGGATTTAAATTGCGCGCCAACGGCACACAATGCAAAGCTGGTCGCTACGTGCCAAGCAGCTTTCGCGTGTCAATTATCAACAAATATGGTAACCCTAACGAAACGACAACAGTTTCGTTAAATAGCTGTCGTAACGTAAATTTAAATTAGCCACTTTATTGAAGCATTCTTTTAAGCGGGTTGTCAGTTAATATTACAAACTGCTACAAAGGCTCGACAGTTTTCAGATTTTAGAAATTCTGCATATTTTACAGATTACATCTAATTACCCAACTGTTTAAATACTGCATTGCTTATGAGATATTAAAATTAAGCTCAGCTGTTAGATAGTCTTAAGTCAATTTATTAATTTATACTAAACGGCGAATGCCAATCGTTTGTTATATGCTCAAGAACAATTTATTAAATATCTAGGCCACGTACAGACTTCAAAAATCAAAAAAATTTAATGATATTTTAACAAATTTGAATTTTTGTACGTTTTTGGTATTTTAATACCAAAGATCAACTTGCGTTTGCTGTGTTAACATAACGTTAGCAGCTTGACAACAGTGCCAATTTGAGCAAAGAACTGCACTTGTAACCAATAAAGCAGCAAACGCGACAAAATAAACAGAATTTAAATTTATTTAAATAATCACTTGATTTTACTTAATAATAACTTAAATGAATTGTG
Organism: Hirtodrosophila histrioides; assembly: GCA_037075165.1. Lineage (NCBI taxonomy): Eukaryota > Metazoa > Arthropoda > Insecta > Diptera > Drosophilidae > Hirtodrosophila > Hirtodrosophila histrioides. Next base: position 114,309 of record JBAMCL010000182.1, on the reverse strand, counting down.
AGTTTGTTACTTAAAATAATTATTTAAACTTGTAACAGCTGCTTAACAGAAAATACTGTTTAGTGGTGAGTTGCTTATTAAAGCGATAGTTGGTACTATCGCACATGATACTATCGATACATTATCGATAAGAGTTGAGCACTCTCTTGTTCATTTCATAAGCACGCTGACGCTGTCTGTCGGGTCAAAATTTTGGGACTAATTAAATAAATAAGTAGTTAATATGCAGCAATTATATTAATTAGTTGTCTAGCGCGATTCACAACGAAAGGCAATAATAAATAATACGAAAACGAACACAACAAACGAGAAACGAAGGCATTCTTTGCGGCGCGTGTTGAACGAACGAGGCAACAAAAAAAACACACACACACAGATACAAATTTGTTGCTGACGCTGAAAAAAAAAACAAAGAATTGTAATTTGAACACGCGCCAGTTAAAGTTGCTAATAGTACGAATTTGTTGTTGTTATTATTATTGCGGATGGAAGACGTTATTGAAATTAGCGACAGCGAACGCGAGGAAAACTCATCAAGCTCGGAAATGGAGGTGGAAATGCAAGAAGTTACCGATTCTGAGCTGATTGTGCCCAAGGACGCTGCGACGTAAGTACCCCCCTCCGCTATAGCCTCTCCCTGCGCCCAATATCTCTCGTTCTTAACCAAATTGATAACAACAAAAATATATATAATAAAAATACGCAAGTTGCCTGCTGTGTGTGTGTATTTGTATATACTATGTGTGTGTGTGTGTGTGTGCGTATGTGTATTTTTCTCGTACTCTTTTATATAATCGATCGTCGCCTCCCCTCACTCTGCGCTACCTGGCATGGTCATGGACACAAACCGATGCCAACGCTGCCAACGCCGACGCCAACGCACACGCCCAACTGCACTGCATAAAGTCGTTCCGCTTGGCACTCTCGTCGCCCCCTTTGCTCGCCCCCCGTCCCACTTCAATTTGTTCTGGCCGAAAAACAAGTTTCTTTTCAGTGCACAAAGTGAAATCTTGTATTCCGAGGCAAGCTGGACGCTCGAGTAACAAACCTGCGCCAAAACCTAACCAATATTTGTTGCCAAGGATTCGGTTAAAGCCATTTTGTTACCTGCGAAATCAAGCAAAAGCAAACATTGCCCATTAATGTTGTACCGAATGGTTCAGGGAGTTAGTTCAATTGAACTAATCTTCATAATGAACGAATGAACTAAATCCTCTGCGTAGCGTTCATTCTAGTCGTTCATTTGAGTTCCATTGTCGTTCATTCATATCACATCGTTCATATAGGTCTTTTGAGTCCCATTATCGTTCAACTGATTTGAATCCCAAAATCGTTCATTCGATTCATTTGAGTCATATCGTTCATATAGGTCTTTTGACCATTATTGTTCAACTGATTTAAATCCCAAAATCGTTCAATCCCTCATTTAAATCCCATTTCGTTCAATTGATTTTAATATGCAAATGGACAATAGGACTCAAATGACTAGAATGAACGATACTGGGATTAAATGACTCAAATGAAAGCTTAGTTCGTTCAGTGAAAAGTTCACTAAATTATCAGTGAATTGAACTAGAAAGTGCAACTCTATTGGCCAGATTCTTCTGTGGTCATTTCGTTTGATGTGAAATTCATGATTTCATCACATTAAGATTTCAAAAAGTGACCTTGCTTCACAGCAGATACAAATACAGATCTCTCTCTCCCTATCTTTTTCTCCCTCTCTTCAAAAGTACACAAAAGTTAAGTTAGCTGCGCCTCAGCATATTATCAAATGCAATTCAAGTGGTATAATCTATAAAAGTTTCATGTTTTTGCTTCCCTTGCAAAATTCAATAAACGAAATGTAACAAAAACAAGTAAGAATGCTCTAGTCGAGTAATACCCGACTACGAAACTACCTGTACCCAGTTGTAAAACTTCCAAACACAACTTCGTCCACTTACACATATACAAAAACGCACACACACAAGCGACAGCGCAAGCGAGGCACTTTAAGTGCCGGCTGTGCTTCTTCCCCCCGCTCTCCAGAACTGAATCTTCTTTCGGGCATAACTGCCGTGTTTATTGTAAGATCGAATTGAAAATTGTGACAGTAGATTCAAAGTGAACAAGGTATTATATATGCCAAATCCCAGGGCCTTATCTTTAAGATTGTAGCTGTAAAACGTTTTTATCGAATTGCGGGGGGGGAGATATCTGAAATTGGAAACAAACTTGATTTACATATGGTATACAAGGAATTTCAAATTTGGTGTCTCTAGCTCTTATAGTTACTGAGATCGACGCGTTCATCCGGACAGACAGACATGGCAAAATCGAAATTACTTTTGATACTGATCAAGAATATATATACTTTATAGGGTCGGAGATGTCTCCTTCTGCCTATTACATGCATTTTCTCAGATTTAATACCCCCTTTTTACCCATTTTATGGATACAGGGAGTAAAAAAGCTATTTTTGGCATGACATGGATTTCCCATGACAACTCTAAAAATAACAATAGAAATGTTCCTTCAAAAAAAACCTAAATGTTCGAGCGATCGTTTCTATGGTAGCTATATATTATAGTGATTCGATCAATAACACTCCTTAAGTACACATATATTTCATACATTCCCTATAATAATGTAAATAATAACTATTAAAATGTAACTCCAGCTGAAGGCCCTGAAGGCAGCCATGGCTAAGGATTTAATGTTAACTCATAGTTTTAACTAGAAGTTATCATTATATAAATAAATAAATAAATAAAAGAACATTTAAAGTACCGAGTTAAGTTGGCTGCGCGTCGGCATTTCATGAAATTACGCTGAAATCACAATCGAAGAATTCATGATATGGTGTTTACACCAGTTGACGCTCAGTAAGAGAAATATTTGTTATAGTTAGTACACACTTTTCCAATTATTTATGATATTTAACAATTGTTAAACACAAATGCCAAACATAAACAGTTGTAAATTTGTCTTCGCAACGCTTCATTGGCTTGCCTGTTACAATAAAATAACAAAGAATGCAATTTATACGCCGTAATTTTACTGTTGTTTCCGTGTTCTGGCCTTAATTCACCTGGGCGACAAACAACAAACTTGTTGAGGCCTTATTGGGCGGAAAATTGTTTAACAAAATGTCAAGATACTCTGATTTGTAGCTGCCTGCGTATTCGCTTTCTTAGTTGTCATTCAATTTATAGAAATTTCCGCTTCCAGAGTTGCATATATAGTAAATACGAGTTTTTATTTGCTTTCTGTTATCACGAATACACAAAGTAGAAACAACTGCTGATAAGAATGTATACCTACTATTTGTAAATAAGAATGTATACCTACTATTCGTAAATAAGAATGTATACCCACTAAGGTTAACCCAAAGCGCACCCCTTTTTTATATTATTTCATTTTAGTAAAGATAGATTGATTTTTAAAAGTATAGATAACAGTTTGCTGAAGGACTTTTAAATTCTATTTAAAATATATTTATTATTATTTTATATTAGATTTATTTAAATTAATAAAAAAAATAGATAACAGTTTGCTGAAAGTTCTAATTCTATTTAAAATATTTAATTTTATATTAGATTTATTTAAAACAAAAAAGGACGGCTATCTTCGCAGTGCCGAAGCTATATACCTTAGCAGGAATTAAATTATATACAAAATTTAATGTGGTCCGATTTTGATAAAATGATAGTAAACTATTTGAAGTATAGTAAAACTCTCACTTATGTAGTTTGGATGAAATAATTGTATAAACAAAAAGTTTGAGATAGTGATATAGTGGTCCGATTTTGAACAGATTGTGTAAACTCTCTGGAGACTCTGATTAGGAAATTTTGGTAAGGATACCTTTATAAACAAAAAAGTTTTTCATACAAAAACATAGTTGTCGACCGATCATTCCTATGGCAGCTATATGTTATAATGGTCCGATCCGGTCGGTTCCGACATATGTACTGCCTGCAGCAAAAAGAAGGGTCTGTGCCAAGTTTCATTACGATAGCTTTAAAACTGAGAGACTAGTTCGCATAGAAACAGACGGATGGACGACAGACGGACATCGCTATATCGACTCGGCTATTTATGCTGATTCAGAATATATATACTTTGTTGGGTCGGAAACGTCTCCTTCAGTCCATTACACATTTCGAGACAAAATTATAATACCCTCTGCTAGGGTAAAAAAATAGATAAGAGTTCGCTGAAAGTCTTAAATTCTATTTAAAATATAAATCTATTTATTTACAAATTAGATTGATTTTAAAAAAATATAGATAACAGTTTGCTGGAACACTTTTAAATTCTATTTAAAATATAAATCTATTTTATTACATATTTTAAAAAATTATATAAAAAATCGAAATAATAGTCTCCTTTTCAAATTTGAGATCTGAGAAAGCAAGTTTCAAACCACGAACTGAGCTCAGGGGGATATCTAAAAATCTGGTTTCGGAACCGCAAACAGAGCTTAATATTAAAACTGGTTCAAAACGCTTTAGTTTTATGTAAGGTGTTCTCTACAACAGCTGCAAAAGTTATAATTGATTTAATTGTAGGTAAAGCCCACAGAAAAAAACAACCTAACAAACAAATAATGTGAATGAACTCCAATTGTTATTGTTTTTCTGGCCTAGACTCGCAAAAATGAATTATTTTTTTAAATTTTATATACTTTTCTGCACGCTGTCAAGGTTCAGGGACGCTCTAAACAAAACAAAAAATAACAAAAATATATTTCTACCGTCAGTTGACTCATTCAACCAGCGATCTCTTTTGTTAGATTTGCTAACTAAGAACTGGATTATCATTAATTATAATGATCATCAGAGCTCCTAATGTCTGCTTCGCTTTGTTCAGAGTTAAAGCATTTGATGATGAACAAATCTGGAGGAAACCCGTTTATTGTGGGTATTTTTTCGTCTATTATGAGTCATATTTGAGCTGGTAGCTCAACCAGTTGCTAAATGAGAGTCCAAGTTGGGTTACCTTACCACACGACACGCGAATTGAAGATTTCTTCACTTTGGAGTGTGACCACATTAGAAGTACACAGTTAAGTTGGCTGCGAGTCATCATTTTATTGATCATTATTATGAAATGATGTTGATTTCATGATCAACTTTTGTTTGTAGGTTGAACTCAGTCATTGGGGCTACTTTCATTTAGAATTTATTTAATAATACAATCCATATTAAATTCTTGTTATAAGTGTTATGGACTTTATAAACTTATTAATTTATTTACGAAGGCAAAACCGTGCTGCCTCGAATCAAAAAATGTAATATAATTAATATAATACACAGATATATGGTAAAAATTTAAAAGCCTACACGAAATTTCAATTGAATCTAAAACCAACCATTTTGGGGAAAGTTTATTCGCCATTCCGGCTAAATATGCCCCTATTCACAGCTAAGAATTGCCAGTAACGAGTTAGATTACAAAGAAAAAAACGTATAGAATTTAAGGATAATTTAAGGCATAAAACTAAAGAAACAGAATAAAGAAAAACTGTAGGAATGAAATCTCCAACCCGGTAGGGGAAGTTTTTAGTAGCGATTCCTGCTATCTATGCCCCTATTCACAGCTAAGAAATACCAGTAGAGCCTATAGCAGCAAGATAGTAACTATAGAAGAAAAAAAAGAATAAAGAAAAACTGTAGGAATGAAATCTCCAACCCGATAGGGGAAGTTTTTAGTAGCCAGTCCAGTAAGATGTGTCCTAACTCACAGCTGGGTTGGTTTGAGATTTCATTTGAGAAAGAAGGATCTAGGAAGGGGTAAGGATAGGATAAGCATATGGCATTTTGCCACATATGGGGCCATACCATACCATGTGAGTACGGTATGGCAGGCTGCCACATAAATTTTGTGATTGAGATACCTGATTTTAAATATTTCTATGGTAGAAACGTGCCATATAAGTTTATATGTTAAAATATTTAACATATATTCTTACTTTCGCCATATAACATTTTTGACAGTTGATTTCGATAACGATATTACATATATGTGTGGCAAAATGCCATATCGTGTAAACGCACCTTAAGAATAATGTAGTTATAAAGTGGAACATGGAGTGGAAAATCTCCGACCCGATGGCGGAAGATAATTATAAGATTCTTAGATTATTAAATCAGCTTCTGTTTTATAAAAGAAGTATTTGCAATGTAATATCATAAATTGGCTTCAAAGTTCGTAGTAATATTCAGCATTAAATCATAAATTTGTGAAGTGTTGCCACCTAGCTTCGAATTTTTAATGTAAATTCTAAACATGTGGCAACTCTGGGGTTGACTATGTGAATTTGTAAAGAAAACATGTATGTATCGCTTAAACGAAGTAATAAAACTGACCAATATTAATGGATAATATGAATGGATAACAAGGACAGTGTCAACACGCCAATTATCGTTCAGGAGCCTGGCATTTAAATTAATTGGATCCTGTGCTGCACCCTGTCGGTTCATCGATTAAAATTTATTTATAGCCAGCAGTTTGAAACTCATAATTGGCAGGATAGAGGACGTTGCAATGTCGCAATTTCGCTAGAACTGAAAACACACAGTTTAAATGAAATGATTAAAATATTCTTTTGAAATATAATCAGCTAGCTCGCTTAAATCCAGCCAAGTACAAGCCGGAAACAGCTAAACTGCTCAACCTTAGCACACATTTCAAACGAATTTAACCTACATATGAACTTTGTGAGCTGGTAATTTGAAATATTGTGCAGAAACAGAGCAAACAACAACTGGAGTTCACCGAACTTCAATTTCACAACAAAATTTTCAACTATACGAAAACTTTAACGACCCTCAACTCAAACTGAACCCAATTCATCATCTAAGGCCGCTCCTACACGCACAGTATTTGATTCGGTTTGAAACTAATTAGCTTTTGTTCAACTTTTACACTGGCTCAAACTAAACTCGTTGAATCGAAATTTGTTTATTGTTGTTCTCGGTACAAAACCATTTAATTAGGTCATATCCTTATTGTCAGTGATAGTAAGTTTTAACTTTGCGATTAGGTTACAGAAAATGCGAAACATTTGTAACTAAAAACAGGAATATGTATGTATGTATATGTCGGAGATAGGACATTTGCACAATTTGAATAGTGCGCCTTATTAGAACCGAAGGTATCAGTGTTGCGAAACGCAAGATGAGAGTTGCATTGTACAGAAAAGAGTGTGACCGCAGCTGCGGCTGTAGTCAAGTGTGGCTCAGGTGTTGTTGAGTGAGTGAGTGATATGGCAACATAGACCGGAGCGTCTGTTGCAAATCTGCAAGCAGAGATGACTGGCAGTTGTTCTGTGGAAAGAGAGAACTCGCTGCAGTTTTTGGCTGTCAATAGTTTGTTACGGAAAACCAAAGTCATGAGAAGTCTGTTTTGGGTGGAGTTCCCGATATTACTCCGCTATATATATGTATTTAAATTTGAGAAGTGATTGCAAAAGCGAACAGTTCTTAGAAAATATCAAATTTTAATTTTATTTATTAAGAACCAATGTCTATAAAATTTTACCAGTAATTTTCTAAATTAGTCGACCATTTAGACAATATAATTTGTAATTTCGATGAATATTTTGTTTTTGGAATAAAATCTTGTTCCTTAATAAATTAACTAGAGAAAATATATTAAATTTAATTTACGTTTGAAATGGTCTAGTATTTGTGATAAATTTAAGACACCCTGTAACTGTACTTGCCCAGCGCTCATGAGAAGCAGACTCAACCATCTGGAATCCCATACCTTCACTTCCATGGAGAGTGTATCGAGGATATCACTGAACCAACTCAAAATTCACGAAAATGATCTTCCTAGACGTGGCAAGGTACCACTAAGGACCAGATGGTCTATGTGGGGCCACCCTTGAGGGTGAATTGCCGTCTCAACTTAACCTAACCTAATACACCCCACTACCGAAAGCTATGGGCGTTTGTGAGGCATGGAAAAGGCCATTCAATGCCTACACATTAATACTAAATATAAATTATTTAAAAGGCAATAAAATAGTCATCAATTGAATGTATATATTTATACAACTAAACAGTTGGTATAGGGCCATATATAAGCTCATCAATCTGGAATTTCTTACCAAACTTCTCACTTTAAACCTCGTTTTTTCATAAATGTTCCCTCCACCAATTTTTACAAACTATGCTTATATTTATACATACTTCATAGATACTCTCAAAATCTTGATTTTGGCTTGCCAGTTTGTTTGTGACTCTCTCAAAAAGTTACGGCCTAAGTGGGTCAATTGAATTATTGATTTGAAGCCAGCAGAAGTTATTCAGTTAGTTGCCATTGTTGCTATTGTTGTTGATATTATGCCAACAAATTTTTCGACATTGCCGTCGCCCACAATGCTTCTTGGGTAGCTTCTTGATCTGGCCTTAAGTTGCAAGACGGATGTCGTGGGTTGCGCTAAGTAGCAGACACTTACGAGCATGTATGAGTTCAGTTTGTATTACATAATTTAGAGTAAACCCACATAGAATACAATTTGCTCAAGCTATGTACTTTCTAGTTACTTCTGCAGTTAAGTAATTATTCGAATACATAAAAGAAATTACAAAATAAGTATTTATTATTAGCCATGACTAAAAGATACTATAAGTGAAATCATTTATTTGATATGCGACTTGGGAAGTCTGAAGTAAACAAAGTAAATATATAAATCAACTTTTGCTTACGAAGATAGTTGAAAACTGTTTCTTTACTAATGATCATAGAATATCTGATGGCTTATAATCATCGTCTTGTTTTCATATCATTTGAATGCTTTGAAATTTAGCCAGTTTTTCCAGCTTAAGCTCGTTGACAACATTTTGTGTTATGTACGTATAAAAGTATCTGCATCTTGTGGCATATCTCAAGCTTAAGCAGCTGTCGACTATTAGTGTCGTCTCTTATCTGACACTGAAAATCGTTGACTGGCCTGGCTAGTCACAGTTTCCTCGGGCATAGAGATGAATGTTGATTGCCTTGCCACTGAGGCACGAGACACACTTTCCCAAAAGGGGAGCAAGTTGTTGTATGCCAGAGATGAGCGATATTTGTATATTGCAGAGGAACCCAAAGAGTATCAAATACTTTAAGCTGAAAGGCTAAGATTTGTTTAGGATAACTTAGTTTGGAAAAATGTTGCCCTATCCTTTCTTCTTCTTTTCTTTTCTTTTTCTGGAATACAGTGAGTCTCTTTCATCTTAAGACCTTAATACCAAACATGGTCTGTTACTGTTAACATTCATAAATGTTACTGTTAGTAAATTTTAATATTAACAGCTGCTAACATTAGAACTGTTGCTGTTACAGGGACTGTTACTGTTAGTAAATATCAGTATTAACAGCTGGCAATACTGGGACTGTGACTGTTATCGGGACTGTTAATGTTATTGGCACTGTAACTGCTAATATCTGAACTGTTAAGGTTAACTGTTACTGTTACTGAGACTACAACTGACTGTGAATGTGACTGTTATCGGGACAGTTAATGTTATTGGCACTGTAACTGCTAATATCTGAACTGTTAATGTTACTGTTATTGAGACTGTAACTGCTAATATATTGACTGTAAAGGGGAATATCAAGACTGTTACTCTCGATATTTAGTCACATGTCTGACACATTGTTTATCAGTCACAGTTACGTTATTACTGCCCATATCTACTGTCTAACAATTTTGCATAGTCATACAGATATAGTATCACTGTATAACTAGACGTTACCCCCTTACCCGTTCAGCTATCTCACCTGTTTTACCTGGGGGCCTATGTTGTCAGGTTGTAAACTGAGACTGCGGCACTTTTATAGTTTGGATCGCGATCTCTTGACTCTGTCAGTTATCGCTGCAATTTGAGGTAATTTCTCTTTGGTTTCTGTTGTAACTTCACATTAGTTTTTGTTTGGTTTTTTTTTTTGCTTTTATAGCACTTGTTATTGCTATTGTCGATTTTAATTGCTTTGCTTGTATTGTTGTTTCATGTTGAGTTACTTTCACTGCCTTTTTTTTGCGTTTGGTCTTAGTTTTTATGCAGAAATTGCAATGCAATCAGTTTACTGTGGTTTTTATTGCAATTGTTTTGTGGCGATCAAGTTAATACAACCAGAGCGCGAAGCGTATTCTTAAATGCGCATAAGGCTATATTAATATGATTAAAATATATATATACTTAATAGCGTAGGAAATGTTTCTTTCAAGGGTATTAAAACCCCATTTTCGGTTGTTTTAAACATTAATTAAAATCTGACAAACAGCAGACATTTGGAAACATGTGAAACATATGTATATATATCAGCACAGGTCCAGGTCCAACGTACTCAGCTGTTTCCTATATATTCACAAAGCAATATACGATATATCTGTATGTACATAATATTGTATTTACAGCGGGAAGTAAAAGCGTTAATTTATCGATAAGTGTAAACAAACATGACTCGCATGCAAGGTCATATTTACCATCTCAAAGGAGGTGTGTTTTATAAAGAAAAGTTGATCTTGAACTCATAAAAACTTATTTATATATACCTAGTAGATCTACCAGTAAATTAAGCTGAGTGTTTTATAGTTTTTTCACCTTTCAAAAAAAAAAATAGCAGTGAATATTGCATAAAACTTTATTGAACATCATCGAGCCGAAGATAATTAGGGGCTTTCTTTTATTATAGTTAATTGCTACCCTAACCAAACATTTATGTACAGTTGGGGTCAAAGTCTTTTGGCTAATGATTGCGTTCGTTTCATAATGTTCCCATTTCCAATTCGTTGCATATTTTATTCACAAAAGCGCATGCAGCAGAAAAGCTTCACCTCTTTTTTTTAGATGCTTTTAATCAAGATGTAATTTTGTTAGGTGCTGATATGCGAGCGATTGCTCTTGATGTGGAGGTACCAGTTGGCAGTTGTCAAGCGGTCATCTTTGTGGGGAGTATTTTGTAAGGGAGAATTTTTCTGGTTTTGAGTATAAACATATACATATTTTAAGCTCAAAGCCCATTTAAAGTAGTTACACTAATACAAGCTGATATTGATTTCCAAGAACTGGTTCCCCTAGGAGTTAATAAGAAGCAGGACTTAAATTGTTTTGCTCCATTCACACCAACCTAACCTAACTTATTATTTTTCAATATTTAATAAATTAAAACAAAATAGACTGTGGCCCATTGTAGGCTTCTAAAATTAACGTAGTTTTATTATTTTCATTTATAAGAATTTGATAATATTTTAAATTTGTTATATGTAATTTACAATCTATAAAATTGTTCAATTTAATTTTTGAAACATCATGATTTTTTTATAACTAATTCCAAATTATTAAAAAGAACATAAAAACTGTAAAACCTTACTTAATTCTTCACATGTTCTTATCAACTGGTACCGGACAACACCCTACATAATTGCACCTTGCTTTTCGTACTAAGTTCTCTCACGTGAGCTAATTTTGCGGCATTTGGGCGCTCTCTCTGTATCTGTCGCTCTCGCTCTCTGCTCTCAGCTCTGCTGGGTGAACGTCATTGTCTGCATTCACAGTGCGTTTCTATCATCGTAGTAGTTGTCGTCGTTGTTGGCTGGTCGATTCGGATCGGTTCGGATCGTTGTGTGTTGGCTGAGCGTAGTTAATCAAAACATATTAGAAAAATGTTTTCGGATTAACAATTTTTGTAGTTACGGCCCTTTTCGTAAACTGAAACCCACGCGTGCAGATAACCGCGCTGATAACTCGTTTTGTTGTTCATCGCTTAGCTAAAACTGGTGCGGTTTTGTTTTTTCTGTCTCAATACTAAAACACAAAATTTTTGTTTCAAATACTTGTACAAATAATATCTAATAATTTCTAACGTGAAACTGTGTCAAACAGCTGTGATCAACAAAAAGCAACACGCAATAAAAGGGGTTCAGCACAAATCAAGATCATTTCAAAACAGTCGCAAGTCCTGTTTTTTATTTTATAAACGGCTAGAATAACAAAAACAAAACAACAAAATTATTGCACAAGATCGCAGACCGACGAAAATGTTTTAGTAAGTTTCATATTGGATTTCGCATGCTTATCGCACATTAAAAAAACAAAAAGTAGAGCCACCAGCTTATATCTATTTTATCTACACACGCTAGCACGTACATATGTATATGTAAATGTATAAAGTGCAAAAAACGCCACATACGCATACACAAGCGCACATACGCATACACAAGCGCACATACGCATACATATGCGCTTAGTAGAATACGAGCAAAAGAAAACCACAAAAGTTCTGTTCTTGATACGACGTATGGTCGGTCGGTCAGTCGGGGGCACTAGCCAAAGTATCTATTTAAGTATTTGCATATGTATGCACTGTCTCGTACTCGAACCACGTGTGAATGTGTGTAATTAAATTCCTTAGCCCATACTTTATAATACCCATTGCAAAGGGGTATTATCATTTTGCAGACAATTGTATAAAGTGACATTTGAAAAGTATGTATATATAAGTATGAATAATCATTCCTGATCAGCTAATGCGATGTCCAGTGAGTCTTTAATTTCATGCAAAATAATCTATTGAAGCTACTTTTATTGATATAGTACCTTGGTAGTTAGCCAGACTGGCAAATAAAATTACTCTAATGTGTTGGTGTCGTTATAACATTCAAATTTGATTTCGTGTAGGCTTATACAAATGTTTACTATTTATTAAGTTATATTTATTGCTTCGAGGCAGCACTGTAAATAAATAAATAAATAACTAGAAGGCAGCTTGGAACCGGCGAAATCAGCATATCATTTAATCACGATTTGTTCTTGTGTAGACGAAATTTAAGATAGGTATCTGCAGTTTTATTATGTGTTCGAAGCCCCGAAATTAGCTATTCTACTCTTTTTTGCAAGAATTATTATGTTAATTTGATTAAAAGTTAAGGTGAAGGTAAAAGAAATAAAAATGTTAAGAGATGTAATTAAAACTAAAGGTGTTCACTATATAGAGGAAGTTTTCCGGAGGAGGTGTATTTCAAACAGAAAGGTTGATCTTGAACTCATAAAAACGTATATTTAATTAAAACTAAAGGTGTTCACTATACAGGAAGTTTTCTAACCCGATTGACAAAGAAAAGGTTTTTATAATGATTCTCGAACAATTATGGTGAAAATATATTCAAATTAAGTACAAAATATCCTTATATAAAATATCCCAATGTATCAACAAATTGAAAGACTCTTACGAGTTGTTACCTAAACCTAAACTGTTTCGAACATGAACTATATATAAGAAAAATATATCAATAATTAATAATACATGTTTGTAGCACCTAGAGACCATAATATACAGCTTAATCACCTCACCTATTTGAATTGAATTCATGTACATGCTGTAACTAGGCAAATTTATAAATTTCAATAAAATTTCAACTTCATGTATTCTGTCATTGTTTATTCATTGATGGTTATTCCAAAATAAATAATGATAGCACGCAAGAATTGTTTGATAAGTTGTAGAGTTCCTGGAACAAAATGACAAAATCGATTTGCTTCGAAGTCGATTAAAAGTCAATTTGATAAATTTTCTTCTCTAGTGCAAATAAATCTATTCGCGTGGGTTTGTTTGCTGCGCCTATTCTCAAGGCCCACACAGTTGTTGTTAATCATTTTGAGTCATCGCGGGTTGAGGCTAGATCTTCACCTCAATTCACCCCATCCCTCCACTATTTACACCACACGCCCTTCACACCATTAATTTTATTTGCGCTCTCTGAAAGTGCAATGTACTTAGCCGCCGGTCAAAAGAGCGAGCTTTCAGCCAAAGCATCTCTCATCTTTACTCGGGCTCTCTTCTTGATCAGCGCACAGTATTGGGTATGCGGTACAGTTAGTTCTTGTCTCGTGAGTTGAGCTTTAAGGCCATATAAGCATGTACCAATAAATGTGTATATGGTAGTATCCCAGCAATGTTTTTTTTATATTATTTTTTTTAGTTCACATTCAGGTCAGCAAGCCAAGCCACAAACAACAGCAACAATTTCTTATCCAAAAATTATGTTCAAAGCTGCTGTTGACAACGGGGCCGCACTATAATTATACCCTGTAACCATAAAATGTGCAGGAAGGGTATAATAATTGGTGCCGTTGTATGTAACATTCAAAAGGAGACCATATTCTAGCCCTTCTGTACTCTTGTTTAAGTTTGACGCTTTTAGAGGATATAAAACCTGGAGAGATAAAAGTCTATATATATATTTTCGCATAGCATGCATAAATTGAACTTAAAATTTAAATTGAGATAAACTCATCCGTTCTCCCTTTAATCGTTAGATAACTTGTCTAAAAACTTCAAAACTTCCTTTTTCAAAAATAACTTGTTTTAGCGCACTTTAAACCTGTTTACAGGGTATTTTCTAGTTGAACTCTGTCTCTTAAGAGCATTCTTACTTGTTTTCATTGCTTTATTTTTTCGATTTTTTTTTTCATTTTGAGTATTTTCGGGTGTGTCGTTTATTACCCCCCGGTATAAATGTTTTAATGTTCCCTTGTGTTTTTGTTGTTTTCTCGTTGCTGAATGCAAATTACATAGTGCAGTGGCTGGCATTACATTTTTATGCATTTTGTATACCCTGTAACTATAAAATCAGTTAAAAAGGTTTGCTCAAAAACTAGGAAATATATATATAATAAGTATCAACAGACGAATCTGTAAATAAGCACTCTATCTCAGTTGATTTAAAAACTAAGAAAGAGCAAATTTAGAATGTAAGTTTTAACTTAGATGTTTCTATTTAGACTTATAAAACAGCTTGAAAAATAACTATTTAATTATATCAGATTTTCCATCAGGAGACAGATTGTTATTGTAATTCTTGATATAGATTGATTCCATTTCTATAAATATTACTTAGATGTTTCTTTTTAGACTTATAAAACCGCTTGAACAATAATTATTTAATTTTATTAGATTTCCCCCCAGGAGATAGATTGTTATTCTTGATATAGATTGATACAATTTCTATAAATATTACTTAGATGTTTCTATTTAGACTTATAAAACAGCTTGAAAAATAATAATTTAATTATATCAGATTGTCCATCAGGAGACAGATTGTTATTGTTATTTTTGATATAGATTGATACAATTTCTACAAATATTACTATTATTAATTATTTTGGTAACTTCGAAAGTATTGTAAAATTTAATTTCTAACAGTGAAGAATAATACAAATTGGAGTCTGTAATTTTCCTCTGGTTGTATGTAGATAGAAATAGTAATGATATTTCTATATATTATTCACATTATAAAATGTTAATTATTTTCCCAAAAATGTATTATTTGGACTATTTTAATTTTGGATTAATATAATATATTTTATTTATTATATTTTAAGTGAATATTTATTAGTAGATTATTTTCTGTAGGAATGTGTGTATGTTCTTAACTTAATTATCAAGTGTTTAATTCCTTTTTTTAAGGATTCAAAGATTAGGTTTATATTGTTAGTTAAAGGAGAGTTATGAGGTCAGTTTTCCTAACTGGAATACCCTTACTACCCATTGCTGCTGACAGATTTACAAGTTTATAGCATTTTTTGTACAAGTCTTGTGACTTTTAAGCTTACTATAATATTTCAATAAGCGACTTCCTTTGCTCCCAATTACAATGTAAACGGTTTTATTAAATTTGTAGCCGCTTTAAGCACGTGCCAAATGCGTACTATATGTAAATGTATTGTTATGCTCATAAAGATGTACATGCATGTGCATGTCATAAATTTGTTTTTGCATAAGTATTATTTTTTATTATTAAATATGTGCCATAAATAGCACACGATAGACAGACAGACAGACAGACAGAGACTCTATATAGTGTAAACTGAGCCCATAACGGGTCGAGCAACGACCCAAGCAAGCCCGGCCCCATAAATTCAATTGCAGCAAGTGTCAATAGAACACGAACTCACTGATGATGATGATGACAATGCTGGTGTTGATGATGATAATGATGTTGTTTGGTGTTGGTGTTAGTGTTGTTGTTCTTGTTTGTGTTGGAGGCTGCTGTCAGGCAAAAATCAATTAAGTATTCCCATATTCCATATTGTTTGCACTAGAGCTTCCACGCACACACACAAAGACACTGAAATCTTGGCTAACAATGTGTCCTGATGTTCTAGCATTATAACGAGTCCTTCCCGGCACTCTACATTAGTTGGGCATAGCACTTTCATTATTTTCGCTTACTTTATAAGACGCCCTGGTAAGCCCTTGACTAACTACTACTACAAAAGTTTATTCACTTATGGCCCTGCGCCGCCATTTGCCGCCATGTCTGGTCGCCATTGTGTCTGCACAGCATTTCCGGTCTTTGTTTGCCCAACATGCCACAAGCAAACCAACATTTGACCTACTACTGTGTGCGTGGTCTCTGCGACCAGTGTGTGTCCATATACTTTTGTATGCGACTGTATGATATATATATATCTCTGTTTTGTGGGTGAGTGTGTGTGTTTGTGTGTTTGTGACACTGGCAAGCAATTTCAGCTTGTGGCAGGTCATGTCCGTTGCTGACTCCTCCTTAAGCTTGTTGCAATGAAGCAACGCATTTAATACCCTTGGTGGGAGTATTATTTATTTGACTTGCCGTTTGTATTTCTAAAAGCTATAAAGCTTCAAATTGATTTAAAATAAGGCATGGTCTTCGATCTTTTTCCTTGTTTCCTAAAGATATGTTTTATATATTAGAAAATATTGTTTTGTTCAGTGTGCAACATCATTTCATTTCATTTTAAAGTTTTATTTATTTATTTTAATATTAATATAAAATTATAATTGACTTAAGCAATCATTTTAGAATTGCCTTTGACTTCTGCATTGAAATAAAAACGTTTCTAACTTAACTACAAGTTTGTAGGGAAGAGGTTTAAAGGGGTACTGGAGTACCTAGAGTGGGGTGAAAAACCCTTTCTCTACAAACAATATACTATAATCGAAGAAACTTTTAGAGGAAACTACATAAGTAGTCTAAATCCAGTATAAGTGTGTGTTGCCTTCACTCTCTGACACAGTCTCTTTTTTTTCAATTCCTTGTGTCGTCGTATACGTAAACGTTTTACTGACAGCGCTTTTTTATAGAAATAAACTTTGATTTAATTTTTGAAAAATGTGTTCTTTCTCTCACACAGTCGTTTTTTTTTCAATTCCTTGTGTCGTCGTATACGTAAACGTTTTACTGGCAGCGCTTCTATAGAAATTAACTTTCAGTTAATTTTCGAAAAATGTAATTAATTGATATATTATGTAAATATTATTTATATTATTTATGTTTTATATAAACGAAGTCTGAAACGAGAGCTATTTTATAGGAATATCTTTTAAATAAGATGGTTTTCCTATGAAAATGATTAACTTTTAATATGTAATCACAGGATTAATAGCACATCTATTTAGATCATTTGATCTTTTGAATTAACTCCTGCTGGATTATAAACGTTTCAAGTTATTTTCCAGATATTTTTTCCCAATGAAGGGTATTTAGGCTTCGCAATGCGTTAAGAAATTCCTCAGATTTTTTATTGACAAACAAATGGCTTTAACTGGCATTGCCTAACGCATCGTTAGCGCCACCTGCAGGCAGGGTTAGCCTGCTGCCACCCAGCTCAGCCCAGCACACTCCCTCTACCGTTTTCAACTGCACTCATGCGCGCTTTACTCGACGTGCTCTCTTTGCTATTGCATACGCTCTTGCTGGCTCTCTTTGCTCTTACGCTGGCATGCAGCACTAGCCAGGGCTGGCAAAAAGTCAACACCCGAGCGTCAGTCCCCACAGTCGTCTGTTCGCGATTGCAGCGACGCCGGCGTTCGAGTACGTGCCGCTGCATTAAAATCATCATCAGCAGCAGCAGCGTCAGTAGCAGCAGCAGCAGCAGCGGCAGCTGCAGCAGAGGCAGCATCAACATCAGTCGCTTCCGTTGGCTTTCAGAGACCAGCAGCACGTGTTCGCTATTAAACATTTTTGATAACTATTTGTATATTTTATAAAAATAATAATAATAATAATTATAGTCGTAGATCTTTCGTGACTGTAAATGTATAATATTTGTGGAGCAATATTTGGCGCTGCCTGCTTGTGATTATGCCAAGAAGTGTTAACGCTTCATGTGCCATTTGTAACTTCAAGTCTGAACATCCTAACTAACTAACTAACTAACTTGCTCCATGCTCAATAAGTTTTACATGAGCTCGGAGGAATTCACGTTTCTGCCGCGGTGAGTAATTGCCGGAACAAACAAAACTTGTGGCAGCTGCAAATGCAAATTTTTACTTGACAGGTTGCTAATGTAATGCAAACTGAACAGTGGTAAAAGTTTGAAACACTAAAACAGGGAACATATATTTCTCAAAAAGTTATAAATATGCACTAGTTTCAAATACAAATGTTCAATTTGTATAGGTGTAAGCTAATTATTAGTAATTAATACAAGTAAACATTAAAAATAAAGCTGTAATAATCATTTTGATATATTTTTTAGTTGATATGAGATGAGAAAAGTATTCTCAGCTACAACTTATTAATTTAATTGAGTATATAATATATGATACTAGATATAGATAGTAACTTATGTGAGATGAGAAAAGTATTCTGAGTAGTGATGTAAAAACATTGATGTTTTGTATGGAAAACATCGGAGAACATCGAGAACATTTTCATACAAAACATCGATGTTTTTACATCACTAATTCTGAGCTTCATTTGATTGAGATTCCAAAAAAAAAAAAAACATTCATATTTTTATATGGCGTTTCATTATAAAATAACTTAAGAACCCATTTTTGACTGGCTTTAACAGGATATTAAGGGATATACACTTCCCCAACTCTTCTTCTTTTAAGCACTATACTTATATTGCAAAATAATATCAAAAACGAAGTAACTTTTAAAAGTTGCATTAAAAGCAAATTTATAGATTCGATGACCACACAAAAGCTGACTATAAATTCAGTACAGTTTTATTCAATAGTAAAGCGCAGCCAACTTAACTGTGTGCCATTTTTTTTAATGTCTGGCAGCACTGTGTGCACTTTATTTTAATAATCTTGCATAAACTAGATAAAATCGGAGTTTAAAATATGAAAACGAACATTTAAGGCATAAACCTTAGTACTTATAGGAAATCAGCGGCATTTGAGGCGCAGCCAACTTAACTCTGTATATTTAATGTGTATTTCTAATAGGTGGCAACTCTTAGTGTTTCAAAAGCACGCATAAATGTGCAATTTTAAATTAACAAAATGAATAACAATGAAGTCGTTGACAGTTCTCCAAAGAGACCAAACTAAACTAAATTTAAGAGTTCAGTTTAAAAGATAAATTATACATTTGGGTGTTCATTGTAATCTAAAATCTTCTCAATGCACATGAATCTTCCTCCCTCGAAACTCAACTGGAAAATTCAGTCGTCTATGGGGACTTAGATATGTGCATATTCATGAGCTAACCCTGGGTGCCTTTTCCAAACTTCTCGCCCCATTCATTGACTTGTTCGTTGTGCTTATCGCGCATTGAACTTTGCTTTGACCTGTACCGGCAATACACACACTCACACATACACATATAGTATATATATGTATATACACATTTGCATTTTCCTTCGCGCTTTTCATTCGGGGCTGCAGGTAAAATGCACCTGCATTTTGTTTGTTTCGGCAAGGCTTCCATTTTCACTTTATTTATGTGGGCCCGCTTTCAAGTTCTGTTGGTTTAGTGTGCTGGTTTTTTAATGGTGGCTAATTATACCCTGTAACCAAGAAAATGGGTTAAAAGTGTTTCAATTTATGTTTCTTATTTAAATAAATACAATATATAGCTATCGATCTATCCATGTTCGTTTGGAACAACAAGTTTGGTATGAAACAGAGCTGATAAATTATCGACAGGGTCGCTAAACGATTGTAATCGTTGCAACTATCGGTACTTTTGAAAGGAACGACAAAATTCACAAGCAAAATGAGACAACGATATATAAGAATTCTATATTATTTAAATCCGTTCATAAAATGAAAAGTTAAGATAGAAAGCTCCAAAGAATTGCTATAAAATACAGCTATGATTATCGACTTATCGATAGTGAAATATAATAATAGAAAGCTTTAAGGAATTGTTATAAAATACACCTATAATTATTGAGTTATCGATAGTGTAGATAGAAGATAAAAAGCTCTAAGGAATTGCTATAAAATACACCTAAAATTTTGGCTTTCTCCTCTAGGGATAAAATCCTAGAAAGCTCCAAGAATTGTATAATTACGGACTTATCTATAGTGAGATAGAAGATAGAAAGCTCTTAAGAATTGCTATAAAATATACCTAAAATTATTGACTTATCGATAGTGAAATAGAATATAGAAAGCTCTAAGGAATTGCTATAAAATACACCTAAAATTATTGGCTTTTCTCCTCTAGGGATAAAATCCTAGAAAGCTCCAAAGAATTGCTATAAAATACGCCTATAATTACTGATTTATCGATAGTGAAATAAAATATAGAAAGCTCTAAAGAATTGCTATAAAATACACCTAAAATGAATTGACTTTTCTCCTCTAGGGTAAAAATCCTCTATAAGGGAAAAAAGAGTTAGTTTTAAAAGTGCCATCGATTCTGTATTCAGCTCTGGTTTGCAGCCTGTATATAGAGTTTAGCTGATTACAAAAGCATATTAGAATATCTCAAATCAGCTTACAGGGTATCTCCTCATCTAAAACTAAATTGTAGCACCTTTTACTCTTATTGAAATCAGTGTTTGCTTGAAACGCGTCTGTCTGCGTTTTCATTTTGTTTGAAGTTTGCCAAGTTGCAACGTAAACAAATTAGAAATTCGGATTGCCTACTTTGGGGTCTTCTAAATGCTCCTCCAATCAAGCCGAAATGTGACTTTTATAGGTTTCTCTAATTGTTATGCAAACTGCTGTCGACTACAGTGGAGACTCCCCTGGCAGCACCAGCACCAGCACCTCTTGTATTCAGCACAGAGTGCCCTCAATTTTTGGCATAGACCGCGGCGGCTTTGCCAAGTTATGGCAGCAATTAAAAGTTTTCGTGCCGCGCGACGCTTGAAAAAATGCCAACTTTTTTGTTTTTTTTATTTTTCGGTTTTTACTCCTTCTCTCCTCCCCTTTCCCCCCTCCCCCCTCCTCTCCCCCTCCCCCCCCCTCTCTCTCTCCCCCCCCCCCCCCCTTCCTCCTCTCCCTCCCCCTCCCCCCCCCCCCCCCCCTCTTTCCTCCTTTCCTCCCTCTTCTTTTCTGGCTGGTTTTATTGTGTGGCTGAGTCTGGTGAAATGAAAATTTTTGGAGTAATTTACATCAGAACGTTGTCGCCTTATAACCTTTTTGAAGCACACACACCACGCAATTATTTATTTACAA
The DNA here is from genome assembly GCA_037075165.1 of Hirtodrosophila histrioides. NCBI lineage: Eukaryota > Metazoa > Arthropoda > Insecta > Diptera > Drosophilidae > Hirtodrosophila > Hirtodrosophila histrioides. The sequence goes on along the minus strand of JBAMCL010000182.1, from coordinate 92,913 downwards.
TTCTTTGCCTAATGATTCCCAATGCCCAGAGTCGCACAGACTTGTGAATACAAATAAGTAAATGTTTGCCTGTTGCCTGGGCATCGCCCATTTAAGACACAAAACAGCACAACAAAGACACAAGCACGCGACTTTCAATACAATATTCGAATGCATTTTAATGGGCCACAAAAGCGGAAACCACAAAAGCAAATAAATAACCACGACAACGACGAAGACGTAGACGTAGACGACAACAACAGCAGCGGGGAGGGAGGTATAAGTACTTTTATAGTACCCAAAGCAGTAAGTACAGTGAAGAACCCTGCGAGGCAACAACTGGCACAACTCCAAGAGGGCGGCAACAAGGAGCTTACAGTGGCTAAAAGCCCATTTTTTCTTTGGCTGCCTTACTGAAAATTAGTGCAGCATTAGTGTCGCCCAATTGGCGGTCATTGTGCAACGTGTTATTGTCGACTTTCATAATTTCTTGCCACATTTAAATAGAGCAGGTTGTTGCACTATTCCCAAGCCAGGGCCATTTTGAAGTTATTCAAATAGCTGGTTTCTATTTATCGGTACATCTTTCAAGAACTCTCAAAAATACCAAAGAAATTTAGCTTTCTTTGGTAGTTTTGTGTAAGTTTTACTATATTTTTACTCGATTCATATACACATTTTAAAAATCTATATAAATTTATATTTATATATATCTATATCGTTGAAATTACGCTGAATTCTTTATCAATTTCCATAAGTAACTGATAAAATGCACGCATTTTCAAGCACATTTTATGAAATAATATAATAAGCTAGCATAAACACAGTTTATGTACAAAGCGTGTCCCAAAACTCTTATAAATATTCCTAAATTTGGTGAAAAAAACTGATTTTTTTTACTTAATTTGACGTTTGCTTAGTAGAACTAAGCGCTGACTGATTTGCGCTTACTGATTTGTCTTTGCTGAACGAAATATAAAATGTTTATGGCTTAACTTGCTGTTTTGAAACATTATATGACTGATTCAAGTCCTCTGTTTCGTAATTTTCACAGTATGCTTTTCACCAAACGCAAAATGTCAGCGGAAATCAGTCAGCGATTAGTTCTGCTGAACACGCCCATATATCATAACAATGATTACAGCATATTTGGTTTTCATAAGCAAGGATTTCGTGACTGTTTGAAACTAGCCTAGAAACTACCACAAGAAATGAAATATGCGAATAAAAATGAGTATGAATATATTATTTTACAATAATATATGTATTTAGTCGGGAAGTCTAGAACCTTTTCCAAACTTGATTGCAACAGTTTCTTAAAGATTGCATGATATAGCTGGTAAAGCACTGTACAGAGAAATAGTTTGAATGGAAATATAACTAAGGGCTGTAACGTAAAGGCTTCCATTTTATAACATTAATATAATACTCTGGCATATTTGCATATCTGATTCCATTTTGCTTTACGGGGTGTCGTCTTGGAAAGCGGATTACTTCCTGTTGCTAGCGGCTGGCTGTGTTATTTCTTGAGGAAAATGCAAACGCTCGCGGCAGCGAGGCTGTCATCGTCAAAAGACTTGAAATTAAAAATGCATAACGTGTCTGTTGTGCGGGTGTGTGTTCACCTAAAAGCAGACTAAGCCCCCCCAGCAGTAGTCGCCCATTTACTGACCAGACATATTTTCTTTTTTTACTTGCAGCATTGCCGAAGAAAAGAAGAAACTGGGCAACGACCAATACAAGGCACAGAACTACCAGAATGCACTCAAACTGTATTCGGACGCCATTTCGCTATGCCCGGACTCCGCTGCCTACTATGGCAACCGTTCCGCCTGCTACATGATGCTGCTCAATTACAATAGCGCCCTAACGGATGCCCGACATGCCATACGCCTGGATCCCAACTTTGAGAAGGCGTACGTGCGCGTCGCCAAATGCTGCCTGGCACTGGGTGATATTGTTGGCACCGAGCAGGCTGTCAAGACTGTTACCGAGCTGGAACCGCAGAGCACGGCTCTGAGCAGTGAGCAGCAGGCGGTGCAAAAGTTACGTCAACTGGAGACGACCATTCAAAGCAATTATGATACAGAAGCCTATCGCAATGTGGTCTTTTACCTGGACGGTGCCCTTAAGCTGGCACCAGCCTGTTTGCGGTAAGTTATAGCATACCAAAACTGATGATTCTGGTTATTAATTGTGGATGTTTATATGACAGCTATCGCCTGCTGAAGGCCGAGTGTCTGGCCTATTTGGGACGCTGCGATGAGGCCCTGGACATTGCTGTCGGCGTTATGAAATTGGACAGCACCTCTGCGGATGCCATTTATGTGCGTGGTCTTTGCCTCTACTACACGGACAATCTGGAGAAGGGCATCTTGCACTTTGAGCGCGCACTGCAATTGGATCCCGATCATCACAAGTCCAAGCGTATGCGCACCAAGTGCAAGCAACTGAAGGAGATGAAGGAAAACGGCAATATGCTCTTCAAGTCGGGACGCTATCGCGAGGCACATGTTGTCTATACGGATGCGCTCAAAATCGACGAGCACAACAAGGACATTAACTCAAAGCTGCTCTACAATCGCGCGTTGGTCAATACACGCATTAAGGCATTGCGCGAGGCCGTCGCTGACTGCAATCATGTCCTGGAGCTGAATTCGCAATATTTGAAGGCGCTGCTGCTACGCGCTCGCTGCCACAATGATCTCGAGAAGTTCGAGGAGGCGGTGGCCGACTATGAGACGGCACTGCAGTTGGAAAAGACTCCAGAGATAAAACGACTGCTGCGAGATGCAAAGTTTGCGCTTAAGAAGTCCAAGCGTAAGGATTACTACAAGATACTGGGCATTTTACGCAATGCCAATGAGGATGAGATTAAGAAGGCCTATCGCAAAAAGGCTTTGGTTCATCATCCAGACAGGCATGCTGGCAGCAGTATCGAAGTGCGTAAGGACGAGGAGCTCAAGTTTAAGGAGGTAGGTGAGGCCTATGCCATACTTTCGGATGTACGCAAAAAATCGCGCTACGACAGCGGCCAGGACATTGAGGAGCAAGAGCAAGGTAAGTTTTACATTATTAACTGATGCGTTTGTTGTTTCTAATTTGAAGTATCTATCCTATTCACAGCCGACTTCGATCCGAATCAAATGTTCCGCTCGTTCTTCCAATTCAACGGCGGTCGCAATGCCTCCTTCAATTTTGAGTACTAAGTCCCCAAACGGCAGCACGGAGAACGATGACTTATCCTGACCAGGCTCATCGCCATGGATTTGAGTTAAATCGCGCACAAATCAATGTCTTTGCATTTTACATACTCATTTTGTTTAGTCCCAGAATACTTCATCTTAACTTGAAAACCCGACCTCAGACATCTTGAAAAAAAAAAGAATAATGATTATTTTGGAGTTACACATTTCTTTTTGTTGTTAAGCGTTTTGCTATCTCTTTTGGCGTGCAAAAAAAAAAAAAAAAAAAAAGTAAGGATAAATAAATTGTAAAATACATAAATTCTTGGTAATGTTACTGAGTCCAGGCAATTTCAATCGTGTATCTCTGTGTATATTTTACGGCTATTTAACAACTGATTAATTGCCAATTAACTATGCCGTAGCCTTTTAAGTAACCCATTTAATTTGTTTTAAGCAGCCACATAAGTTTTATTTGTAAGGTAACAACCAATTTTAAATCAAAAGCAAATAACTCATCGAGTTGAAGCAGTTGTACTTTGTATTTAATATAAAACACGCAAAGTAAAACACAAAATAGTTTTAAACTGGTAAAAAATAATTGTCTTTTCTTTAAAAACAATACATACTTAAACACTGTTAAGAAATTGAATGTGTGAATGTACTTTACATACATAAAACCTGATTAATGGATCATTTTTGGTTCTTGCAATACTATGTTTATTCTAGAATCCATAAGAATTTGCAGATTTATTTAGCCAATTGTTTATATGACAATATACTAGCTGTGTTTTAAATTAAAATCTGTTCAAAACAATGGTTTTTTATGCAAGACTTGGAGAAAACGAAAAGATGCCTCTTTCTGCCTTATTATATACACATTTGCACCATTTTATTATGCTGTTTTTTTCACCCAATTTGGACCCATTAAATCGGGATTAAATATAAGTAATCAGGCCTGTTTTGCATTTCCCATCCGATATATTTTCGAAACATTTTCTTTTCCCTAAATCGAAATAAGTACCAGACCTGAATATATCCAATGAAATGCTGTTTTTGGAATCGGATAATTTCACATTCTAAAGCATACTTTTAGGATAAGATCAGAATATATTCATTTTTTGGAAAACAAATGAGGCACAAAAGATTTTTATGGGGATTGTTAAAGAACACTCAAGAGGACTTCCAAAAGTCGTTTTGTCAACATAAAACTTATTGTTAATTATGAGCTTATTAGACAGAAATATGTTAAAAATGTATAAATCTGATTGTTTTACGGAAAATGGAAACAAAAGCTGATATTTCAAAGTACTACCCAACTCCATTATTATATACAGTCTTGCATACATAGTAAAAGAATAAATACTAACTGTCGAAAACCATAAAAAGATCAGCTAGTAGCAAAATAACTTGTACCGTTTGCAAGAGAAATCAGTGTTTAAATAGAAGTGCATTAGTTCAAGACAAGGTTAGTTCTAAAATTAGAATTTATAGGTCAAAAGCTTAAATAAAGAAACAGAAAAAGAATCAGAATTTCAGGCCTAACATTACAAATGAATATATGTTGCTGTAACATTCGAATTAAGCTCGAAATCGGAAGAAAACGGATTCTGGCATGTTCCCATTTCCGACAAATTTTCAATCCGAATCGCTTTCGATTAGTTTTTCTATTACAGCATTTTTATCCTATTTGAAGGTTTGTTTGAATACGAGTATACTATTTGAAGGTTTGTTTGAATACGAGTATACTATTTGAAGGTTTGTTTGAATACGAGTATACTATTTGAAAGTTTGTTGGAATACGAGTAGTTTTCATTCCGGCGGCTCAAAAGAAAATCTTTTCAAACCGAATCCCATACGAAATTTTGAATAGCTGACAATTTCAATAGCGAATGACTTGGAAACGGTTTGATAAATCACATTTTCCTATATTTTAAATCAAATTTAGCAACGCAATCGTGTCGAAAAATCTACCAATCATGTGAAGAACTAAAGAATTCATTAAAAATTAAAAAATAATAACGAACGGTTATCTCTTTGTCTCCGAATATTAAATACACCTTCAAACATATTTAAAAAAGTTAATTTCTGTGAATAATTATGGATATTGTTGGTCAAATAAACAACTCAATTCATACAATGCTTGTCAGACAAATAGGTACACATTTATTTACGTTTTAGCAGTTTGCAGATTTACAAAACAAAGTTTAGTTTGCTTTTCATATACACTCAATATAACATGCACATACATTTGGACAACCAATAATTCTTGCTATATAGGTTTTAACCCGATTTTTGTTTTTTATTTGCACAATATTACATAAATTTTTTTATTTTGACTTTTGTTTACCTTTGGGACATGCTAAAAACGCAGCAGCAGCAAAAGCAACTCTGCATATCATTATGATAATAATTTTTATATTATCATCTTTATCCATCTTTCTCTCTCATTTATATATGACTAATTTGCCCATTTTTTTTTTTTTTGTTTTTCTGTTTTGTATATGGTATAAATTAATTTAATGTTTTTCATTTTCAGTTTCAGATTTTTTTTGTTGTTTTGCTTTGCTTTGCATATAAAAATAAAACTACTTAAATATTATGCAAAAATCATTACGACCTAAAAAACATGCACGCAAAAAAATTTACAATAATATTTATTTATTATATATATATATATATATATATATATATATATAGTGTATTTTGTGTTTTTTGTTGGTTTTTGCGTAACTCAATATTGTTTTTTTTTTTAACGAACTAGTGACGACGACATGTATAGTTTTATACTTATTTATTTAGATTTTTTTTACATAAAAACATACGTTTATTTTATATATATTTTAAACTTTTGTTTTGTTTTGTTTTGTTGGTTGGTTGGTTTCAGTTGCTGTATTGATTGGTGTTGGTAAGTTGACGACCAGACTTAAATGACTACAAAAACATTTCTGTTTCAAAATAAGGTACAATGATATAGAATTTGACATATAAAAAACATATAGTTATATATAGTATATATACTACATATATATGTATTTATCAGTAGTGCGATTTTAACCCCTTTTCACCAGCCAGCGAGCTTTTGAGTTCAGCACTTTTTGTCTTTCGTTATTTTTAATTTATTTATTTTGGCGCCCAACGTGGGGTCACTTCGGGTTTGTTTTTCCCCAATTTCTTTGATTGCAAACTAGTATTGAGCTTATCATCGAATGTAGCCCAGAAGTGGACAAGGTAGGATCGCTATTTAATGGGCTAGTTAGCCCAACATGGCAAATGCTTTTCAATGCTTCCCCTGTAGGATTAGAAGTAGCTTTATCTATGGTATATTGTATATAGTATGTATGTATATGTTTCTGTATTTTATTTTTTTGTTTTTATAAGTAATACTGAGATTCTGTCAGTTAGATGTCTCAGGTATGCCGATCCCGACCCACGCTAACCCTATACGTATGTTTTCGTAAGTATGTATTGTAGTATCATCTATTTTAATATTGAAGTTGAAACTTGCAGCCTAGGAACAAAACTGAAAGTAATTTTGTTTAGTGTGTTTAGAGATGGAAACTGCCTGAAAGGTTTTAGCTAGCCACATTTAGTTTTTCAATGAAGCCGCTCATTTATAGTTGATTGGCAATAGGTCAACCTTCTCTTAGATAGTTTCCTTAATCAGATTAGCTGTCATTCTGTAATTTTGGTGAATTTCCCTTTGAATGTTCTCAATTTCACCTAAGCTGTAAGTGAATTCAATTCGCAAACTTTTGATTAAAAGTGAAAATGAAAACATTTAAGGGAAATTCAAATAAAATAGGCGTGATTATCTCTTTCTCTGTACGTGTTCCTTATAGCTTCCTCAAACTAAGTAACGCTGCCCCCATGTGCTTTGTACAAATGAGCCCCCGGGGCCCCTGGCCAACTAAAAGTAAATTGTACTGTTTGTTTGTTGTTTTTGTGGTTTTGTGGTTTTTGTTTTTTTTGTTTTGTGTTGACTATTTTACAATGGAATTTCGTTGCGTCTGTTTGCCATGTTCCAAGCCATCGCCAAGCCCGCTGCCATACCTGTCTCCGATGTGATACCCTTACCCGTGCCTAAGCCCACACCCACACTCGTCCACTTCTTGAGGCGCCACTGTCACTTGGGCTGAATGCGCGCAGTGCGTTCCAGCTCATTAAACTGGCCAAAGTAGAGCACCTCGCTGATGAGCTTCTCGGCAATAATCCGCTGCGTGCGATCCATTGTCCTTAATTTCATGGACACGTTGGAGCCAATAAAGTCGCAATCATCCCGACTGAGACTCTCTGCGTAGAGGGCAGCAGCCGCTGCTGCCGCCGAGCTGGCATCCTGCGCGGAAACGCTGCTCTTGATGTGGCCAGGACTCGCCGCCGATTCGGTGGCCTCATCCACATCACCGTCCGCATCGGACATGCTCTCCCGGGAGCTGAGCAGTGAGCTCATTAGCATGTGGCCGGCACTTGAGGCCGCTGTCAGCTTGCGCATGTTTAGCGGCATCGAGGCAGCCGCTGCGGCCGCTGCCAGTTGGGCGCTGCTGCTGCGCGGTGGCAGGACAAAGGCGCCAAAGTTCGCCTTGGCCTGGGCAACGCGCAAATCCTGCGCCATGTCCAGCTGCAGGCGGCTCTCCTCGCCCGCGGAGCTGTAGGAACGATGGGAGTCGGGTGGCGGCGGTGCGGCATTAACGCCACCAACGGACGCCGGATGATAGTAGTCGACCAGCTCCTGCTTAATGTCCAGCTCGTCCTGATGATGGCCCGCATGATGATGATGATGCGGCTGCAGCGCATGATGGCTGTGATGCAGCTGCTGTTCGTGCGCCTGCCGCGGCGTTGCCGCACGCACCAACGCCGGACTCGATCGCAGCAGATGATGCTTGTGCGCCTCGTGCATGTTTGTGTTGGTGTTGGGTATGGGACTGGAGCCGGCCTCGCTCAATGCGACCGTTACCGCCGCCGTATCGCTGCCAGGCTCAACGGCATTTATGCCCCCACCATCGATGCTGCCACTGCCCCCGCCCGCATTCGAGGAGAGCGGCGAGCGGCGTTCCACTTTCGCCGCCAGCTGACCCAATGCTGCCGCTGTTGCCTCATCCCTGTTGTTGTTATCCTCATTATCCGATGTGTCTATGGTCTTGTGGGGACTCGGCTGAAACTCGCTGCTGCTGCTGCCACCGCCGCCGCCTCCACCGCCGCCTCCGCCAGCATAGGACGCCCCACTGGCGCTGCTATAGGACATGGGCAGCGGGACGCGCAACTGTTGCTGCTGGGAATTGGGCACACCAACGCCCGCTCCTCCTCCTCCTCCTCCACCGCCGCTGCCTATGGGCGGCGAGTATTGGCCCGCCGTATTCCAGCTGTCCAGCGTCTGACTGTTCGCTATCAGCATGGGTATGTTGAGGGCCATCTGGAAGAGTAACAACAAGTTGATAAGGTACATTAATTGCTGCCACTGGCCAAGAGAATCGCCACAGTCCACAGTCCACTTCAGTCTCCAGTAAAAATACCCAACTCAGCATTATGACGCTGTTTGTAAGGCCTTATCGCCCATGGGCCTCAGTTATACCCACATTTTTTAGCCTTATCATCGCAGGTCTAACTTCTACAGGTATTAGTCTAAAACATTTTCTTAATTTCTGATTGTAATTAGTCATCCTAAGTTCGCATAAACATTAGCTGATGCAATGTATTTATCCCTATGATGAATTTTAAGATATTTTATTGATTTCCTCACAAAAAATGGTTTCTCTTGGAGGGCCTGATTTTGTCTATCATATTATAAGGTATGTGAGAAATTTTGAAATATAAAATTTCTAAAAATTTTAATTTTTATAAATGTGTAATTTTGGAAAAAAAAATTTATTTTTTTTTTAATTAATATCAAATGATTTGAAAAGTGAATTTAGAGTACAAAACATGATCAAAGAGACATTTCGTTTGGAAATCGGTAAAGTTTTGACAAGGTTATGGGAGTTTCTGTGGCGTTTAAAACTTTACAAGTCCAGAAATTTTTTAAATTTAGGAAAGAATTTTGTTTTAAAAAGAAACTTCCTCAGAACAAGTTTTGAAATAGTTTCTTATACTTATGTTGATGCGCACAATCAATAAAAAATGAAATTTCTGGATTTAAGTTTTCTTGAAATATAATTTTTTGAAAATGTATAAAGGGAACCCTTGTCAATTTTGGATAATTAGTTAAATTTTAATATTTTTTTGTGAAAAATTAATAAAATGAACTTGCAAAGTCAATGTAGAGTACAAAATATGATCAAAAGACATCGGTTAAATTTTGATAAAATTACAGGAGTTGATAATCTAGGAAAAATTTTAGTAGAGCTCTATTTCCTGTGGTATTTCAAACATTATACACTTTTAGATGTATAACTCTAGTTAATTTCCCTAAACATTTTATAAAGATTAAACGATTCCATACAGAATTTATTCATTTACAAGATGTGTTCAAAAAGTAACAGGAATTTGATTAATTCGTGGATTGTTTTAATCCGATTCCCGCGAACTCTTGGCTTTTATGAGCCTTGCTCTACATTGTTAGCCCTACCGTATATTTAAGTTGTTAAAAATTTGAGATATGTTTATTTATTTCTTTCACAACTGACAAAAAATTAAGCTTTTTAATTGGACGTAATAGCCGTAAACCCAATTTTTATTAACGCCTCTTATGTCACGTTTTGGTAGTTTTACATTGAGATTTGGATAATTTTTTGAACACACCTCTAACATATTTATATTGAATGCCTGAATTTACTGAAAATGATTGTTATTGCCTTTTTTTGGGGGAATTAAATTAATAAACAAATTTGATATAAGGCCAATTAAGAGACATTTTTTGAACTGAGCATAAACAAAACACAGTCTTGGCCGGTACGAATCACAACCAAATGACAAACACACGACGATGATCAAAACAAATTAGCAAACACAGACAGACTCGAACAAATACACACACACTTTACACTTTACACACATTCTACAATACGATATAAGGCAGAGCATGCGCAAGGTACTGCTAAAGAGTCGCGTAAACAGCCGCAGGTGTTGGAAGAGAGTAATGCGGCCCATTCACGGCGACCATGATTGTGATCAAGCATCGCTGCAGGCAGTGAATCAAAGTGAAGAATATTCCGTGATTTTAATCACAAACGTTGATGTAGTCGAAAATCAACATTCTTATACCCTAGCAGAGGGTTTTATAATTTTGTCTCGAAATGTGTAATGGACTGAAGGAGACGTTTCCGACCCAACAAAGTATATATATTCTGAATCAGCATGAATAGCCGAGTCGATATAGCGATGTCCGTCTGTTTCTATGCAAACTACTTTCTCAGTTTTAAAGCTATCGTAATGAAACTTGGCACAGACCCTTCTTTTTGCTGCAGGCAGTAACATATGTCGGAACCGGCCGGATCGGACCACTATAACATATAGCTGCCATAGGAATGATGGATCGAAGACTATGTTTTTGTATGAAAAACTTGTTTGGTTATAAAGATATCCTCACCAATCTCACCCAAACAAAATCTCTGGAGAATTTTTACAATCTGTCCAAAATTTTTCAAAATCGGACCACTATATCACATAGCTGCTTTAGGATTGGGGTAAAAATTAATTTTTGTATGAAAAACTTTTTGTACTACAACCAAACTAAGTGAGAAATTTATTATAATTCAAATAGTTTCCTATAATTTGTTCAAAATCGGACCACATAGGAGCAATCAGACGAAAATTGAGTTTTGTATAAAAACATTGCTGCTAGGGTATAAAGCTTCGGCACTCCGAAAAAAAACTGTTCTTTCTTTTATTTATTTATTTATTTTTTTTATTATTTTTTTTTAAATTTTTTTTTATTATTTTTTTTATTATTTTTTTAATTATTTTTTTAATTATTGTTTTTTATTTTTTTTATTTTTTTTTTTTTATTATTTTTTTTATTTATTTATTTTTTTAATATATTTTTTATCACAATCAACATTTTTATTATTATAATAAGGTAAGGTGTCTCGCTAATCGCTGGGGAACAGAATTATTTATTTTTACTTGAAATTTCACTATGATCATAACGTTATTTGTTGTTCAGTATCATATTTGATGGATATTTTCGACTACCAAAAAATGAATTTCACTTCAAGTTTGTCACTAATACCGTTTAGCTACTTTTTCCGTTGCAATAATTAATGGTTTTCCCGTTTCGTTGCTGTTTTGAACAAGAACACTGACATGCTTAATGAAAATGATCGCACAATGCAAAAACTTAAACGTATACGATCGCAATGATCGCCGTGAATGGGCCGCATATGGTTATACTTGAGCATATTTAGTACAGTTGTTGTTGGTGCGGCCGCTCCAGCTGCTGTGATATTGCGAAGCGTCAATGGCGCTGAAAAGTTGCTGTTGTTGTTGTTATTGCTGCTTCTGTTGTTGTAATGCATAATGCAGATATTAAATATATTTAAACAACTTTTGTATATGTTTGTCTGTCTGTATGTATTAGAGATGTCTCTACACTTTTGTTGCTATTGAACGACGCGACGACAACGACAACGCAACGCGCATTGTCGAAAAATATTCTAGCGGCGTAGTAAAGTTTTTAAAAGCAGCAGAGAGCCGACAGCAGGTCGGCCACAGTCAAAGAGAGCGAACGAATGAAATGAGAGAGTATGTAGCGAGCACAGAGAGAATGCTGCATGTTGTTGTTGTTGTTGTATACATATATATGTATGTGAAATTGCTCTCTTTCATGCGCGCATAAACATAGCAGCGCACGGCGCTTAACGGTTCAAAGATTGTATTTTGTAATTTCTTATTGGACTTGTAAGAGCGAGCAGGCGGCAAGCTGAAGAGCTCGGCCCCAATATACAATTAACAACCTACCCCACGTTGTTGGGCTTTTGGCTCTCACTGCTCATGTACATATGTACATACGTCACAAGTCATGAAATTCAGCGCGCGCTTTTGAATTTGTTCGAAAATCACCGACTTTTTTTAGTATATCGGCTCGTGTGGCCGTAATTCCAGTTCGATTTTGAAAATCTTGCCAGCATATTGTAGAGAACTTCATACCGCGTCGATTGATAGGTCTTGGTGCTCTGTAGGTGCCATACATTTTAAATAATAAGTAGTTAAAGTTAGAAAATGTTGCCATTTTCTGTCTGTGACAATATGCTAATGCGATCATCAGCGCATATTCATCTCTCTCTCTCTCAGTCTGTCTCTCTTCTCTTGGAGACTTGCTGTAGCTGGCGCCTAGAACTTTCCACAATTTACAATAACAAAAGTGCCGAGCGCCTTTTTGTTGTTTTTCTTGCTGTTTTGCCTTCGCATTTGGTTTGTTGTTATTGTTATTGCTGCAGCTGCTTTTGCTGTTGTTTACGCATTTAGAAGCAGCGTGCATGTGTGCGTGTGTGTGTGTGTGTGTTTGCGTGTCTGTATTATTATTTTGGTAGGGCAAATAAAATAAAACAGGCAGAGCCGCAGCTCAAAACAAAAATTAACTCTCCCACTCTGTATTACGTATGTATGTATGTGTGCAATTCACGCTCCCTGTATGTGTGCGTGTGCCTGCGCTTGTGTGCAACTGCAAAATGTAAACAAACTGATTATCATCCAATCCAATGAATAAATAACTCACACTATACAACAACGAGAGAAGCCACGTCGTATACTCCTTTTAGCACGCCACGGTTACCTGCTACACGCCCCGCGACCCGCCCTCTCATCAAACACCTACTTCCCACTGTTTCTGCCTTCTCTCTCTCTCCCTCTTTTTACTCCAACGACTGTCGCGAGCGCTGCTCACGCAAATGTTTATGAACTACGATACGATATTTTTGCACAGCGCATAAACACACACAATACACACATACAATGACACAACTGATACACTAGCAGTAATGAAACTGCATAAAACCGCAGCGACGCTAGCGTTGACAGCGCGGCGACGTCGCCGTTGCCGTTGCCATCATGTCGCGTAAATGTGAATGAGCAGCATTTGGACGTTGCCGTCGCCGTCGTTGTTGTTGTTGTTGCTTTTTGTGTGTGGACCCCCTCTGCTGCCCGTTTGTTTCCCGCCGCGTGCCTGTGCTTTTATGGGGGGATTTACACAGCTGGAGGGAGTCGTCAAATTAACAGCGGGGCTATGAAAATGCGACTTGACAGCGCTGGCGTTGCCACAAGGCAGCAAATGTCAAAAATATGGCAAACTCTGATTTCTTGTATAACAAATCTAATAAGATTCCAATAAGGATCTGTATATGAAATGTTAATTTAAACTAACAGCATTAAAATAGTTAAATTCTATTATTTAGCTGATCGATAATAATCTGTGAATCTATGAAAATGATTGTAGTTTTAATAAATGCCAATTATAGGTTAGGTTTGGGAGTCAAAGGGACTTCTTTAATCACTGTTAGTGTTATACTGTTATTGGTATACTGTTATGCTCATAATGATCTCTCATTTCTTACTCGACTCTTTTATACTGTTACTGTTATGCGGTCACTGTTATACGGTGACTGTTATACGGTCCCTGTTATACTGTGACTGTTATACACTTATATCAACATGATCTCATTTTTTCTTCTCGGCTCTCTTATACTGTTATACAGTTACTGTTATACGGTCATTGTTATACTGTTATACGATTACTGATATATTCAAAATTATGACTTATGTAAATTCTTATTCGGCTCTCTTATACTGGTACTGTTATACAGCCATTGGTATACTGTTATACAGCGATAGGTATACTGTTATACGGTAACTGTTATACCCAAAAAATCATTTACATATGTAATTTCCTATTCGCCAGTCTTATACTGTTACTTCTATACTGTTACTATCATACTGTTACTATCATACTGTTACTGTCATACTCATAATGATCTCTTATTGGCCTTTCTTATACTGTTACTGATGTACTGTTATGTTATTGGGTTACTGTTAAACCTTAGTTGATCTGTTATACTGTTACTGTTATACTGTAACTGTTATACACAAAATGATCTCTTATTTCAATTCCTAATCACCTCTCTTTTCTTAATACTAATGAACAGAGCTGACTATAACATTATAACAGTCTAATTGGACATGAACTTCCCATCTCTGGAGCTTTGGTTTTCCGAAAGGAATTTCCCTGTTCAGGCTACAAATCTCACCTATCTAAACTGTTTAAAATATTGCCCCAATCAGAGATAAGACGACACTTAGCTAGAAATACGACTTTATATAATGGAATTCCCCCCAATTTAAGCTTTGCCTGCCGCCTCCCCCCAGCCTCTTTGCATAGTATCTCAAAAGTTCTTTGTTTATTTCGCTAAATAAAATATTTCTAGTCGCGTCCTTCAGCTCGCCCTCTAGTCAGACACAGTTTGCACCTCTTCGCGTCCATGCGAGAGAAAAAAATGTAGCCCAAATTCTTGCATAACTTTCACAACAATAAGACGACACCCCACACCCCCCGCTCACCACCCTCACCACCCACACACACAGCCCACACCCTTGGAGAGTTACATCCAGCCAGGCTGGCAACGCTGCGCGCACAGCTAAACAACTTTGCAATGAATGAGTAAACAAAAACAAACGCTGGCGACGCAGTCGCTGCCTGCTGCGCTGCTGCTGCTGCTGATGCGGCTGCTTATTTGCCTTGCACTTTTCGGTAACGCTGCGCCGCGGGAGGCGTGGAGGAGGAGGGGGAGCCATGGCAGGCAGGCAGGCAGGCATTTTATAAAAGCGCATGCGAGAGAAAACAAAACCACGCGAATTACAAACACAACAACAACAACAACGCTGCTGCTGCTGCTACAGCAGCTACAACAACAAGAGGAAGCAGGCGCGCATTTCATAAACACAAACAAACTGAAAGAGTTGGTAGGGGCTAAAGCGAGGGGGGGGGGGGACGGCTGGAATATGCAATGGTTGCGTGAGACGCTAGGAGTGCGATAGGGGTGAGGTGGGGTTCAGCGAGACGGCATCAAAACGCAGTCAACGCGTGTGGCGGCGGCGGCGGCGACGTCAACGTTAGCGTCGACGCCTGGCCTAACCACAACACATTGCGGAACGCAAGCGCCAACAGCCGCCGCAGCAGCAGCAGCAACAACAACAATAACCAAACTTATTGTTGTTATTTGCTGTCTTGGAGAAAATGCCGCAGCAAAACAATTGTAAAATATGAGCAAAAGTACATACATACATACATATGTACATATGTATGTGTGTATGTGTGTGTGCATGCATGTAACAACAATTGGAATGGAGAGTGGGCGTGCGCGTGGGCGTCGACGCGGCCGCGCTGCCTGCACACGCAAATAATAAGGACACAAAAAACAAAAAGACGAAAACAACAGTAAAACAAAAAAATGTGCAAGGCAAGCAGCAGCAAGGTGTGAGCGAGCGGGAGGGGTTGAGGGGGGGGAGTTTGGGGAGGGGGTAGCGTGGTAGGGCTGTAGCTTAACCCAAAGGTGAATGGTATTTTGCCTTGGCTACAACAACAACAACAACAACGCATTGACACTGCCACGCCCACAGTCCATTGAACGCCCACACGAAACGGGGCCAGGCAGAGGCAGAGAGAGAGAGAGAGAGAGCAAAGTTTTATATTATTTGCGCACAAAATTTCATTTATTTTCTAGAAACAACAGCAGCAACCGCAACAACAACAACAATGCTGCTGCTGCTTGGCATTTTGTTTTGATAAGTCTGACAAACAGCAACAACAACAACGACAACGTAAAAGAACAACAACAGCGCAGAGAACAAGTGAAAACTACAGAGCCAAAGTAAAAACAAAAGCGCACAACGAAAAACGAACGGCAAAACGAAACACAATCACCACACACACACAAACACACATACAGAGCAGTGAGCGAGCGAGGGTTTTGGTGGGAGGAGGAGGAGAGGGGGGGTGCCAAGTGAGGCCACTGGGCAACCACAAAACAAAACATTACAACAACAAGGCTGGCAAGTGCTACGCGCATTTCGCCGTGCAAAACAAACATTTCATCACAGACAAAAACAGAGCATGCGAGGCAACAACAACAACAACAACGGCGGCGACGAAATGTCAGGCAGCAAACGCCTGCCGCCCGCCGCCCTGCCGCCTACCCAGCTCTCCTCAATAACACAAGCAGAGCTTGCTTGCCTGGCGCGACAAAGCAAATACACATAAAAACAACGCATACACACACACACACAGTGCATATGCATACATACATACATACATATGCACAGATTCTCAGGCCAATGCCTCACGCATACAACGGCAAATTTCTTAGAAAAATTTATGCGTAAAAAAATTTTAATTCTGTTTTGATCGTCAATAACAAAATATACACACATACACACACACAGAGAAGCGCACGAACGCAAACGAATCGGCCAGTGTTGTTGAGAGAGAGAAAGAGCGCACAAATGCTGCGGTGCGCTCTCTCACTATCGGTAGCAAAAAAACAGCAAGTCACTTGCGCACATGGCGTCCATTTGGCTCTCACTTGGCGCTCGCAGCTCAAAGCACAGTTAACTTTGCGCTTGTTTTGATTGAAATTAACACCAGAAAGGCGTTGAGGGCTAATACACATCTCAGCAGGGTTAATATATGTACTTTGACAGATTTATTGTAAACTTAAACGGTTTTATTTTTTTTGTTAATATTTTCCATTATTATTTTTTTTTTTTTTTTTAAATTTTAAATTTATTAAAATTTTTTTGGCAGCTTAAACTAGTTGTACAGCAAAAGTTATGAAAAATTATGCGGTTTTCAATAAATATAAAATGTCCAATATGGACATAACATTTAACTTGACGATAAATCCTTTTACTGACAAACAAAAATAATTGAGCATTAGATAAATACCATTTTCTTTTAGGAAGTTGTTCAAAAGATTAAAAGTTTGGATCAGTTTTGGAATCAGAGATTGGTAAAGAAAAGTGTTTGGGGTTCTATTATTATATGATAATGTGCAAATACATGATATTCAGAAAAAAAAACAATGACATTTTAAATATTTTGATTTTTTATATGACGTTTTAATAAAAGAGCGTTTCACTATAAAAAAATTTAAATTGATGGTGGAAATTTAATTAAATATTCTAACATATATTTAGAAACAATACAGAAAAAAGACTGAGCTGCTCCTGGTTGGTCAAACAATAATGTTTCTGTATGTGTTTTAATTCCTACTCAGATCGTTTAATATATTTAAATATGTATTTGCTGAAAACACGTTTTTGAAATGGGTTCAGAAGAGTATTTGAATATGACCTTCAGAGCGCACCTATCAGAATGCTGATATATGTACTTCGCAGTAAGTGCAAATTCCTTATATTTTCTTGTGATGCGAATTTAAAGCTATAAACGTGTTTTTTGCTGCCAATATGTAGATAAGACTGTTTGAAACCCTTTGGTCAACAAGGGGTTAAGGGGGTGTTTGGCTAGTCAATGGTCGCCGTCGCTGTCGCCGTCGCTGTCGACGTCGCTGCTTTCTGTTAGTGTTTGTCACCGTCTTTGTCTTTGTCTCTGGCATTTGGTACAAATGATTACGCATTCGGTTTATTTTTTGCCCCGCTTACTCACCGCTCCAAAATATTTCAGTTCTTTGGTCTTGATGCGTCTGTGCTGCGATGCGGGCGTTGCTGCTCCAGTTGTTGTTGTTGTTGTTGCCGTTGTGGCGCCACCACCACAGCCAATGGGCAGCGTAGCACCGCCATTGGCCGCCGCCGCAATAGTGCTGCTCTCATAGGCAGCGGCCGCAACCGCAGCAGCGGCCAGTCCATTCAGCCCATTGTGCGTACCGGCCGCCGACGAGGTGGCAACGCCGGCACCCGCTGGCATACCACTTAGGCTGCCCCCGCCGGCCTCCATGAAGTCAAAGCGCTTGAATGCATACCATTTGGACGGATTGGGCTGTATGCCCTGATAGATTTTCACAAACATTTTGTGCTTCTCGCGCCTGTATTGCGTGAGCAGGACATTCATCTTGCGCTCCACCTCCGCCTTGCTGCAGCCAAAGCGATCGGCAATCTCCGACCAGGCACGAAAGCGGCACAGCTTATCCTTATATTTGGGGTCAGCGCGATTCCATAGCTCGGTGTGGCAGCGATACTGTTCGATGAGCTCCAATGCATCGTCGTTGGTCCATTCCATGATTTTGGGTGAACTGCTGCCGCCACCGCTCCCGCTACCGCCTGACCCGTTTCCGTTTCCGATGCCAATGCCCACCGCGACCGCTGGCTGGCTGGAGTAGCTCGGCAGTGGAATGATGTGCTGCTGTGGGTTGTTGTTGCTGTTGTTGTTGTGGTGTTGTGGATGATGCAAGTTGTGGGCGGCTGCTGCTGCGGCTACAACGCTCTCTGGATTGAAGTTCATTTGCTAACACGTGCCTCTCTTTCCTGCACTCGTATAACGCTCGCGCTCTCTCTCTCTCTCTCCTTCTCTCTGGTTGTTCGGTGGGGTGCTGTAGCGCTGAGCTTTTGTTTGGCAGTTAATCGCTTCGCTCTCTGTATTTGACGTCTTTTTCCGTTCTCTTTTGTAGCTCACTCGTTCGCTCTGTCGCTCTCTCTCTTTTTGTTCAGGGAATGTCGCGCGAAATGCACTCAATCAACATCTTTTGGTTTGAATCTCGTTCATTTACTCAGCACTCTCTCGTCTTATTGAGACTGTAAACGAGGAAACGTTGCAAATTTAGTAATTAGCTTGCTAATATATTTCATATACTTAAGATAAAACCACAAAATGTCTAACACAAAAGATTATTTTACTCTCTGTCTCTCTATCTCAACACACATACAACATACATTTCAAGATGAATCACGGCCCGTTTGACGACTGTTTGTTGTCGCAATATGGTTTTTCCAAAAAAAAACTTTCCAAGACTTGTCCCAAGATTATAGGAAATTTTCATCTCAAAACTATGCGTTACCAATCCCCCGATTGATCATCATCGACCTAAAATAGGTTTCCAGTCGGTAGCGCTTACAAACTTGTTAATTGCCCCGGACACTTGTGTTTGATTTCGCACATCATTGACAAAAAATGCGAGAGTCTAAATTTCACATTCCATTTGCCGAAAGTTGTGAATACTACTATGCCAAAGCTTTGATTGGAATTAAGCGCTAGTTAATACAGATGTGAATACTCTCCAGCTGAAATCAGTTTACTCTTTTATTCACACATTCATAAAAGGTTTGGTATCATTACATAAATACAAAGCCCTACTTGTGGATAGCTCCTCCTTATGGTTAGTTTTCTTTCACCTTTTATATATTTTGAATACCATATAATACAATATTCAAAACACTGGACAATGTTATAGATTAGGTTTAGGTGATGAAGTATCACAAATTTTCCTTTATTGGTGAGGAAGTTCTAGCTTTTAGCACAAAGAAAAATATCAAAAAATATCGGAAATGATCTAGTATGGTCGCCTAGTAAGATTAATCCTTTCACCACAAAACAAAAACTTATCAGAAGAGCTACGACGATTCACTATTTCACCACATTTAGATGATGAAGTATCACAAATTTTCCATTATTGGTGGGGAAGTCTTAGCTTCTAGCGTAAGGAAAAATATCAAAAAATATCGGAAGTGATCTAGTGTGGTCGCCTAGTAAGATTAATCCTTTCACCACAAAACAAAAACTTATCAGAAGGGCTACGACGATTCACCATTTCACCACAAAGAAACACTTAACGAAGAAACTTTAAGAGGTAGCTTTATTATCTGAATCAAATACTAGTCGCTCAGTTTTGAAGTTTTATTGATATTATTTATAATAGTTTATCCGGCGACAAAGTACATAAACTAGAAAAACTAGTTCTTAGAGATCACCCTCACAGTTTGATAACTTATGAAAGGAATAGTCCAACTACATCTTGTTATTTGTAAAATATTAAAAAATATATCTAGTTCAAGGTCGTATTGAGTTTCTATACCCTTTTTTCTCGACCTACTCTACTTAGATTTCTGTCCGCTTTAAAGAGATTTCACTCTACATAAGTTTACTGCTGCTTTTTCTATCTATTAATAGATTGTTTACTTTAAACTTTATCTGATTCTCGTTCGACTCTAGATAAGCATAATGTGATCTTGGTTGATTTTTCTTGTTGTATTTCACGACACAAAGGTCTCAGCAGTAAAGTGTTGCTATTTAAATTTGTGGTTAGCAAACATATTATAATGTCTGTGTTTTGTTAAATAGTTGTCATGCCCATCTTTGTCATCATGAACATTCCATTTCACGGCTAATACTACACCAGTTTCACTTAGTTTCCTATGTCTCGTGATGATATATCTAATGAGTTGACCAAATGCTACAATAAATGTTTAAATATATATTCAATCTGATCATTGATTTAAGCAAATGATTACTTTGACACTGCACTGATTAATAGCTTTTGATGACTCAATTCTATTATTTGGGATTGTAAAACATGCAATCTGGGAGATATTTATTGTTTTGCGGCTTTGGACAACAACATTCATACCGTGACTGGGGAATTTAACCCGTAACGTTCTACAATGGATGGGAAGTAAGAAATTAAAAGGATATCAGTTAATGAGATAACTACATTATATGTAGTTTATTACTAGTTTACTAAAATTTATGGGCTCTTCTGGTGTTGCGGACGTTACATTTCATATCTCATCTCATATTTAATTCTCAAAGAAAGGGGCATCTAAGTATTGTTTTTAGCTATTTTGGCAACAAATCAAAGAAAGTATAGTTCTTATTTACAAAATATGATTTATTAATTCTAACAAAAACCTAATCAAAATTTATAATACCCTCTAATCTAAGCTTGTGATGATTTTCATAATATGAATCACTAGAATAATTTCCTGTTGATATTTGTTAAAGGTCATCAATAGCTTAATCTTCCAACAACTATAGAAAATGTTAAAAACAAAATTTTCAGTTTTTTCGGATATTAAACCCATGCAAGGAATTATAATTTTAAGGCCTTAGCAGCTATATCTTTAAATCAAGTTACGCGTAAATTATGATATAATTACGTGGTAATTTCCTTATAAAAATAAAAATATATTAAAAATGTTAAAAATCACGAAATGTGTTACACACCGAGAACAACCCTACAAAGTTGATATATTCTTGATCAACATCAATAGACGAGTCCATCTAGGGATGTCTGTCTGTTTCTATACAAATTGGTTCATCAGTTATAGAACTATCATGATGAAAGTTGACACAAATGCTGATTTATGTTGCACTTGGTTTATATATCGGAGACAGCTGGATCAGATTTTTGTAAGATATAGCTGCCATAGGAAGTATCTATAGAGAATTTCGTTGTTGTTGTATGAAAAACTTTATTGTTTATCAACATAGCGGAAGTAAACAGCAATACTAAGGTTTGTTATGTTCTTTAGATGTTTTCCTTTCCTAATCGGATTATTATATGCCATAGCTGTCATAGGAACCATCGGATGAGAAGAGAGTTCTTGTATGAAAAACTTGTTTGCTTTTGCAGATATTTCAACAAAACTCAACAGTTGTAAGTTTTGTTGTACTTTAAATGATTTGGAAAAGTCTGTTCGCTATATCTTATAGCTGCCATAGGAAAAGTCGATCGGAAGTTGAGTTTTTGAAGGAAATACATTGCTACAAGGGCATTACCGTTCTTCTCTGTCTTTTCTTAACAATAATCTTTTGAGAATTGTTGCCGTGTATTAAATTTGATTCATTAGATGAACTAATTGATGATTAGACAGCTCAAAGTTATTTGCGATTGCCAATTCATACGTCATGCGATTAGCACTTAACGTATGTTAGTGTTTAGTATGTAATATGGCACATACTATGTACACGTATGTACATTATATATACATACATGATGCAATCTATATACATATAGGTATGTAAGTACATACGTACATAGATGATGCAAATGCGTAGGTCAGTTGCACTAGAGGCGCCTATTATCGCACAGTTCCATAGTTTTAGTCTATGTTAGTATGTATATATGTATGTACGTATATATGTTTGTATGTTTGTGGAAAAACTGCGCCGCTGCACAGTGGCTCGTTTCGCCAAAGTTGTGGGCAAAAATCTTGTAACTTTTGAACTAGTTGAAATATCGGGTTGAAATTTGATATATATATAGCTCAATACTGCAAAGAAATTTTTGAAAGCAGAAGAAAAGTAAGCGTGGCACAGAAAAGGGTCAAACGCAAGTTTTTGTAATTTTCACTTATAAAAATAACATCAAAAATTAAAAAAAAAAAAAAATATAGCTCTAGTCTATAATGTCGCTATAATGTAGAGCTAGCGAACTATCCTAACCCCTTAGTCAGCAGACTAAAAAAAGACCCCGAACAGAAGGCTGAGGCGCATCTAACCAAGGGACCTCGCCAGTTGGAGAATCCTTTACTAATGTACTTTCAATTTTTTTTTTTTTTTTTTTTTTTTTTTACTCTCCCACACTTACATTATGTTAGGTTATGTTATGCAAACATCTACCAATTGTATAAATATGTTAGATCCTGGTGTATTAAGCTCTATACATGATTGGGTATGATCGCGAAATGCCGATCAGAACCACCACATATGTAAATATAAGAAAAGAAAAAAAGAAAATAAAGTATTCTCTTCTTGCATTTTTAGGAAAGTAAATTCCTCCTTGACTAGCTGTGGAGCCTACAAAAAGTTTTCTAAAAATATAAAACCCTTTTTCCTTAAATTTTCTAAATAAAATAAATAAGTTTTCTCTTTTTCCAATTTTAGGAAAATAACTTCCACCTTGATGAGCTCCACAGCCTACAAAAAGTTTTTTAAAAATATAAATCCTTCTACTTAACGTACTACAATTAATTCTTAATATAATAATATAAACATTTTTTTTTTGTTTTTATTGAAATCTTTTGCGATTAGCGTCCTATGCTCGTAATCTAATCAGAACTAAACATATTTCCTCCGAACGTAACAACTTGTAAATTGATTTTGGCCACAAGTTTTGATGAAATTAGCCACAGTGCCACAGAGCGTTGTATTTTCTTTTTGGCATGAATTAACATTGGCCGTACACGACTTTTGCGAATGTCGCAATTTTCGCAAGAGTTTGAAATTCTCTGGTGCTCGGTTGAAAAACGCGTGTGCAAATGTCACAAGTCATTGCAGAAAATAACAACAACATCGATAACAGTACAGCGATTCACAATAGACGGAAGCTATTCCACACACAAACACATGTGTGCGTGAGGAGAGGCGACAAGGCGACACGTGCGCTTTCATTCGCACTTGCACACACACACACACACAGCCGGCAGCCATCTCGCTCTAACATCAATCTTTGTCGCCCGTTTCGCTTCCTGGTCCGGCGACAGTTTGCTTTATATATATTTTATATATACTATATTTTAGCCTTTAGCTTTTAGCACATATTATTAATGCATTTAATATATGTTTTAGCGAGAGTCGCCTTTGTGCTTAGCAATTGTTGCGCAGAACGCAAATGCTGCTGCGCAAACAGCTGGATGAATCATAACGGTAAGTGAGCACACATACACACACAGATACTTTTGTGTTTCTTGCGTTTGCTGGCAAATACGGGCCAAATTTGTGTGTGTTTTTTTGTGTGCTTTATATCTTCATTTTAGTTGTTGTTTAATTGTTTGCCTTGCGTTCGCGACACATTCTTCTTCTTCTTTTTGTTATTCTTTTTGTTGTTTTCTATTTATAAAACTTGTTTCTTTTACGCACATTTCGCGCACCATTCTCCCCCCGTTTTTTGTCCACAAGCGGCCAATTCATTTGTTCACCAAAAATATGTAATAGTTTTTCTTTTGAATAATTGCATTGGATTTGTGTGTTGGGCCAGCATTAGCGCGCCTCTCTAGATACATTTGTATCTATGTGTGTTTATTTTGGGAGCTTGAGATACATTTTGGTGATATAAGAAGTTTGAGTTACATTTGTATCTGTGTTAATTATGAATATTGGTATGTCAGAGGAGACACATATGTAACTTGTGAATGTAAGCAGTTTGAGATAATTTTGTATCTTTGAGATACTTTTGTATCTTTGAGATACATTTGTATCTGTAAGATACATTTGTATCTTTTTGCTGTGCTAGCTCTGGCCTTGCTATTACGTTAAAGTAGCACAGTTTTGGGGGATTTCCTGGGTATATTGCGGTCACTTTTCTGTTATTATCTATACATATCTTGCAAATTACGTTAATCGCATTGGGTTTTTCACAAAATTCATTTGCATTTAAATGCCGTATGCTATTTATTTTATGTTTATTGTTTACTTCTCAAGAAATTTGTTGCTTAAACGTGATACGAAATTTTTATAGAATTTTTTGCACATTTTTTTTTGGAACATTTTAAATCTATATGTTCCATTTGAAGTCACAAAATAATATAACTTTTAGTTTCTTTGGTATGTTTCCAGTATCTTTAACACAACATAGCACGCAGATACATATATAATTTGTATGTAAATTAATTGAACACGTTTATTGTTGTTAATTTCTTGTAATTCCCAACGTTTTATTCATATACACTTATTTAACAGTCAGAGCAATAAGTTTCAAATTCAAAACTATCTTGTATTTATTATTGCTTTAATAATTGCAATCAGTTTATTCTCGATTGTATTTGTAATAAAAGTAGTTTTATCAAGTATCTCATAGCTTGTTATTATAGATTGATATGTACAATTAATTGAGTTCCATTTTCATTTAAATTATTATTTAATGTTTTAGAATTGGTTTACAATTCTTTTACTTAAACTTTTTATAAGTATCTTTTATTTTGTATAACACTTAAGGATTTTTATTTTCTTTTAATTGTTTTTTTCTTTCTTTTTTTTAGGTTTTTATTGATAATACAATCAACAATTCAAATTGGTTAACAATTCCTTTAATTAAATCTCTTTTAAGTATCTTTCATCTTGTATAACACTTAAGGATTTTTTTTCCTTCGTTTTTTTTAGGTTTTTATTGATAATACAAACAACAATTCAAAACTCTTATAAGTATTATAGTTTTTAGCTTAATCGCCGGACTTGTACTTTGTTTGTATAAACACTACTCTTTTCTTTGAGTGTATATTATATTTTGTATAACACTTAAGGATTTTTTTCTTTTCTTTTAATTGTTTTTTCTGTTATTTTTTGTGTTTTTATTGATAATACAATCAACAATTCAAATTGGTTTACAATTCCTTTACTTAAACTTTTTTTTAAGTATCTTTTAACTTGTATAACACTTAAGGATTTTTATTTTTATTTTATTGTTTTTTTTTTAGTTTTTTATTGATAATACAATCAAGAATTCCATACTTTTATAAGTATTATAGTTTCTAGCTTAATAGCTGGGCTTGTATAAACACTACTCTTTTCTTTGAGTGTATATTTTATTTTGTATAACACTTAAGGATTTTTCTTTTATTTTAATTGTTTTTTTTTTTAGGTTTTTGTTGATAATACAATCAACAATTCAATACTCTTATAAGTATTATAATTTTTAGTTTTTTATAAACAATACTCTTTTCTTTGAGTGTATATTTCATTTTGTATAACACTTAAGGATTCTTCTTTTCTTTTTGAGCACAAAAGTCGCCTTTTTTCTAATTTAAACTAAGCGTTATTTCATATAGATTTAACTATTCTATATTATAACGTTAGTCCACAATTTGTTATACAATCTATAGGATTGTTTTATAGGATTCCTGTTATACAAATATAACGATTATAGATTGATATAATCCATTAATTGAGTTCCATTTTCATTTTGAGTTGGTTTTTCCTGAGTTACACTAATTGTTATTGAATGTTTTATAAAGTTTGTTTAGAATTCCTTTTAGAAACAATTTATAAGTTTCTTTTATCTTTCCTGTTATACAAATATAACACTTAAGGAATTTTCTTTTGTTTTTGAGCACAAAAAATGATTTATAATCTGGTTTAAATTCAACGTTATTTAATATATTTGATATAACTATATATTATAACGTTAGTACAGAACTTTTTTTTAGAATCTGTAGGATTGTCATAGGATTCTTATTATATAAATATAATATTTATATTTATATTTGTTTTTTTTTTTTTTTTGTGGGATTAGAATTTTATAATACAATCAACAATACAATATTGTTATTGATATTTTGAATTAAGTAAGTTCCTTGGACATTTTGAGTTAAGTTCTCTTGTTTTACACTAATCGTAAGCCATTTGGCATGTTTTTCCGAAAACTATCGCACAAATATATATATATATATTATATACATATATGTATATACTATATTTAAAAATCTGCATAAATCCAGACGAGAAACAAACAAAAGTTTTATTTTGTTGCCCGCCTTCCACTTTTGTCATTTGTCGAAAATAAAAAAGATACTCATACGTAGATAGATTCAAAACAAATTAAACAACGCAAAAAGTAAACAACATAAAAATCGGATCAGAAACTTAAAAATACATTTCAAGGCGCGTAAAAAAACAAAAATTACAAACACACACACACATCACATACAGATAGACAGAGACAGAGAGCGAGAGAGAGGGAGAAGTAAATGGTATTTATTATAAAAATATTTGAAAACTTATTTTGGCGCGTACTTTTTGTTTTTTTTTTTTGTTGGTTATTTTACACACTTTTTTTTGAATTCACATTTTTTGTTGTTTTGTTTTTGTATTTTTGGCCATTCCATTTTTGTAAATAAACTGTATTAGAGCCGTTTCTTTTTGTGCATATTTTTGTATTTGTTTTTCCGTTATATTTGTTTAGCAAACACACAACAGGCGGAGAGAGAGGGCCGCTATTTGCCTCCCCCGCAGCTGGCGTTGTAACCGTTTTAAACGTTTTAACCGTTACCGCTACCGTTACCGTTACTTTCTTCTGCGCGCCCAAAATATCGTAACGCTTCCCGATACGACCGCTCGCGTACAACGTCTGCTAACGTCTGACTCTGAACTGTGCGTCGCTTTTTCCCGACAAACACTGACAAACTTATTGAAATCGATTTGTAACGAACCCACAACGGCGACGACTGCGACTGCGACTGCAACGGCGACTGTGGCAGCGACTGCGACTGCGACTGTGACAGCGACGCGTCGCTGGCCGGGCTGCGTATTGAAATGAAATTTCTCGTTGGACGGTTTGAATGAAATGAGCACAACGCACGCACACACACACACACATCCCCATGCATTGAGAACATGGCAGCGCTGCCGCTGCGCCGTCGACGTCGGCAGCACCAGAGCAGCCACGTTCGGTAAACAGTTGTTTCGTGGAAAAACAAGCCGAACATCATTATGAAGTTGCTGTTGTGAAATTGTACGGTGCTTTGTCATGCTTAAAAAACAACAACAGCAACAACAGCGGACGATCTGAGTACGCGCCAAAACACAAAAGCGAGGGCAGTTCCAATCAGTTCTGCAACGATACGGAGAAAGCATGGGCATAGTATAGATCATTTAAGATTGTGTTATATCAAATATTTTGTACACATATGTACTTAACATTTACTATATTTAACAGAGCTGTAAAGAAATACATAAACTTTTGAATGGATTTAATAAGGGAAAACAAAGTTCTACAACTATATATTTAGAGGGAAAGAAATGTAAATAAATTATTAAATGGTTTTTAAGTGCTTTGAAGTAAAATTTGATATCAATTTCTATGTGTAAGATATATTTAATAGATATTTAATAGAGATATAAATAAATATATATATATTTTTGAGTTTTAATAAGGAAAAACCAGGTTAAAATAATATTTAGAGGAAACAAAATATATTTGAATTATTATTTGTTTTTAAGTGTTTTGAAGTATAATTTTATATAAATTTTGATGAATTTGATAAAGTTTTAACAGAGCTGTAAAGAAATACATAATTTTTTATTTGGATTTAATGAGGAAAAACAAAGTTATAAAACTATTTATTTAGAGGGCAAGAAATGTAAATGAATAATAAATTATTTTAAAGTGCTTTGAAGTAAAACTTGATATCAATTTCTATGTGTAAGATAGACATTTAATAGAGATATTAATAAATATATATATTTTTGACTTTTATAATTTGTTTTTGAGTGTTTTGAAGTCAAATTTTATATAAATCTTGATGAATTATATAAATAGCTGTAAAGAAATATATCATTTTTGGATGGATTTAAAGGGAAAGCAAAGTTATATAATGATTTATTTAGGGAAAAATAAATGTAATTGAATTATAACTTGTTTTTAAGTGTTTTGAAGTAAAATTTGTTTTATATTTGGATAAATAGGATATTTATTTAAAAAAAAAACAAAAAACATAATAATTCCCCCCCCCCCCCCATCCTTTTCCCCTCAAAAAAAATCCAAGTTCCCAACGCCGCTGCTCAGAACCAATATGTATATTCAGTAATTAGTGGTTACACCTTATACCATTTTGTTAGTTATGTGTATTAACTTAAATTTTGTAATGGTTCGTTCATTTTAGATGTTAAAACTAAACATTTTTAAATGGTATTATTATTTACTCTCCTTACAAACGCATTCCAATATCTGTGCACCTTGCAGCAAGGTCAAATTAGCAAACGCATCGAACAGCCCTCGCACGAACGCTAGTTGCTTCTTGGCACCAACACATGCACAGCGAGTCAAACAAACAAATAAAATGTGAAGCAGAAATGGCAAAAAATTAAACAAACAAGTAGACAGGAGCGGTTCAGGTTTGAAGCCAGTTGATAGGGCAGCGGGTTGGGCGGGTGTCGGCTGCGGCGAGGGCGAGTTGAACGAACGAGGGCAAAAGAATAAACGCTACAAAATAATAATAATACAACAAAAAAAAAAAAAGCTGCGCGCGCCAAAATCAAAAAATTTCTACTACGTCGTAGTAAAATTTTCGAAAGGTTGATAGAATTTCGCCTCAATCTGCCATTTGCTTAGTTATTTGTTTTTGTTTAGTTTTGTTTGCTCGTTAGCTGAGTTACTGTCTGGACAGGGGGAGGGGGCAGGGGGGGCTGTGTGGCTGGCTGTGCCAGGCAGGTGCTGCGCTACGCTTGCTATCGCCCATTCGGCTGCTCTCAATCTCTAGCTATCTCACTCGCACAGCACAGTCTAGCGCTGCTCGCTGCTCGCTGCTTGTTTGTTTGTTTTTCGTGCCGTGTTTTATTGTTGATGGTATTGTTGTTGTTGTTGCTGTTGTTGTTGCTGTTGCTTGGTGCGTAGTTTTTACGTTCGTCATCGTTGGTTTGGTATTTCCGTCTTCTGCTAAGGCTGACGCTAGCTGCGCTACACACATACGTACATATGTCTCTGTATGTACATACATACATACGCTTGTAGTTCGCCTTGAGCGTCGCCGTCATAGTCTTTTGCAGTTGTTGTTATACTACAGTTTTCTGCTACGCAAACAAAATGCATTTGTATGTAATTCATTTTTATTTGCCTCCGTTTCTGTCTCAGCAGCTGTTTTGTTTTTGTAGCCGCCAGCCGCGCTGCTCACATTCAACGACGCCGACGCCGTCGCTGCTGCCGCTGCTGCTGCCAAAGTGCATTGCGTTTTTACGCTGTGCGTGGGAGACGCAGCAGTAGCTTTTGTTATTGTTGTTGCTGATTCTCTCGTGCGCAAACTCTCACGTGCGGCTCGTCAAGCGACCGACCGACCGACAGACAGAGCATCACTGCTCTCTCATTCTTCCTCTCTCTCTCACTCTCTTTCGTAAGTTCTGTTGCTCGCTTTTACTTATTAGAATTCGGTTATTTTGTATAACTGTTAACATTGGCGTGACTGCACAGTGGTACAAGGATTATGAAAACCAGATTCAGGCCTTTTTCAGTATTCTGATTTCGATCAGATGATCAAAATTATCGATTTAGGAAGATGTTCTGAATTCCGAAAAACTATTAATTATTCCTTAAAAAAATATTTAAATTTTATCTTAAAAAAATGCACTTCTTTATTTAGAAATCCTAAAAATATGAACAATTTTTAAGTAACAAACTATATCATTTAATTGCCTGTGGAAAACCCGGTTATAAAATTATTTATTTAGAGGAAACAAAATTTAATTGAATTATAATTTGTTTTGAATAAATATTTAACAGAGCTGTAAAGGAATATATCATTTTTGAATGGATTTAAAGGGAAAGCAAAGTTATATAATGATTTATTTAGGGAAAAACATATGTATGTAATTGAATTATAACTTCTTTTTAAGTATTTTGAAGTAAAATTTGTTTTAAATTTGGGTGAATACAATATTCATTTAATTGCCTGTGCCGAAAATTGAGTAATTAGCTTTTAATCAATAAGACTATTATTATATTTTGTACTAGCCGGTAAAACCCAGCGCTGCCCGGCGAAAAAAAGTTTCATACAACAAATCTCCACGAATTTCCACTCCACTTTCAACGTAGATGGAAACGACTGCGAAAATTTCAGCATTCTATTTGTCGTATAGATCTTGAAAAGTAATTTTGAAGCTGATTGGTAGGTAAACAAAAAAAGTTTCATACAACAAATCTTCGCCAATTTCCACTGCACGTTCAACATAGATGGAAACTACTGTGAAAATTTCCGCATTCTAGCTATTACGGTTTGAACTGTACCCAATCAATCCGTCAGTCAGTCACCGATCAGGAAAAACTGTTTTGTATATACAGATAATCTTTCGAGTGTCCCTACTAAATCAATACTTCACTATCTTAGACGCGTGTCTTTCCCCTTGCTATCATTTGCCCACACAGAATGCAAGTCATGCCCACTGTTTAATTTTTCAACACTTGTCGGGCTCACCTCGACCCACTGTTAGCAATTCAAAATGCTAATTAGTACAAATTCGTTTGTCACAATTTGACATAGCTTTTGCTTTGGTGCCCTTTTTTTCGTAATCAATGTAAAAAGGTTTCTCGGTGCGCAGTAATTGAAGTGTGGGTGAATCATAATGTTTAATGGCAAGGGACGAAGCGTCTCTGCCGACTACGACGCCGCAAACAAACACTTGTTTGCACAGGAGCGCAAACACGGAGAGTGGCCGAACGAGAGAGAGAGAGAGCAGCGCCTCTGCTTATGGCATACATGTACACGTGCATGTGTGCGCGGCGCGCGTATGTAAGTCGCTGGGAGCGTACAAGTACAACTAGGAAGCGTCGTCAACGGCAGCACAACGTTAGCAGCGCAGTCGCTGCTTGTTTACAATGTTTGCGTGCGGGTCGCCGGGGGGCGGCTAAAGGCGTACAGAAATTAAGTCGTGCGGGGCGGCAATGAGACCTGACCCGAGCAACAACCAAGCCAACCCAAGCCAAACCGCCCACATAGACGTGGGCAGCGACGTCGACGACGACGCCAGCGCAACTGAAGGTCATTATGCCGACGCTGTTGTCGCTGCTTCTTTTGAGCTTTTTGCGCTGCTTGTTTTTGTTGTTGTTGTTGTTATTTTTTTTATTGTTGGACTTCGGCTATGGAATTGTGTAAACATCAGTGGCAGCGACGGTGACTGCGACGGCAATGCCAGCAACAAAAACAAAGGCAAACGCAGGCATTCCGAGTAAACAAAGTTTTTTTTACGCCAGCGTCAGCCCCTGGCAGAGACAATGCAAGAAAGTTGAGTCGCATTGGGTGGGGGAGGGAGGGTGGCGGGATGGGGAGAGTGGCCGGGTATGCGGCGGTAGGCCGCAGAAGCAGGCCAGAGGGAGACAAAGGCAAAGGCAAAGGCAGACAGACGAAAGCAGAGCTAATGAAGATGAGCCTGATGTGTTGTTTCGTTGTTATTGTTGTTTACTTTTGGCCGCTGGTCGCTTTTGTTGCTGAGCTACAAAAATATGCAAAAACGACAACAGCAGCAACAACAACAACAGCAGCAGCAGTAACAAAAACAACGAGAGAAGAAATATGCAAGGCAGCGAATACGCAAATAGAAGCAATGAACTTAATTATTTGTTGCTGTTGTCGCAAAGCTCTACTAAAGGGGAAGGTGAGCGAGATAAATACAAATTTACGAATGTATGTATATATGTATATATGTATGTATGTATGTATGTATGTATGTATGTATGTATGTATGTGTCTATGTACAAATGTATGTATGTATGTTCAAATGTATGTATGAAGAAATGTATGTATGCACAAATGTATGTATGTATGTATGTAAAAATATATGTATGTATGTATGTACAAATGTATGTATGTATGTATGTATAAATGTATGTATGTATGTATGTACGTATGTACGTATGTATGTATGTATGTATGTATGTGTGTGTGATGAACATAAGAAAATGTTTATAGTTTGTTTAGTAAGCGGATTGCGTTTGCGTATTTATTACAAAAATTCAAGGAAATATTTTTTAATTTAATATATATTTTAAATAATTTTGTATAATAAAACATAATGATTACAGATGATGTTTTATTTTTACAAATTATTTAAAAAATATTTCAAAATATAAACCATTTTTAACAATAACAAAATATGATATGCCTTACACCTCATCCATTTAACATTATTTTTGTTCAATTTGTATTCAATAATTTTTTATACCCTTTAATTTTGTCTCGAAGTGTGTATTGGTCAGAAGAAGACGTTTCCGACCCAACAAAATAAATGAATCAGCATGAATAACCGAGTCGATATAGCGATGTCCGTCTGTTTCTAAGCGAACTAGTCTCTCAGTTTTAAAGCTATCGTAATGAAAATTGTACTGCAGGCAGTACATATGTACATGTCCGAACCGGCCCGATCGGACCACTATAACATATAGCTGCCATAGGAATGATCTGTCGACAACTATGCTTTCATATGACTCTCTCTCTCTCTCGCTCACTCTCTTTCTCTCTCTCTCGCTCACTCTCTCTCTCTCTCTCTCTCTCTCTCTCACTCACTCTCTCTCTCTCTCTCTCTCACTCTCTCTCTCTCTCTCTCTCTCTCTCACTCACTCTCTCTCTCTCTCTCTCTCTCACTCACTTTCGCTCTTACACACACACCCACACACACAAACACACACAAACACAAACACACACACAAACACACACACACACACACACTGAAGTGGACTTCCAAAATGATAAATTGTACTGGACTCCCTTGAATTCTTGAGAATCGCAGAGAAGGGCGATCAAAATAAGAAAACTGTTTTGTATGAAAAACTTTGTTGTTTATAAAGATATCTTCACCAAACTCACCCAAACCGAGTTTCTAAAGAGTTTATACAAACTGACCAAATTTAATCAAAATCGGGTCACTATATCATATAGCTGCCATAGGAACGATCGGTTGAAATGTGTAATTTGACTTAATTTGGCCAAAATCGAACCACTATTTCGCTATATTTCATCCAAACTATGTGAGAGTTTTATTATACTTCGAATAGTTTCCTATTATTTTATCAAAATCGTTTATAGAATTTAAATTAATTTCAAAACTTTTTGTAATGTTCGTATACAAGTTTTATTTTGGAATATAAATAGAATTAATATGCCAAGTCAATTTAGAGCAAAAAACATGAAAGTATGAGAGAAAAACATGGGAGCTTGTAATCTAGGAGGTAGAAATAAGTACTGTCGTGTTTAAAAGTCGAAATTTTTTGAATTTTTGTCATTTCGACCGCAAGATGAACTTCCTCAGAAAAAGTTTTAAAATCATACTAATTTTGATGCCCGCAATAAATTTCATGTGAAATTTCGGGACTTTATTTTTTGAAAATGTAAATTTTGTCAATTTTGGAAAAAGTTAAATATTAATTTTTTTTGTGGAAAATTAATAAAATTAACTTGCAAAGTCAATTTAGAGTAAAAAATTTGACCAAAAGACATCGGTTAAGTTTTGATAAAATTATAGGAGTTGATTATCTAGGAAAAATTGTAGTAAAGCTCTTTTTCCTGTGGTATTTCAAACATTATACACTTTAAGATAACTCTAGTTGATTTCCCCAAACATTTTATAAGGATTCAACTATTCAACACAGAATTTTTTTCCTTTACAAGATGTGTTCAAAAAGTAACCGGAATTTGATTAATTCGTGGATTGTGTTAATCCGATTCGCGGGAACATCTTGGTTTTTATGAGTAATTAATTAAATTATATTAAAATTAAATTAAATTAAAATACAAAGATAAGTTAAAAAAATAACAAAACATTATCAAAAAGTTATTCCGTGTGGGAATCGGTTAAGTTTTGGCAAAGTTATGGAAGTTGGTAATCTGGGTGGTAGAGCTTATGAGGTGTTTGAAATTTCTGTTAGGGAGTCCTTTATTGCGGGGTTTTCTTTCATCCGATCTCTCAATTCTGTTAAGGAGTCCTTTATTGCGGGGTCTTTCATCCGATCTCTCATTTCTGTTAGGGAGTCCTTTATTGCGGGGTCTTTCATCCGATCTCTCACCTTTCGTCGAAAGCAGATGAAATTGAATGCCAATTATGATTAAATACGATTAATATGATTAAATTGATTGAAAACGTTTGGGTTTCTTTAGGAGACAGTGGAAAATATTAGCACAACCTTATTACAACCATTTTTAGTGGAATGTAAGAATGTATAAAATTGCACATAAATACATACTTAATTATATAACCTCTGACTTATTGATTTAAGTACACCAACTGGAAAATATGTGTTAAATTTATAAAAAAGAAAAGATTGTTATTTTAATTAATTTTGTTTTCTGTATAATTTGGCGTAACTGTTGTTACAGCTTTCTCGTTCTCTGTGTGAAGAGCCTTCAGTTGTTTGTTTGTTTTTCCTGGAAAAGAAAAACTCAAAGCGAAAGAAAAGCAGAATCGAAGGTAAACTGAAAGCGGAAGTCAACAATATTTTGTTGTTTACCGTTTGCTGCATTGTTGTTGTTGTTATTGTTGTTTTCGTTGTTGTTTTTTCATGTCTAGTTATGCGAGCCGTGTGGCAACCTTGCGCCTGTTTGTATGCAACACTTTTTGCATTTGTATTTGTATTTGCACATCATCAATTCACCGAGGCAACTGTACTTACACACACATATACACACATATAGAATATATGTGCAATGCAATTATGATAAAATGTATTTCGAGTGTTATATTGTTTTTCCTCCGCAGTTATTTCGCATTGTTCATTTTAGGTAGAAACAAGTTGCATTATTATTCTTGTTGCCTGTTTATTTGCTTTATGTCGAATTGCTGTCCATGTTGACATTGTTTTGACGAAAATACGCTACTCGCATTTATTTACTAACCAATTTGTTGTTGGTTTTCTCTTTTGTTTTTCACCGCGAAACACCCAACCACCCCTCAACTCCCCAACCCCCCATCCACCGCCCCACGCTTGGTTCGGTCTGCCCCGTCAGCTGCGTTTTTTCTGTGCATTCAGCAAAATTTTTGGTTGTGTTTTTATATTTTCATCGTCCAATTTTTTAAACGGAAATTTTTGTTTTGCTTTCATTAGCGCTGTAAATTTACTAAAGTACAGCTGTTAACAATAACAATGACATATAAACAGTTCACTCCAAATAGCATGCAAAATGCCAGCTATGCCAAAAAAATAATTAATTAATTAAGCATTTTTTGTTGTTTTTTGTTGCATTGCAGCTACGCCAACAACACGTGAACTTTGTGTGGGCGTTTTAACCTCACTTTCAGGGCTGTCGCGGGGGAAGCCTTGAATTGTCACCAGACGACACCATTAACCAGATTCATCGGAATACGCGACTTTACGACATTACGACACTACGAAAGTTAGAATAACTACAATAGTTATGATTGCTAAAGGTTCTTTGCCAAAAATGTGCAGTACCGCAAGACCTGTTAGAGTGTACAGCGTAGAACTTCTACCAGCTAACTACAATAGTTCTTATATTATGATTGCTAAAGTTAGAATAACTACAATAGTTGTTATAGAATGATTGCTAAAGGTTCTTTATTTAAAAAGTACCCTCATGCCCTCTTAGAGTGTAGAGCGTAGAACCTCTACCGACTAACTACAACAATAGATGTTATATTATGATTGGTAAAGGTTCTTTATTAAAAATGTGCAGTACCTCAACTAACTACAATAGTTAGTTGTTATATTATGATTGCTAAAGGTTCTTTACCAAAAATGTGCAGTACCTAAAGCCCTGTTAGAGTATACAGCGTAGAACTTCTACCAACTAACTACAATAGTTCTTATATTATGATTGCTAAAGTTAGAATAACTACAATAGTTGTTAAAGTATGATTACTAAAGGTTCTTTATTAAAAATGTGCGGTACCTCAAGCCCTGTTAGAGTGTAGAGCGTAGAACCTCTACCAACCAGCTACAATAGTTGTTGTATTATGATTGCTAAAGCTTCTTTTTAAAAAATGTGCAGTACTTCAAGAAACTGTACTGTGTTTAGACTTTAGTTCCTCTCTACCTCTCTACAGTTCTAAGTAGAGCTGCCGTACCATACAGCTTACCCTGTGGAGTATATTTGTATAGAAAAGTGTACTGTAGATTCAATAGGATGCTCTACCGAAGAGATCTATGTGGTGCTTACACTATTCTACAGAAAAATCTTCTCTAGCTCTACCTTTGAAGCTGCAGCAATCAAACTTAGACCACTTCCATATGATAAAGTGTTAGGATTTTCATTTCATCTCCGATCTCACCCTCGCAAATGAGGAAGCGCCATATCTCCGACAGCTTTATAGCTAGATTTACCATATTTGACATACAATTAACCCAAAGATAACAGACTGGAAACAGAGTATGCCTTAAAAGGAAAGTTCCGACTGAAATATCTGTTATATTATTAAGGAACTATAAAATTATGTTTTAATTAACCCGCTGATAATATTTTGAACTGTTAGATATGAAACCATTTCAATTGAATTTGATTCATCAAATTTGTCAGGCAATTAAGCAAAGGGATAAAAGAGTATAACGCAGCTGGGAACTTCCGACTGAAACCTCTGTTATACTTATTGTTTAGTTGCTATAAAATTAAAAATAAATTATTTTTCTACATTCTAATAATATTTTGAACTGTAAGATATAACACAATTTGACTTTCAATTTAAATAATATCGCTTTTAACATAATATATCGATAAGCGCACATAGGCAACCCTGTTAAATGTACTTGATATTTCGATACAAACTGAAGGGATATATCGATATATCATTAAGAAAGCGCTCAGTCTTGAGAAGTTATCGAAGTGAGCGATCACGTATAATTTTAAAAAGAAATGTTCAGTTAGAGGATGTTGTTATCTTATAGAACTATCGATAGTATCGGGTATTAAGACTAGCATAATTATCGATAGTTTTTAACTAATACTTGTAATTTATTCTTCTTTGGGTATGCTTTGATTTGTTAAAAATAAGTTGGGGTCATTTTGTAGGCAGGTTCCGTCTACTCACATAAAGTGTGTAGGGGGGTGGGTTGGGGGCGTAAAGGAGTGACTGTTGGGGGGGCGGGTGTGCGGGATTGTTAGTGTGCTACGTAAAATAAGCACAATGCTAACAATTTGTTGTTTTTGTTTAAAACAAAACAATGTGAAAATGGCCATGCCATCACACAGCCACCACCCACCCACAAGCCGCCCACTGGCAAGACCCTGTACGGGACGGGACCCCGGACAGGTGGGGGGTGCGAAAAGGTGGCATGGGCGCGTAGCAAGGCCAAAAAGCAACAACAGGCAATAATACAGACGCTGTTGCTGCTGTTCTTGTTCTTGTTGTTGTTGTTTTGAATGAAATACAATAAAATTTTAAAACAAACAAATGCAAACACACAAAGAGACAGGGACAGCGATAAGGAGAGAGAGACACAAAATAAGGAGCATTGCGAATGCGACTAATGAGCACCGAAACAACAACAACAACAATAATAACAGTGGAGCAGCAGGCGACGATGTTAACAGCAACGGCAACTGCGACGTCGACAGCGGCAGAGCCAGAGCCAGAGCTTTGAAATAAACAAATAGAACTAAAAACAACAACAACAAGGACGTTTGTGTTGTAGTAAAATGCTTATTTACGCATACAGTTGCACGGACAGCAGGGCAGCGGGGGGCAGCGGGACTGCGGGCAACAATAGCGCAGCAGTATGAGCGAGAAAGACAACAAATGATGACAGCGCCGCGGGAGAGGACGAGATTGGGAGTAGCTTTGTTTGCAAAGCGCAATGCACACACACACAAACACACACACACCCACATACACATGTACATACATACAGTGGGCGCAAACAATTAACGTACATCCTGGTTGCTTGGTTGAAATTCCCAATAACATTTACAAGGAAATAAACCTCACCTTGCAAATCAAATGCATATATGTATGTATATATAATCCACAATAGATTTGTCTTATTTTATATTTTTAATTCAAGTAACTTTTTCTATGACTAAAAATAGATATTTCCCAACTTTTTTTATCATAATATAATCCAAAGAAAAGTGGCATTGCGGAAGTTACAAAGAATGGAAGTGGTTTTCGGAAGTCAATGTGAAAAATATGTACAACTAGTTTAAGCTGCCAAAATGGTAGTAGTACACTAGTTTAATAAATAAATATCCAAGTTTTTCCCAAGAAAAAAAAAACCTGTTAAATATTTCAGTTTTAAGGGTTATGGTATGTGTATGTTTGGTTAATATAATTAACCAACAATAAAAATATTACAAAAATATACTTATTATTAATCCCATATTACAATGACTCAGGGTTTGCAGCTCATAAAAACTGATCTAAGTACCAAAATATGTTTTTATAAAAATTTGCATTTTTATTTTAACTTGTTGTACAATTGGCCATATACTAGTTCCGTGGGTCAACCCATGGACTAGTCCACGTGGGTCAGTCCATAGACAGGTCCACGCGGGTTAACCCATAGGCTAGTCTACGTGGGTCAACCCATGGACTAGTCCACGTGGGTCAGTCCATAGACAGGTCCACTTGGGTCAACCCATGGACTAGTCCACGTGGGTCAGTCCATAGAAAGGTCCACGTGGGTCAACTCATTGACTAGTCCACGTGGGTCAGTCCATAAACAGGTCCAGGTGTGTTAACCCATGGACTAGTCCACGTAGACTAGACTGACCCATGCTGTTGCAACGCCGGACCGAGACGTCAGCTTCAATGACATCGTGTGTAAAAGTGGGATAGGGTTTTACATTTAGACGGGTCGACCCGTGGGCCAGTAGTGGCTCGTTTGGGTTATAATAAAAATTTAAAATAAAAGTTTTTCCTGTTTCAAGGATAACTCATTTAAGGAAAAGTATTTCAAAAATTGTCCCGAATTTCTAGGTATTTTTTTCCAGGTTTGATTTTTTAAATCTCATAAGTTTTATTTTCGATATAAAAACCAACAAATAACTTTTATTTAATAATATTTTTTTTAAATTATAATATTTACGGTCCCTGATTTAAATAAAAAATATTTGTATTAAAAAGGCAGACTGTACTTAAACTTATGCTACTTCTAGTATGCACACACTTACAATTGTAACTGTAT
The DNA here is from genome assembly GCA_037075165.1 of Hirtodrosophila histrioides. NCBI lineage: Eukaryota > Metazoa > Arthropoda > Insecta > Diptera > Drosophilidae > Hirtodrosophila > Hirtodrosophila histrioides. Next base: position 53,333 of record JBAMCL010000182.1, on the reverse strand, counting down.
TTGTGTGTTTGGCCTGGAACTCAAACTTAAATCCTAACCTAGCCTCAATGCCCTGCGCCTCCCCCCGCCCGCCCAGCGGCTGCCCAATACTATGGCTGCATTTTCTATTTCGTTTTGTTGTCCCAAAAGTTTGTTGAGAACATTCGCAAATGTTTGTTTTAGCTAACGGAATATGCTTCGTTTGTTTCGTCATCATTATCATGAACATCATTATGAGCATCATGCTCAACATGATTATGATGATTGCATTGCCTTATTTTGTACAATTTCATTACTGTTGTTGTTTGTGTGTGGGTGTCTTGCTTTGGCTTCTTCTTCTTCTGCTTTCATTCTCTCAAGCTTCCCACTGCCTGCCCTTTTCACTTTGCCCCTGCCTTGGCTTGTATTGTTGCTGCTGTTCTGCTTGTTCTTGTTGTTGTTGTTGTTGCTCCTTGTTTGCCATCGTTGTCGACGTCGCCGTCGTCGTTGACGTCTGCCTGCTACTTCTGCGTAGTTTTGTTTATTTTATTTGTTTTGCTTTGTTTTATTTTTGTTTATTTTTGTTTGATTTACGTTTGGCCGTACCGTTGCCAGTTACCCATCCGCACCCACACACCCTCCCCCTCCCCACACACACCCCACACACCCACATTCGCCGCTTTGTTTTACTTGTGCTGCTTCTTCTTCTTACGCCTAGCTCCCTGTTGGTCGGGCGGGTGGGGGGGTTTGCCTCAGCTTGTGGCTGTTTCTACGGCAGCGCTTTATGCTTCTTCTTCTTCTACTTGATTTTGTATTATTTTGCTTTTTCCTTATTTTTTGGTATTGTTGTTGTTCTTGTTGTTGTTGTTGTTTTTGTGTGTGTAGGTACTGTATTGACTTAAAGTTTGCTGTACTTCTTTGTCTTTCGGCTCGCATTGTTGTTGTTTTCTTTCTTTCTTTCATTTTTTCTTCTTCTTCTGCTCATTGCCCGACGGATATGCCTTGAAACATTTCTGTGTTTGTTTCTCTGGGCGGGTTCCTTAAGTTTCTCAGTTCGCATCGGACATAAGGCGACCAGTTCTATATACAGGTAAGCTGCATACAGAGTTACATACGACAGCCAGGAAAAGAATCGATAAAAATGATCGATATCTTCGATTGCTTAGCACTTACGAGGTTATTTTCACAATCGATAATATCGATACGAACAGGGTTTATATATATATGTATAACTTATGACTTTTTTGTACAACAGTTATATTCTTTTCCTAAATCAAGATATATCTATAGATATATCTATCTATGAAACAACTCATAGAAATGGCATTTAAACCCAATCGATAATATCGTACCGATAATATCGATACGAATAAGGTTACGATATTATCGATTGTGGAAATAACCTAGTTAGTGCTAAGCAACCCTGTGCGTTTCGATATTATCGATACGATATTATCGATTGGGCTTAAATACCATTTCTATGAGTTGTTTCATAGATACATCTATTGATTTAGGAAAAGAATTTTATCTGTTGTAAAAAAATCATAGTTATACATACATATATAGTCGCGATAATAGTATGGTTACAGTTTGTATCTATTGGATATTTTCGTCCCAGAAGAGGATCTAAATCCCTTGTGAGATACAGGACATCTGACTTATTTGTATATTTTAGTATGGTTACAGTTTGTATCTTTTGACTATTTTTGGCCTCTTTTGGGATTTGAATTCCTTGTGAGATACAGGATATTTGAGTTATAGGATCTAAATCCCTTGTGAGATACAGGACATATGACTAATCTGTGTATTGTAGTATGGCTACAGTTTGCATCTATTGGATATTTTCGTCCCCGAAGAGGGTCTAAATCCCTTGTGAGATACAGGACATCTGAGTTACTTGTATGTTATAGAGGATGCTGATGAAAAGCTGGATTATTTTAATTTGCTTTTATTTTCCCACTAAAGTACAATGTTTTATTTAAAGCTAAATTATAATTTGTAGTATTTTCCTGAGATTTAGTAACATTTCCTTAGTTTACTTAATGAATTTATTATGTTTAAAAATAATTAATATAGATTATTTATTAATAATATTATTTTATAATTAAAGGAAAAATGGGGAAGAAAACCTTTAAATGATCGGCTTATATGTTAACTTATACTTAGTTGGATTATCTCTTGGTAATAGCAGGGCATAGCTATACGGAAGGACAAATAAAATAATCCCTTTGGGTCGTTGTCGTTCTTGGTCTTTAATCTAAATTCCTTTAGGCTGTTCTATTTTTTTAAATTAATTATTTTAATATGGTGCATAGTTTAGGCCAAATAAATAAAATATATAAAATATAACAGATTTTCATTATCCAGAATTGTTAAAAGAAACTTTAACTTGCTTTAACTGATTAATTTTTATATATTTTTTAGATTATTTGTTTAATAGAATAGGTCAGCATAGGTAGTTCAACTCACCAAAAGGGTTCAAGAAATACTCAAGGTCTTCAATACTTCAGGAATCTGCCATCAACTTTATTTGATAGTTTCCTTAAGAGCTGGTAAAAACTTTTTATTGTATTATAAATGGTAAAAAATTCGAAAAAGTGATTAATAAAATGCATCAGGTTCAAATCCGTGATGTAAAAAATCGATTTTTAGTATGAAAAACATCGGAAAACATTGATGTTTTCCATACAAAAAATTGATTTTTTTACATCGGAAAACCTCGATGTTTTCCATACAAAAATCGATTTTTTTACATCACTAGTTCAAATATATTTAAGAAACAAACCGTTTTAAAATAATTGGGCATCGAAATCCTTTGATATCTGACAATATGAAGAAAGTCTTAAGTCTTGCATTAACTAATAACTTTTTACAATACAAAAATTAATGAAATTTAATTTTGTATTTTAAACGAAAAATGAATATAAGAACAATCCAACTTCTTCAGACTTTTTGATGGTACACCATACTAGAAGCAGTTTTCTAATATACTTTCAGGATATTGAATAGATTTCCAGAATTTTTCCTATAATTAATAAATATTACAGTTCAATAAATTGAAATAACTTATAATTTGAAGCTTATAATCCAAAGTAGCCTTAGCATTCTTTGTCTATAAAATATTTTACTTTTATAGACAAATTAAATATTTTTTATTTTAGATTCGTAAAGTTTTTAAGGATGTTTTCATCTCGAAATCTAAAATTATTAAATTAACAAAATTAATCATATTTATAAGCATGGTAAACAATAAATCCAAGGAATGGTCGCGCGCCCTTATCTGCAAGCCCAAGGATAATATAACGACCGAGGCAGGGATACGTGCACAGCGATATGTGATGGTGCCATCAATCGAAAAGGAGGTGAGTTCAAGGATATACAGGAGAAATTCTAATACCAATGCTAAACTCAATAGTGCTTTCCGGTTTCAATGTCCTGGATATTGGGAAATGAATATGCGCGAATTTGGTTGCGTGATCGCGATGAGTTTACTGAAAAGCAGGAAAGCAAGCAAAAGGCAAAGTTCATCACAAACGATTACGAATGGTGGCTAAAACTGCGAAAAACCAACAAGTGTTTCTGTTCTATTTGAAAGCTTTACCATGGAAAAAGTCAGCTGCTTTGGGCATTGAGTAAAAGCTTTGCGCTTATAACGGTTTTATCGAAGACACGCACCGTGTAAGTCGCAAGCTTTTGACCATTGAAAGCTTCATTTGCGGCTGACTGGGCTGTCTATGGGTTCGATTTGACGGGCTTGCACTTAATTTATGCGCAATTTCTTGTATAAACAAAAGGTACCAAGAAAACTACATGTGTATGGAAATATAGGTGTATATAAGGGTGAAATTCATAAGTACATACATATGTACATATATGGAAAGTTAGTTAACGGGTTGGTTTAGCTGGTCAGTTTGTTTTAGACTGGATTTGCCTTGATTCAGTCTATATATTATGGCCAAATGTTAGTTTTGTCAGGTGTTACAGCCAAACAGCTGTTGAGTTTCGACCGGCAGCAAGAAAAAAAATATGAGAAGCAAAAAATATATAAAAGCTCTCTTGCGCCGGCCTTCACACAGGTTGCAGTCAACGCAAAAGCACTCAAATAGTGTACACTCTCCTACACTCACTCACTCTCACTCTCTGGCGCTCTGGCGCTCGCCCACCCACTCCGCACTCGCACTCTCTGACGCCAGGCGCACTCGGCGCGGCTTAGCCACCCACATGCAAAAGAATTTGCATGCAACTTGTACGCCACACCGCTGCGCTCTCGTGTGCGCTGCGCCCACGCGCGACGCTGCTTTAACTTCGTGCTGTGTGCTTTCAGTGCTTCGTGTGCTTCGGCTCGCTCGCTCGCTCGCTTTGCTTTGCTTGATGTGCTTTGGCTCATTTTGCAGTTAGCTTATAGTGGCGCAGCGTCAATCAAAATCAAACGTTTGCCGCGTTTGGGTCGTCGTCGTGTGTGTCGGCGTTGTTTGTTTTTTCCAACCGTTAGCTTCGCTAAATGTTAGCGCGCAAATGCCAACAAGTAAAACTCAAACTCAAACTGCAAACTTGTTACGCATTTTCCAAAAGGAATTTCCACAGCAAAAAAACAGTAAGAAATTTTGTGTTTGTTGTTGTCGCTGTCGCTTACGCTGCTGCTGCGACTGGTTTGTTATTGTTCGTGTCGCGTACGCGTTCGTGTCGTCTGTGTTTTGTATTTGTGTTTAGTGTGCGTGCATATACATATACATATGTATATTTATGTACGTGTGTGTGTGTGTGTCTAACAAAAACAATTTTCAACTGCAGCAGGTAAGTCGAAAGTAAATTATTTGAATTTTGCATTTCTAATGTACATTGTTTCATCAAATTACAAATACTTTCTTGTTTGGCGGCGTTTAATTAACGGTTTTATGCGAGCAAATGTCAAAAAATGGCAACAATATGTTAACTTCACACATACACACACACACACTCGCATACGCAGACTACATCTCACTATGGGAAATTTGCACAGTTTTTTGGTCTAGTTTTTTGCATTGACCAACACTAAGGAGAGTATTGACCAACACTAAGAAGAGTATTGACCAACAGTTAGGAGAGTATTGACCAACACTTAGGAGAGTATTGACCAACACTTAGCAGAGTATTGGCCAACACTGGGAGTATTGGCCCCTTGTGGTACCACATGACACCTTTGAAACTAGTGGTTCAGGGGGGAACTGAACCATTTCTTGAAGTTTATGAACTAGAGGATGTTTTTCATCCTTAGTTCGGATATATTCGATAAATTTTTCAGAATATATCGCCCTAAATGATTAAATCGTCTCCTACTGAGTGCAGGACAGTGACAGAGTGTTCTTCCTCCTCTTCCTTCTTCAATATTGCTGCAGAAGTCGTAGTGTGGTACACCCATTCTTCTGGAGTGTGTTCCCAAGAGACATTGGCCTGAAACAGCCCCTATTAAGATGGAGATATAAAATGTCTTATGCTTTATTAGCGCAGATGTACGGTTCTAACAGGTGAGTTTGGAGACTGTACATGTAGTGAGGTTCCTCCAGTTTAGGTTCCTTTATACGCAGTCTAAAAATGGAGGGAGCTGTTCCCACATTGCTCCTTTCGTCAAGGAGTGTCTCCTTGGTGCCTTGCCTGGCAAACTCCTCTGCCCATTCGTTGCCTTCGATGTCTCGGTGTACAAGCATTGATATTTTGATATTGGGCTTATACTATCAATAGAAAGTGCGGCTGAGAAAGTCGGGCACCGCCCATTTAAACCCTTTTTTTAAAAACCAGCTACAATTTAAAAGTTCAATTATGGATTATCGAACTACGTGTCAAGTCTTCCAACTATACAGAAAATTTCATGAAAATCGGATAATTAGAACAGAAGCTATTCAAGCATCAATTTGCTTTCAAAATTACTGACACTGCAGAAAATGTTTCTCTTGAAGCATGTTTGATTGTTAATTAGCTTTTCTTCCTAATAATAGGAAATTATTATAATTAATTATAACAACAACAAAATCAACCATATTTCGCCTATTAGATCGACCATCTTGGTGATTACCGAATACAAATAATTTAGTATTCTTAAAAGTAAGGTTATCAGCTAAAAACTTGAATTTATCCGAATGTAGCGAAAGGTAAAACTTGGCATTAACTATTTTTAAATCGAAATTGCTGGCTCTACGAAGTGCAAGAAGTCGCTTTGCCTCCCAAATGCTTTCAAAATCTTGTAGATCTATCCAAAGTTGAGATATAGTCATAAAATGTGTTGTTGAGAGGTTTCAATAAATTGATTATAAAACAAGCTAATTTTTGACCAAATAACCTTTTTTAAACATAATACACTAGTCACAGTTTAAATTTAATCATTAATATTTTACCAAAAGTTATATCCCTTGAAGTTATAGGGCATTTGAAAAGCTCCTAAAAATGCACATAACCTAACATTGTGATATGCTGGCGAAACAGCTGTGCTTAACAGCTGTTATCTTAACAGCTGTTAACTTAACAGCTGTGCGCAATATTAACACTTCTGGCATGTAACATTTTAGGTTAGTTGCTTGGAGTACTTTTCAAATTTGAATTAATGCCGGAAAAAATGAGCAAATTTCCCATTGTGCAGCTGCACGCTATAGCTTTTGTGTGTGTGTGTGTGTGTATTGGCAATAGTTTGTGGCACACAAAGCAAATCGGCAGCAAAACGTAGCAACAACAACAGCAACAACTGGCTAACAAGTGCAGCAAGCAGCAAGCAAAGCAACTCAACCAGTTGACGCAACAACAACAATATGCACGTATGTATGTTTGTCTGTATGTATGTATGTATGTATAATGCCGGCGTCGCTGCCGCATGGTCAGGGCTTCGCAGCTGGCAGCGCAGTAACGCTTTCTTATTCACCATGCGCCAAAGCAACGCCAAAAGGCTTTTTTGTGTGTGTGTTTGGGTTGACGGGCGGGCGGCTGGCGGGGATTTGAGTGAGTGAGACGCTGGCCAGCCGCAGTCGGCGACGCCGTCGCCGTCGACGTCAACGTAAATAGCGCTGCTGTTGCACGTCTGCGTTTTCATGTCTTTTGGCATTTTTACATTACACACACACACATACATATGTATGTATGTGCATTGCATGTTGTTGGTGTTTTTTGCTTGGCACTCAAAAGCTTTTCCGAGTTGCTTTTGTTTTTGTTGTTATTGTTTCTCTTTCTTCACGCGCTTTTGCGGTCTTTTGCGTTGTTGTTCAATTCAATTTTGCTTTTAATTGCATTTATGCATTTGTTTTCGTTGGACTTTAAATGCCGTCGCAAGTTTTTTTTGCCTGGCATATGGTTCGTTAAGTTATCCTAAGCTTCGTTGGGCGCTCTTCAGCCAAAGAATAAAGTTTTAATTGGCCTAACGGTATGCTGACAAAATTGATAAGCGAAAGTGAACTTGACGGAGGGGGGCGGGGTGCGGGGTGCGGCCTAATGGATCACAGCTCAAATTCCATTTTCTATTTATCCAATATGCTTGGAATTGCATTAATAAGTTTCGCTTTTGTTCAAGACGTTCGAGGTTTCTTTGTTAACTTTTTGACGGAAGGTTCCTCAAGTATGCTTAAAAGAAATCAAAAATCTCCTATCCCAGAAAAATTGAATTCATGTAGGTGCCAATCATAACCTCAAATAACATACCTAATCCACTTTTCCAGTATTCTTAAAATAAATTAAAAAAATCAAAATAACCAATTCAGGCTCTTACCCTCAAAAAAAAATCATCGTCTAAGGCTAGTCCTTTTCTCAAGTATGCTTAATAGAAGTCAAGAATTCTTTTTTGCAGAATCCGTATCAAATTCATACAGGTGCCAACCATAACTTCCAAATAAAGTCATCGTCCAAAGCTAGTCCTTTTTCCAGTATGCTTATAAGAAATCAAAAATCTCCTTTCCCAGAAATATTGAATTCATACAGGTGCCAATCATAACCTCAAAATAACATTTAGCGTCTGAGGCTAGACTTTTTATAAAGTGTCCTTCCTTAAATGAAATTAAAAATTTCCTTTTCCGGAAATATCAAATTAGTACAGTTGCAAATCATAACCCCTAAATAAAACTCATCGGCCAAATCTAGTCCAGTTTTCAAGTATGGCCAAAAGAAATTAAGAGTTCTCTTTCCCGGAAATATCAAATTTACACAGGTGCCAACCATAACCTCCAATTAAGGTTCATCGTCTGAATCTAGTCCTTTTAGCAAGTATGCTTAAAAGAAATCAAGAATTATCATTCCCAGAAATATTGAATGCATACAGGTGCCAATCATAACCTCAAAATAAAATTCAACGTCTAAATCTAGTCCACTTTTCAAGTATGGCTAAAAGAATTTAAGAATTCTCTTTCCCGGAAATTTCAAATTCATAATCCTTTTCCAAAGTATGCTTAAAAGAAATCAAGAATTCCTTTTCCCAGAATCCGTATCGAATTCATACAGGTGCCAACTATAACCTCCAATTAAGGTTCATCGTCTAAATCTAGTCCTTTTCCAAGTATGCTTAAAAGAAATCAAAGAATTCTTTTTCCCAGAAATACCAAATTTATACAGTTGAAAATCCTAACCTCAAAAAAAAATATAAGCAACCTAAAACCACTTGTCAAATCCAACCTAGTTAAAAGTTAACTAGAAAGAACAACATATGTTTATCTTTTAATCATGGGAAATCTGATGCGCCAATTTGATATATAATTTGTAACAAGGAAACTCAATAATATAATGGCAACAATAATAAACAAACAGCTGAAGCTACTTAAGAAAACAACAACAAAACATCCGGATGATTTATACGTCTGTTGGCCATATGGTAGAAAGTTAAGCTGAAAATCGGGAAGAGCAGAAGAGACACATACATATGCACTTGTACCATGTGTGTTTTGTATGTATATGTATACACACATACATACTTACAAATTTAACCGCAAGCTGCTTTGACATTTCATTGTATGTTCACGCGCGCATCCTGACAACAACAGGCCCGACAACAACAACAATTGGTAATATTTTTCAAAAATGCTCATACATTGTACACACATACTGTTGCAAAGCACGCATAGAAGAGATAGGAGATATATATGTATGTATTTATGCCAGTATGCCGAAAAGAGGACGAGAAATAACCTCACTTTTTGCCCACGCGCCAAAGTCACCACCATGGGCCCATGCCCTTGCTCAAACGTGTCCAACCTACCGCCTGCCCGCCCCGTCCGCCTGAACGCCTTGGCGCTAACACCTCCCTGCTGCCCACTGCAAACATTTGTTGCACTCCCGCGCACAAAATTCAACACGCGCTCGTTACTCACCATTGAGCACATTTCGCGCTCTCCCATGCTCGCGCTCGCACTCGCGCTCGCGCTCTCCCAATTTTTTAATTCGGGGTCCCGGTGTTTGCCTTAACTCTGTTTACATTGGGTTGTCGTGCGTTCCTCTCGGCCGACGTAGACGACTCAGTCGCCGCCGCCGCCGCCGTCGCCGCCGCCACAGCGTCCAACTCTATCGACGTCATCGCAAAGGTCACCAGCAGAGAGGCGATGCCTAAGCGGACAATGAGCGGGTAACGGCCGTGGGCGGCTGCTTGGTACAACCATATGGTCAATGCACACTGCAAATTGGCACTTGGCAAAAGGGCGACGCTTCATTTGGTTTTCAAATTGAAAAGGAAGCGACGCGACAATGTCATTCACGTACCCGCTCATACACCCCCCCTCATACACCACCCCTCCATCGATGTCTTCAGGAGCCCATCCAAGTTGGCTCCGCTAATTGAGACATTTGTCAACTTGCGCAAAATGAGTAGCCATTTTTCAACATGCGTAGCAGCGTTTGACTTCGTCCTTGCACAGAGTATCATAATTTTATCATAAAGTTGGTGCCGTCTTTGAGCATAATGTAATACGCCTTTCGGTATTTATCTTTGCTACAAGGATAAATGAGTTAAGATATATGGTAGTATTAAGAATAATGATGATCATTCAAGTAGTATTGAGAGGGTATTGAAAATATATCATAAATCTCTCCTTTCTAAAGTTCGAGTTCCCTTAAATTGCTTGACTTTGTGTAACACCCATTAACTGATTATAAATTAAAGGTTAAATGATTTAAGATATGCGTTAGTGTTAATTAGCATGAGAATTATAAATATATTTATCACATAATATATATCTTTATTCTTAAGTTCTTTACATTCCCAGTGAAGACTGGGAAGGAAGGTATAGAAATAGTACTATATAACAGCGAAAAGCTCACAACTCTTAGGTATATAACACCCATCAATTGATCAATAGTTATAAATGTTTTTAAGAAATTTAAGTCATGTTAAAAATAGTTAAGGCATTAACTTTGCTTTGTTGACCGTGCACCCCCAGAATATATACGACCGGGGTTCTCGTAGTTCGGCTTTTTTTCCGAGTACTGGGGTTGCACGGTCAGCAAAGCATCTGGCCTCAGAAAAATGCTTGTTTGACGCATCTATGTATATTCAGTAGTTAATGGTTAAGGTATAATGTGACTAAGGAGAACACAAGGACTATGGAAGGGATGAATGTGTTAAGGATGAAAAAACCTGTAAATTAGAAACAATTAAGAAAGTTACGAAAATTTGCAATTGATGCCGTAACTTTCGAATCGCTATAAGGAAATTCAAGCTATGTTAAAAGTACTTAACATATCATGTGACTAAGGAGAAGACAAGAACAGAGAAGGGAATAAACATAGGAAACATATAGGAAACACAAATATGAAACTCTGTTAATTAGAATCGATTAAGAAATTACGAAAATTTGCAATTGAAACCGTAACTTTCGAAAGGAAACTAAGGAATTTCAAGCTATGTAATCACGTGACTAAGGAGAACCCAAGATCAAAGGAAGGAATTAACATATTAAACTCTGTTAATTAGAATCGAATAAGAAATTACGAAAATTTGCAATTGAAACGATGCCTGTTATAATCGGCATATCAATACAAATTTTCAATTTTATTCAGGAACACAGAAAAAAGTAAATCAAACGGAAAATTTTTGTTGCCTTGAGCAGGTCAGAAACTTAACCAACTGTTAGCATTTTGGCAGAGTCATCAGACAGTTATTTGGTTAGCAACTGGGATCGCTTTGGTTTGGTTAGCATCAAACCGCCGTCCGGCTTTAAGTGCAACGATTGTGATGGCATCAGTGTGGTGGTAGATTCCTGATCTAGTGACGATGTAAACTGCTTTAAAGGCCCAGGTTTCTTGATTGTCTCCAGCTGTTTGGGCTTCTTCAGCTTCTGCTTAGTGTCTAGCTTCTCTGGTACTTCAGTCCTGCGAGCGGGCTGTCCCAGTGTTTTCATTTCGGACATGAGCGTATCAAAAGTCATCGGTACCAAAAAATATCTGCCTACAAGACGAAATTATGATTGATATCTAAGCTACACTTGCATTAATCGCTGGCAAACTTACCATTTAGTTTTTGTAGAAACCCAAAACGGTGACCCATATCAAGGGCCTGCTTGACAGGCTGTATCAGATCGTCCTGTGGCAAATCAGTGTTCTTGGAAATAGTCACAACAATCTCGCGAAGCGTCGCTGGAGTCTTGATTAACTGCAGCGTGTGTACAATGATGGCACCATTAAAGTTTGGCATTTTGAATTCTTCTTTCACTTAGTTACTTAATACGAGTATTAATAATAGATTGGAATGTTCCGAGTTGTCTAGTAAATATTGAAAGTTAACAAAGTTATGTTTTCTGACGACTTATACGTTGTACTCGTGTTATTGTGACAGTTGAAAGAGAAGCCGCCTACTTTGCTTAATTTAGTACTACTTATATTGATAGATTTTAAAGCGATAAATTTATATAAGAACGTTTTCTGTTAGTTCATAATGTTTATAATTTTAAGAACTTTAAAGTACTGACAATGAAATGTTTTACAAGAATCTGTCATAAACTGTTGGTAATATAAGTTTATCGACATTTAAAAAATATCGATAATGTTCCCATTTAATAGTTTCGATTAGTTTTAGCGCGCTTGAGTATGTATCGGGATACTATATTTTAAAGGTAAAGAAAGAAAAGTAGAGAAGAAATTGATGGTACGAATTTTGTTTACTGATAAAAAAAAAAAAAAAAAAAAAAAAAAGAATTAGATTATCGCGATAGGGAGAAAACAATCGATAGTTGTGAGTACAAATTGGTACAAATTTTGTTTTCTGATTAAAAAGATTTATAAGTCTATCGCGATAGGGAGAAAACAATCGATAGTTCTGAAAACCCATCGATACTATCGAAAGTAGTATGGATTGCTTTGCAGCTCTAATATGTATACATGTAATAGATGTATGTACATATGTATGTTTGTTTGCTTGACAACAAATAGACAGACCATTCTATGAAAATGTATCTCTATCTCCGATTGACTTCGTCAATGCTTATCAAAGGCGTATATAAACATCGTATAAACATTGCAAACTACGCGCTGCGTACTATATTGAACCACTGCTCATATCTATTTCAGTAATCCATGACAACAACAAAACCTAATAAGAAAGTCACCGCAACTCGATTTTCCATTGCTTTTGTCATTTGATATTTTCATCATTGGTCGAGGCTGATAATCAGCAGCAGCGCACCGCTATAAATAGAACATTGAGGGCATCGAGAATCCCCAAACTGGGTGACAACTTCAGCGAATGATGAAACATATGGCTAAAATGGATGATATTTGATAAAATTGCCAGTGCGAAAAAGTTTTTGGCACAAGCACGAACGTGGCATCAATCATATTCAGGCAGCATATTGCCAATTAACGCTCAAAAAGCTGTCAAGTCCATGGACAAATCAAGATATTATCGTTGCATCAGCAAAGCTCTGCGCAAGAAGCTTTAATTGAGTTAAAATTATACTCATATACCCTTACAAAGTGTATTATCATTTGCTTATGAAATATGTATTGTATTTTGAGAGATTAAAGATAATAAGCTGAGATTTAGTATACTTTATTCAAATTACTTAGTTATATCAGTTTTGAAACTAGTATATTGATGAGGTTTGTTTGGAACTGGACGGATGAAAGGTTTCCTCATAGTAATTGTTAAAATGCCTGTACTCTAAATAAAACACCTTTAATTTACTGTGAAGTCTGGAGAAATTTGATCAATTAGAAGATTTATTATATTTTAAATAAAAATTTAATGCAAATTTCATTACTAAAATATAATTTTATATAACTGGCATTGGTCTACAATTGATCTTTTTAAATATCCTTATTAATTATTAAACAGAAAGCTTTAAATGTACAAAATGTTGTTCAAAATCACATACATTTCAATACCTAAGTGTGGCTACGACGTACATATGTAAATAATTTCGATTGAATTTAATTTTTGCAATTTTACAAAGACTTTATCGATGTTTTTTTTATTTATCGGGTCGGAGAATCGATAAATGGATGCTTTAAAGAGAAAAGAGTTGGTTTTTTTGGGTTTTAAATTGATATTAGTATCTTAAAACATATAATTATTGTTATATATAAACAAAACAAGGATTTCAGGAGCAGAATTCAGTATCTATCATTATTTATTTTTGAAAAACTTTATCGATGGTTTTTTGGTTTATCGGGTCGGAAAATCGATAAATGGATGTTTAACAGAGAAAAACAGTTTGTTTTTTTGTGTTTCAATTGATATTAGTATCTTAAAACATATAATTATTGTTATATATAACCAAAACAAGGATTTCAGGAGCAGAATTCAGTATCTATCATTCTGTAATGATTATCAAATATGATATAGCTTGAAGGACCTTACATACATACTCTGCGTGTAATAATATGGTATCTACTTACATATAAAGATACGTGTTTGCAAACCGATTTGATTATTTTAAAAGAATTGCTGATTGAACAATCGAGGGAACCTTAAAAGCAACGATTATGAGTACTTTTTGCAATGTGGCAACATCAATTATAATCGATTAATCGGCGTATTGCTACCACAAGGGTATTTAATCATCGGCACGCCAAAGATGACTGTACTTCCTGACAGTTGCACAAAGTCAGGCACTAGGCAGAGAGAGAGAGAGAGGGGGACGGAAGTGCGATGCTAACAACATTTGTCAGCATTTGTAACGCCATATGGCAGTCGCTGGAGCATTCACGTGGCATCGCGACACAAAGTTGTAACAAAATATGTGTGTATGTAAAAATGAAAAAAAAAAAAAAAATAAAAAAAAATATATAAAACAAGAAGCAAAAGTAAAACGCCGTGTGGGCAGCCCATTTAAGTATGCTTTGGTTTTTGCGTTAGTTCATACGAAGTTTGCATTTGCCGCGTGACTGTGGGTGTTGCGTGTATGAGTGTGTGTATGAGTGTGTGTAGGTGGGTCGTTTGGATTTCGTTTAATTTCCGTTTTTAGATATAGTATTGTGTGTTTAAAAATAGACCATGAGCGTCAATGGTATCAAAGAGCAGCAATCCGGGTTTGGGTTAGATGCTGAGATTATAGGATTGTCGTCAACGTGACAGGACACAGGCAAAGGCAATTGCACAGTTAAAGGACTCTCTGGCTATGCCAAATCGTTTGCTAAATATTTCGGTTTACTTGCTCTGTGTGTAACATATACACATTGATAAAAAATATATACATATATCTGCTGAAAATGCCATTTAAAATGCAGTGCAAATGTTATTTTAACACTTGTCAACTAGTAGCAAAAACAAAACACTGAACAATTTTTTTTATGCATGCACGCCACGTGCTGAGTGAGAAATAGAAAGAGACGGTCATTGAACGACTGAAAGGGATATATATACACACAAATATATATATATAGATATATATATATATGTTGTCTAGTACACAGGTGAGTCAGAGCAGGGATACGTGTGTGCAAATGGCAGAAACGCAGGCAACCTGACAAGCTTCTTGTATTATTCATGCAAAGTGATATAAGTTGCAGGTGGGGTTGCCCATTGCAGCTGGGTGTCCTTATATAACTATCTCAAGCTTGTATCCGTAAAGGACTTGCGTCGGAAATCAGTTAGGAAGCAATCTGTACGTAGGTGTAAGTAATAAACATTATGCTAAGTACAGTAATCAATTGTTGTTGTGCGAAAAGATTAAATGTTTCAAGCTCTAATACTTAGTTGTTGATTTGAGATTAAAGTAGAGCACCCTCACTGCATTTAGGTTGATAGTAATAGTATAATAATCCTGCCACTTTGCACAATTCAATTCAATTCTCATGCAAATAGATACTCAAGCAAGTTTCAAGTGTCTATCATTAAAACAAAAAAGTTTCTCCATTCATAGTCTTAGCATTGAAATGCTAGTTTTGCATAAAAATAGTTAGATAGCAGCATTATGCTGTCATCTGGTCATCCTGTTTAGGTTTGTAGACTGTTTATACAGTTCTTAATGGTTTTCAGGTGTTCATTTTGTGACCTGTGTAAAGGTACTCCCGGATGGGCAAATAAAAATCCTCCTTCACGTCGGTGTCCTTTTTAGTATTTTATTTAAATACTTTACTACATTTCATATCAATGTTTTAATATTTGCTCAGAATTATGACGTCGAGCCTGCTAAATATTTCATTTCTTTTAGGCTTTTCTATTCTTTTAATTTAATTATTTTAATATGTTTTATATTTTCGGCTACATCACTGTTTGTCGACCAAATAAATAACTAAATAAATAAATAAATAAATACATAAATAACTAAATAAATAAATAAATAAATAAATAAATAAATAAATAAATAAATAAATAACTAAATAAATAAATAAATAAATAAATAAATAAATAAATAAATAACTAAATAAATAAATAAATATATATAAATAAATAAATAAATATATAAATATTTATTAAATAAATAAATATATAAATAATAATAAATAAATATATAAATATTTAAATAAAATAATCAAAAAGTTTATTAAATCTTAAGAAGTTTAATTTACTCCTTTAAAAGCATGCAATAATGCTCAAAATTTAAATTATGACGTTATACTATTTTTAATAGTGCCTTAATGTAGGAAAACCCTACACTCAGAAAAATAAATGCCCTTAAATGTAGAAAATCGCCATACTTTTGTAGCCAAAGGCAGTTAACTTTATCTTTTTCTGAATTTAAAAAATATATTTCTCAAATTTAGAAATTATTTCTAT
The DNA here is from genome assembly GCA_037075165.1 of Hirtodrosophila histrioides. NCBI lineage: Eukaryota > Metazoa > Arthropoda > Insecta > Diptera > Drosophilidae > Hirtodrosophila > Hirtodrosophila histrioides. Next base: position 37,225 of record JBAMCL010000182.1, on the reverse strand, counting down.
TAAATAGACATTTTTTTTCGGTTTTAAGGGTGAATTTTATTATATTGCGATTTATTGAATTCAATGGCATTTATTTTTCTGGGTGTAGGAAAAATAAATAAATGAATGTCATTAATATAGAAAGTCTCTTCCCGATTAAATACAACTAGTGCCAGAGCTTATGTAGTGCTTTAAATTGTTGAGATTTCTCTTAGCTTTATTTCCAATGTATAAATGCCAAATAATTTTTAGAAAAGTTTCAGGAATTTCAGCATTAAAGCCCCATTTTCAAGTGGTATGAATTTCTCTCAAAATGTATATTTCTATATAGAAAATTAGCTTCAGAAATGTTTTAAAAATCAATAGAAATTATAGCGTAAAAGAAGTGGAAACTCTGTTAACCCTACGTCGTATTTAACAGACTGTTAGTGCTATATTCCGTAAAATCACATTTATTCAAAATATTTTGAACTAATTTGGGCTTCCATATAATGATATCCTAGTATTTGATTTCAATACCTGAAATAATGGAAGGTAAACCGTAAAAATAGAGGAAATGCTGTTAACCTTACGTCGTGTTTAACAGTATGTTAGCAAAACTGTTATAGGAATGTCAGGAAAAACGATTTAAATCAATTTTAATATTCAACTGACAAACAAAGCAAACTTAAGTTTCTTATATAATTGAAATTTAATATTTGAATTTGTCGGCTTAACAGAAAACTGCAAATATTTGAAATATTACGTATTTCTGGCTGCAACATTTTCATTTGCTGTGAAAATCATGAAAATCTAAGTAGCTTAAGCAAAAATCCATAATTGTTAGAGCACAGGACCTTACCTTTTCAAAACTCTATGCAATTTATTATAGGAAATAATATTCAAAAATGATGCCTTTTGTCAGCACTCTACAAATTTTCCTTAAGCTGTAAGAAAGACTCTGGGCAAACAGCCCCAACTATCTTGCTGAATATCCTGTGACATTTATTTGAGGTCCTTGCGTGCTCTGAAGGTATGCATATGTGTAATAAACGACAGCTTCAGCATTCTGACAGTTATACTCGCTGTATACCAGGGGACGTGTCCTCGCCGTAACCACTTGCCCCGCTTGCCCCGCTTGCCCAACGGCTGAGTAGTACATACATATATAATAGGAGTCTGTATGTCCGATTGTGTGGGCGTCGTATAAAGAGCGTGCAAGTGACAAATTATATGCACAATGGCACACTTTTTGCTGTTTGGGGTTAGCAGCAGGGAGCGAGGGGTGGCCTGGAGCTGGAGCTGAAACTGCTGCTGGACCTGGCTCTGGTCCTGGTCCAGGACCTGGGACATGACTTGTGTGCATATGTCAGCATCAGTGTCATTTGGTTTGCGTAAAATACTTTATGTGCGCCAAGACAAATGTGTATCTGTATGTGTGTGTGTGTGTGTGTGTCAGTGTGTATCTGCGTGTGTGTGTATAAATTATGAGATGCATTTGCAGCTCGTATGCAACTTTGATGCTGTCCAAGCAAAACTCCCATATCGTATATCATCTAATTGCAGTTTTGTCCATTTGTATATTCAACTTGCAGTTGGGATTTATAATATATAAATAAATATACATATACATATATATATATATCTATATGACCAATGGAAATGAGGTATTCCTTTGCGCCTCATTGCATGCAAATTGTCAATTATAATTGAGACATTTTGTTAAGAGAATTTACTTCTATTGGAGTTGTATTTGTGTGTCCTTTTCACTCATTTGCATTTGCCGGCAGAGTAATTTACAAAATCTTATACAAAATACATTAGAAATGCAGTGAACTTAAATGATTATCTCAAAAAACTAGCTTAGAGCCAGGATATGCTAATTCTCCTTACATCTAAGCTTGAAATTAAGAAAAAATATTCAAATTGCATGCAACTAATGGGAAATTGAAATTCTGTAATAATATCAAGTCTTCAGAAAAGCTATAAATGATTGAAATTATGTGTACGCTTATGATGTGTATCTTAGAAATCATATCATTCACTCAAGTAACTTTTAAGAAACTGAAAAGATTCCAGCAATTAATACTTATTATAAAGAATTCATTCAAGTTTCTTACTGGTAATTTTCTACGAAACTCTGTAGACTGCGAAATACCACAAAAAACTAGGAATTTTCAGCAGAAAGATATACCGATTCTCCTATCTAGAGGATCATTCACTCAAGTAACTTTTAAGAAGCTGAAAAGATTCCAGCAATTAATACTTATTATAAAGAATTCACTCAGGTTTCTTACTGGTGTTTTTACGAAACTCTGTAGACTGCGAAATACCCCAAAAAACTAGGAATTTTCAGCAGAAAGATATACCGATTCTCCTATCTAGAGGATGAATTCTCAAAGCATAAACTGAATTCACCTGGCTAGAAAGAAAACTCCTCTGGGAAAGCAAATCTGGATATAGGAACTCACAACCAAAAGAAAATCCTTGTACAATAGTTCATATAGGTCTCACTACTTATTATTATTATTATTATTATTATTATTATTATTATTATTATTATAAAAAAAAAAAAAAAATTAACCCTGTTCCCGAAGGATAATACTGTATTAGTAGGGTACTTAATATTTATACTTTTTTTTAATAATTATATTAATCGATTTCTTTTACATGGGCAATTAATTGAAATAATTTGAACCATTTTGCCTGCCCTATTATACACTGTTCCCGAAGGGATAAAGAGTATATTGGGTTTGCGAAATGTCCGTCTGTTCGTATAAACGCAATTGTTTTCCACATCCTTGAAGCTAGAGCAAGCAAACTTGGTACACATGTTGTTGTCTACCCTCAGTTTATAAAGTGTCAATATCCTCCCCACCACCTCACCCCAAATTGGCGAAAACCTGTATCTTCCACATTTTTAAAGCCATAGTCATCAAATTTGGCATACAGACAAATGTTGAGATTCCTGACTGATCTGCATCCAAAAATATTTGCCAGCCGCACCATTTGACATACAGACTACTGTTCTTTTTCGAGTCTGTTTCCGAACCCACAAATAAACAGGTTATACCGCACTGGGAACAGAGTATTCTGCTGTCGGACACGTCCGACTGCAATGTTCTTACTTGCTTTATTTTATTTATTTTTTTAATTTCCCTAACTCTTCTGTTTTTTTATAAAGAACTTAAATTAAGCTTTATAAAGAAACTAAAAATAAGTTTGAATACTAACATATGTGTCGATAAAAGAATAATTTATCGATATTATCGATATTCAATAATAAAATTAGCTTATTAACACACAGAGAAATGTAAATAATTTCCTTCGGGAACATAGTATAAAAATTTTTTCATTGAATTAATTCACTTCTGCAATGTTAATTGTGATAATAAATATACAAAAATATATAAAAAAAATTGAATTAAGGTTTTATAAGAGCAGAACAAATTTGAATAAGATCAAGTCACTATAATACAGAAAATTAAAACAAATTGGTTAACTTTTTAAAGTATCGCAATCAATCAGCAAGTCTTAAGTTTCTCTTTAGATATTCACCAAATTTGATCAAAATCGGACTGTATTTTATAAATAATACTTGGCAAATTAGTTGTTATATGAAAAACTTATTGATTGCAACAGATATATCCAACCAAAAATCAGGAATTGCAAGTTTTAAATCTGATTAAAGGCTGTTCCTAAAGCTGCCATGTTAAAAATGCCTCGAAAATTAAGTTTTGGTATGAATAACATTGCTGCCAGATTATAAAGTTCTGGCAATCCAGAGATAGCTATACTTTGTAAAAAAAATTAAGTTTTAAAGCTCTCTGCACGCTGAGCCCAAAGGTATGCTTTGAAAAGTTGGAAAACTCCAATCAAAAATCTGCGAAAAGAAAAAGTAACAGAAAAACCCAAAAAGAAAATATTAAAAGTGCCTCGATTGCGAGGAGCTTGACATCCTGCGTCCTGTTTGACTAGTTGTGTCCCTCGTCCCCCCCATACATTTGCCAGTCTGCCTGTCAATTTCGCATTTAGTTTTCTTGTTATTGTTGTTGTTGTGTAAGTCAATTAATTGAAGCCATTTCTGGCGCTCACTTTTGTCTGGCTGGCTTTGCTTGCGTCATGCAACAACACCACCAATATTGGCTAACAACAACAACAAATTAAAGAAAGAAAGCAAGAGAAATGTTGACAGTGGGTGTTGGGTGGCAACATTTACGCACTTGCGTCCTAATTACCCACACTGTTACCAACTTGCCATCTGCCACAGCCTGCTGTAGGTTTTGTATTTGGCTTAAATCCTTAAGCGCCTTTCGACTGCGCCTGTCTGCGAGTACAGTGAATACAGTTTGTTGAGGGAAAGTAGGCTAAGCGGCTGTCATGCAAAAGTTACCGGGCTTAGGAATCTCTCCCACACAATACTCCTACTAATGTTTCTATTTGAGTATTTCCTTTTTTTTTTTTATACTCAACATGTTTGCATTTCATTTGTTAGCAATTTGCTTAACATTCTTCTTTATTTTTGTATTTTTGTATTTTTTGTTGCTATCAAATGCGTTCTTAAGAATTCAACGAGCATGTGTGTTACATTTGTGTAATGTGACACAATAAATTGTGCTTAGATCCTTACGTTTTTAAGTCCTTATGCTCATCATGATGACAATACGTTATCGTCCACTTTACCTTGTTTCCTTGAATTCCTTCCTTGCGTTGTAAATAGAATTGCAGTTCTTGGGAATAACAAAAGTTATCTACGCATTTGCACAACCTTCAACTCCCACCCCTTCAACGCCAACCCATCGATAAGGTGTTGCCAATTAATAATCATGGCGTTGCCAATCGTTATTTATATCCTTTTATCCCAAGTATAAGAAACTGCTTAAATTATCTGCACATTAACTACCTTGAACTTGAAATTAACATGGGAAACTCAACGAAATAATAAACATGAATATAAATGAGCAAATGTTAATAGAAGCGTGGAATAAGCTGATTTTGAATAGTCATCATATTAGGCGCCTCTAGTGGGCGGCTTAGATTATAATCATTCTTAAATCTGCTAAAGCTAAGTTGGCCAAATTAAACTGACTTATAAGTGCAAGAAGCTATCTGCGTCTGTGCTTTCTTATAGAGTGAATCGTCCTTGCTATCTGGTCTTATGGCATCAAAGTTTGTGGCACAATATTAAAAACAGAGCCATCCAGGAATATATCTGGTCTTTTATGCTCTTTTTGCGAACAGATAGAGTCCAATTCTTATATTGTATCGTCTTGAAGTCCTGTTAATCTGGTTTTTAGATGACCATCTCTAATTGACGAGGATAAGGCACCAGATTGAGAGGACTTCAAGACGATACAACATAAGAATTGGACTCTATCCCTTCGGTCTACCAACCAGAACAATATAAACACTTCATCAATTAATTTCTATGATTGAAAGATAAGAAAAATAATAATTAATAAGCAATATCATCAAATTATAGCTACTCATAAAAATTTTAAAAGAATATAATTAATAAGCAATATAATCAAATTTTTGTTTTTTCAGTAATTAAGAATAAACTTTTGAAATGTTTTGCAAATACTATTCAATTTTTGATATATTTTTAGCTAATGCATTTAAGCAATAACTTTTAAACGGTGATCAAGTCTCCTGTTCAGAAAATCACTCAAAATGCTACTTAAACAAAAATGTTAAATAGACACACTGGCAGTAGGCCGAACATTCGACCAATTTTGCTGCCAGACATGTGTAAACAGCTGCTAGATAACCAGTAGAACAGACCGGCAATCTTTTCGACAGAGGCTGCCAGAACTATATACGCCTGAAATGTATAAACACCAAAAAATAATACTTCTGGCAGATTTTCGACAACAATTTTTATCTGGCATTCCTGTTGACCCTAGAGACACTTTTTTGAAAATTGGTGAGGATACATTTGTAACAAAAAAGTTTTCATACAATAAATTTCACATTCCGCAGGCATTTAAAGGGGGCCGACCGCCGGGTCCGGAAAAAGGAATGGCCGGGGAAAAAGAAGGGTCTGTGCCAAGTTTCATTACGATAGCTTTATAAACTGAAAATTAGATCATAAGCGGACATGCTATATCGACTCGGCGATTAAGCTAGAATCCAGAATATATATACTTTATTGGGTCGGAAACGTCTCCTTGTCATTATTACACATTAAGAGACAAAATTATAACATTGCTAGGCTAATAAGAGGTAGAGCTGGAAAACTATTGATAAAACATACTATCGTTTAAGTAAAGTTGGTATTATATTTAAATATAAATGAAAACCATTTTACACGATGTGTATGCTGAAAATGATTCAATATGGTTAAGATTTCTACCTTACTTGGCATGTTTAAGACTTATCCCATAGAGCTGAAGGCCACAGACGCCAATTTTTATCATTTTAAGTTAACTTTAATGATAGTTTGCTTTATCGATAGTTTCCACTAATGAAAAATAGCAATTAACATGGGTTTCTTATGGAAAGTTCCTTACATATTGGTTTTCTACTCAATTCTATTCTATTTTATTCGCAAGCTGAGTTTTAAAAGAGGAAAGGAATGATTATAACGATTATTATTTTGTTTTTTTGTATATTTAGTATGACATTTTAGTAGTGAACAGTTGAATAGAAGTTCTTTAGATATCATATTTATATTTTATTAAATATAAACTTAAGCTTATCCACAAGAGAACTGAAAACAGTGACTAAAACTGAGTGCAGTTTGTAAAGGTGGGAAGCAGGCAGCACACGATGGTGTGGCAAGACTTTTGTTGAGCAGTGTTATTGGTTTATACTAGAGCAAACATCCTTAATACATGAGGGCGCTAAGGTCAATGGTTGATTGTGACCGCATCACTGGTACTTGTTTAGTTTGTTTGTCAGGCAGCTTAGCCAAAGGTAAGCTCCTCCCATGCTTCAGTTGATTCTATAGACGCTGTCCCTACGCTGTCCCTGCACTGTCCCTACACAGTCCCTACACTGTCCCTACATTGCGTAGGCGTCTGTCATTACTCAAACGTCATGCAAACGTTGTCGTGGGCAGAGGACAGTGTCCTGTGGGCAGTGGGAATGATGTGACGTAGATGGCATTTATCATGGACATAAAAGATAAACCCCAACTTGCGGCATATGCGCAATATGGCAAATTAATATAAATATTAATCATACGCCGCGTGAGCCGAGTTAAACATCAAAGGGCAAGCAAAAACCAAGAACCTAACTACTAGTACCTTACCTGACCTGAATC
>JBAMCL010000182.1:0-25000 GCA_037075165.1 Hirtodrosophila histrioides | reverse complement strand
GTCTTTAAGAGCGGAAATTTTAGAATGGGGTCTTGAAAGCTTCGTTTAGGGTATCTCGTAGCTTACCTTTGCAAATTTTGGGCTGCTACGGTTTATACCCATTAATTAAAATTCAAGAGATATAGTCAAATGGTAATTTGAGCGCTTCGGTGAGCTGTTCATTTTCCTAGTGGCTGCTCGCATCGACATTTTAGGGTCAGTGCATAAAATATTGCAAATGGGAATATGGAAAATGCAAAATGCAAAATGCAAATTATGAATGCGTGTTTACATGAATGTAAATGTGTGTGTGTGTGTGTGTGTGCGTGTGTGTGTAAGTGGTCGTGTGTAAGTGCCAAAAAATTGTTGAATATCTGTTGGTAACTGCAATTGGCATTCGTTGATTTCAGTTCTCATACGCAATTTACATAAGAGAGATTTAGTTTTTCGTTAAATGCGATTTGATATGGTTGCAATGCATTTAAAGTTTATGTAAATAAATACAGAGTTTAGAAATTCAGAAGTGTTTTAATTTGGATTTGCATTATGTAAAAACTACGACAATGTTTTGACTTCATCTGAATATATTCACACTTAATATATCTTCATTTCTTGTCTGTAGAGCAATTTCAGAACCATTTGTCAAAACGTTACACTTTTTGACATGTCTTTTTGCTACCTGTCAGGTTCTTTTCCATATATTTTATTAATTTCTGCCAAAACTGTTCAAGAATATCATTTGCTATTTTGAACTTGCCAAAGAACTCTTTCTTGTTTGTTCAGCAAAGAAACTTACTCAATGAAGTGTTCTATAAAAGTACGAATGTTGCGTGCTGAAGTTCCCAACTGCGGTATACTCTGTTTTCAGTCTGTTATCTTTTGCTCATTAGTGTGTGCGAAAGGGGGTTTGAGTAGAACTATAGTTGTATGTCAAATTTGGTGAGTTTGACTTTAATGATATTGACGATTTAGTTTTTGCTCATTTTCAGGAGAGGGGGTGGTGCTGTTTGGTTGATCTTAATACTCAATATTTATGGTATATATAGTAACTTGTGTACCAAATTTGGTGACTCTAGCTTCAAGGGTTTCAAAACTAAATGGGGTCATACAGGAAGATAAATTTTGTTTTTTTTATTATTATATACAAATATTTATTTGTATTTAAATATGATTATTGCTATCTTCCTATAAGGACAGCTGGATTGAACTGGTTAAATATACAAGGAAAAGCTAAATCTATTTAAAAAATGAAATAAATAAAATAAAAGTTAGCTTACATTATAACTAGAAGCAAAAGAATAGGGGAATAATATTTACAATATTTAAATGAAGTTAAATATTCCACAAGCCAACTATACTCTTCTTCAAAGCTCCACAGTTTTCACTTGCATATATGATTTGATTTTAATTACAATAAATATTTAATGCATTTCAATCAACAATTTTTGATGAACGAAAGAAACTTTTGACTTTTTGGCAAGGTCAAAAATGAGAAAACTTTTGCCAAAGTGAAAACCTTTCTGAATAATTTGTTACTTTGCTTTTACTTTATTTGCAGGCTTGCTGAAAAATCAAAAAATCAAAAAAAAAAAAAATGAAGAAAATGTATAAATAAAATATAAATAAAGACAAGATACTTAACCAATTAATGGATTCACAATAGGTTCAATGAAATGTCTGCTGGTGCGATAATTTCTAAATAAAGCAACTTCATTTCATTGGAATCATGCCCAAAGGGCAACAACAACAACAAAATGACATTACTGACAACAGTCAGACAATTGCAACAACAACAAGAACAACAACAACGAGCACAATTAGCGACTATTATCTTCATGCAAAAATAATGTCAATATAAATTAGTAGTTGATTATTAAACCAAGTGCAAACGAACAATTTGCCCAACCGAATAATTCCCAGCAGCAACATTCCCAGCTGGCATATATACAAATATATATATATATATATACTACATATATATAAATATAATTATAATGGCGGCAGCAACTGTTAGCGCCCACTTGGAGGCGCCTTCCAATGAGACCCAGCTGGATTTGGTGTGCGATTATTACAGCAATTGTGAGACAACAAGTACAGCAGCGGCTGCAGCGGCGATATTTATCGATAACAGCACGCAAACTGATGATGAACTGGAGGATGAAGAAGAAGAGGAGGAAGAGGAAGCACCAAAGCAGCGCACAAAGCCCACAAAGTTTAAACTAATGGAGATTGTTGAAGAAGAGCTAGAAAGCGATACGGAAATTGTTATACCAAATGGCATGGATAGCAATAACGATAACGATAACGATAATGACAATGACATCGATATTGATAACGAAACTGAGGATAAACCAGACTCTCCACAGGAAACTGTAAAGGAAGAACAAGCTGAGGTAGAGCAGCCTCGTATTGCTGAAGTAACAACTAAAATAATTGACTATGATTGTGATGATGATGATGTGGCCCGGCTGGCACTAGAGATGGGCTATGCGCGCATAATCGATTACGATAACTTGCGCATTATCGAGCATGTTATCGAGAGTGATGAAGAGGATGTGGCAGCAGCAGCAGCCGCATCATCAACACAGGCCGAATTGCAGCAGGCCTGTCAGGATTTGGTGGCTTTCATCGATGAAAGCTATCAGTTAATCGATAAGTCAGCTAACAGCAATGTTGCCGATATGCCAGCACCACATAGTGTAGACAACAACAACAACAATAACAGTCGCAGCAATGTGCCGGAGATGTCGACGGGTCGAGAACGCATCAAATCAGCGCGTAAGGTGCAAAGTGTAACCAACAAGTCGGAGGAGGAGGCAAAGCCCACAGGCGCAGCGGCAACATGCAGCACGGGTGCCACATCCAAGACCAGCGTCATAAGCAAGGCATACAAATCAAATCTAACGCCGCTGGCGCCGCCCTTTCAGCCCGCCGCACTGAAGGCTCAGTTACAACAAACAGTTGCCAGCAGCAGCAATAACAGCAACATGCCCATGGCAACTGTTGCAACAGCTGGCGGCGGCGTCGACGGCGGCACTCAACAGGAGTCACACTTTGTATGCTGCCTACGAGCACACAACGGTATATTATCAGCAGCATGCGCTGGCACCCCCGCAGCAACAGCAGCAGCAACAGCAACAACAACAGCAACAGTTGTCGCCCAAGCCGCACTGCAATCAACACGGCGGCATACCGCACATTCATTTGCAGTCCGCCAATGGCACTCAATTGCTGCCCGTGCAATTGATTACATTGACGCCAACGGCGGCAACAGCAGCAGCCGTGGCAGCAGCAGCAGCAGCGCCAGTACCAACAGTTGCTGTGGCAGCAGCACCAGCAACAACCTTGGCTGGCGCCAACGCCGCTGCCGCTGCTGCCGCCGCCGCCGCCGCCGCCTCGTGGCCACTTGTGGAGGCGCCAATTTATGTGGATATGAATGGCGAGTATCGTAGTTTTTGCCCGGCACATGGACCGCCAGCAGTTGCTGCTGGCGCCAATGGGCAACCAATGCTGGCCCATCATCAGCAACACCAACTTCATCATCAACAACAACTGCATCATCATCAGCAACTACATCATCAAGAGCAACAACATCAACAGAAACTCGCACAGCAACAACATTTGACACCGTCGGCGGCCGTTGTGACAAATGTTAATGGAAATATCGCCCAGGCAGCAGCAACAGCGCCGCAATTGCTGCTGCAACTGGACGCGGCTGTCCAGCAGCAGCAGCACCAGCAGCAGCAACAACATCAACAGCAGCAGCAGCAGCAACTCCACCATCAACAGCAACAACAACAACAGCAACAGCAAAATATCGTTGCTGCTGGCAAGCGCGGCAAAGTTTATCGAGGTGAGTGTCCGTTTTATGACATTTGTCGTGCAGTTTTTGCCCCCTCCCTTTATACCGTATTGTCCAGCCAGGCCCCAGGACAATTTGGCTTTGCCGTCACATTATGTTGGACCATTAGATATGAGCTGTATCCTCGTACTTGTTCACAGTCACAGTCCATTAGCAGTAACAGTCCCACTCCTGGTATGAGCAGTAAAAGTAACAGTCTAGATTTCACAGTCATCATATCGACAGTTACAGTCTGGAGATAACAGTACGTTAGTGCTGTTAATGTTAACAGGGCTGAGCAGTAACAGTAACAGTTCAGATAAAATTCACAGTCATAATATCGATAGTGACAGTCTCGATATAACAATACGTAAGCTGTAAGTAACAGGGCTGAGCAGAAACAGTAACAGTCAGATAACATCACAGTCAGAATCGATAGTGACATCTCGAAAACAAACGTTAAGCTGTCAGTAACAGGGCTGAGCAGAACAGTAAAAGACCAGATAACAGTCAAGTCTGCTCCGGTAGAGCAGAAAAGTAACAGTCAGAAACATCACAGTCAGAATCGAAGTGAAGTCTCGATAAACAATACGTAATGCTGTTAATGTAACAGGGCTGAGCAGAAACAGTAACAGTCAGATAACATCACAGTCAGATATCGATAGTGACAGTCTCGATATAAAGTACGTTTAGCTGTAATGTTAACAGGGCTGAGCAGTAACAATAACAGACAGATAACAGTCACAGTCTTGCTCCTGGTATGAGCAGTAAAAGTAACAGTTCAGATAACATTCACAGTCATGATATCGATAGTGACAGTCTCGATATAACAATACGTTAATGCTGTTAATGTTAACAGGGCTGAGCAGTAACAATAACAGACAGATAACAGTCACAGTCTTGCTATCAACAATTACAGTCTCGGTGTAACAGTGAGTAAGACAGGTTAACAGGTTTTAATTTATTATGTCTGTTACTGCATCGCTTGGACTTATGAATATCCTGTGACACTGTAACTGAATATCGAGAGTAACAGTCACAGATCTAATACTAATACTAACAGTTTAGGTATCAACAGTCACAGTCCCCACATGACCCACTGTTAAAATTAACAGTGCAGTATCGATTTTAACATTTACAGACCACCTATCGCTATATATATATTCGGAGGTAAGTAAAAGGACATTTTGAAAAGAAAAACAAGCGACATTTTGTCATATTTTAAACCAGCAGTCACGGTTGTCATCATTCTGTTCATCTCTGCTAACCACATAGCTCAGAACTCGGCATTTGTCGTCGTCGTTCATGATGGTTAATCAGCAGCCTAAGGCTAACTTGCTGGACTCTCTCTCAATTGCCGCAGGAGTCGGTACACACTTAAGTTTGGGACATCCAAAGCAAGCACAGTACGGTTGAACTCTGGTCTTTCATAAAGTAGCCGCAACTTGGTCATAGCAACGGATTTCAATCTGACCAAAATTGGTCATCAGATTCAACGTCACTCTTGGATCATCCTGGGTTCTGTTGCTAATACCCATGACGCCCTGTGGGCAAGCACGGGTATAACCAGAGCAGGACAGGCATTGGCAACGTTTCATCTTATTGTGTGTAACAGGGTTAACCACCACACTTTCCGCAATCGAAACCGTGCAGGGTTTATTAACTTAACCCTCTTACTCTTTGACCATTGACAATTGGCATCGACTGCTTCTTATCACACCATTGTAGGATTTTGTTGAGCGTCAAAGGGAACAAGGACAGAAATCCTAAGAGTGAACTGAGTGAAGTTTTCCATCAGCTTTAGGCTCATTTAATTTCCCGAACCCCCTGGAGGAGAACTGCTCGAACCTGACAAGCTTGAGAGATCCTTTTAGATCGTCACAGATGAGCCAGAAAAAGCTAGGAAAGTTTATCAAATATTGGCTAGGCATGAATCCCCACTATACATATTTATTCATAAACATGTATCCTCATAAGATCGACTAACACCAGTAAATAAAAACTTAACTGGCTTATTCGGCTGTCATCCAAACTGAGGTTAGTTCATTACCAAATGGTTATAGTTCATAAGACTTAGCTGTTCTCCCAGCATTCATTCGTTCCTTCCTATTCCTACGGTGATATTACACTCCTTAAGCCTTTCTCCCGACTCTGTTGGAGGTCTTGTAGATGAGCCATATTACTGATACAGTGCTAGGCTCCTGACACACAAAGGTGCAGATTCGAATAGCTGTCAGAAAATAAAAACTTAGCTGGTTTATTCGGCTGTCATCTAAACTGAGGTTAGTTCATTACCAAATGGTTATAGTTCATAAGGCTTTGCTGTTCTCCCAGCATTCATTCGTTCCTTCCTATTCCTAAGGTAATATTACACTCCGTAAGCCTTTCTTCCGACACTGTTGGAGGTCTTTTAGATGAGCCATATTACTGATACAGTGCTAGGCTCCTGACACACAAAGGTGCAGATTCGAATAGCTGTCAGAAAATAAAAAGTGCTCGTACTCGTTCAACCTGGAGTTTATCTTAATTGCTATTCATTCCCATTGTCAGGTTTCGAGTGAACTATCTTCTTTTATGTGTAGCACTTTCCCTCACCTTTTTGGGCTTTGCATTTGGGGAGCCATCACAGTAGGCGGCATTTGTTGGCCCATAGTATGCGCCAACTTGACCATATCCAGCTGTGTATGCAGATGTGTCATCCTTGCTGAATTTTACTAGCCGCCAGACTCTGTGGTCTTATGGACTCGGCGTCGGCATCATAGCCGGCAACACATCCTGCAATTTTCTTTCTTTCCCCTTTTTTTTTATGTAACTGGCTCTTTCTCGCATATAGCCATAAACAATGGTGTACATTTCCCTTTGTTGCTCTGCTTTTTCACAAGTTTTTACTTATAGATACAATTTTAAATGTTTTATTTTGGCTTTTTGGTATTTCTTTATTTTTTAAATTTTTTTTTCTCAATTTTTGGCTAGCAGGCTTTTTGCCAAAAAAATATTTTGATCTCTGTATGCTGTTGCCTCTTCCTTTTGCATTTAATTTGCCTTCTACTGTGCACTGTTGCCATTTTCTATTTTCATTTGGCCACTATTCCGCAAATCGCTTTCCTCTAAAATTACAGTTCAAATTTCAGCTTTAGCTTGATTATTTAAAAAGAAACTGAAGAGAAATAATGATTATTTAAAAAGAAACTGAAGAGAAATAAATTTAATTATTAACTTATCTAATCTGAAGGAATATTCCACTGTCTTTTAGCTGTCAGTTAAAGGATTAGGTTTATTTTTAGTATATGTAGGTACTTATACTCCTATACTATTTATAACAGCTGCTATGAACCTAAAATATAAAACTGGCTAATTATAAATTATAAGTTATTTAACTGAACATATATTTATTTAATATTTATTCAACTTTTTTCGCATTTTGCATTTTGATAAACTAATATTTATTTAAAACACTTTCATGAATATCTCGGGTTAAAGAGCAGATAAACGCAGGGATCTAACAGTGTATTAAAAACGTTAGAATGTTAGGCAAGCCTTTACCAGATTGAGCAAAGCTTAGCTAAATTCCAAAAACCTTCCTGCAGGCGTCCTACCAAAAATCCAATTATCCGAAGGATGGCATAAATAGTATTGTTAATTTGACAATACAAATGGCACTTCTTCTATTCATCCATTCACATACTCCTAACTAAGGCTGTAAACCGGTTTCGAATGTATATTTAAAGATTTTTGTTACTATAATCAAACTGGGACTATTAACTAAATGAGTTGATTTTATTTGTTAATTATTTTATTTATTTAATAGTAAGTGGGCTTAGTTAAAACTATGGCCAACCTAGCAATAAATAGCACTGGCTGCTTAGGCCTTCGGCTATGTACATGCCTTAAGATTAGGTGGATAGATATTATTAAAAAGTGTTACTTAAAATTAATGTGAGTTGTTAATTAATATTTAAATAATTTATTGAAATTTATACTATCATTATAATGGAATCTTAAATACATATATTTATGTATGTATAAAGATTCGTGGATAATATATTAAATATTAAAATACAGCCAACAATTAAACGAGATCTCGAGTGCAATGTACTTATTCCATAATAATATTATTTATATAATAAATGGGATTAAAAATATAAAGAAAATGAGGTACAAAAACTTGGAAATCTTCGCTGGGAAAGAGAAAATATTAAATAATAAAATGCAGTCAAAAATTAATCGATATCTTGAGTGCAATGTTTTTATTCTAAATAATATTATTTATTTAATAATTGGGATTAAAAATATAAAGAAAATTAGTTGCAAAAACTTGTAAATCTTCACTGGGAAAGAGAAAATATTAAATAATAAAATGAAGCCAACAATTAATCGAGATCTCGAGTGCGGTATATTGAATTTTGTAATGTACTTCTTGCATAATAATTTAAAAAAAAATAAAGAAAATGAGTTGCAAAACTTGTAAATCTTCGCTGGGAAAGAAAAATTATTAAATAATAAAATGCAGCCAACAATTAATCGAGATCTCTCAATGCACTTATTCCATAATAATATTATTTATATAATAAATGGTATTAAAAATATGAAGAAAATGAGGTAAAAAACTTGTAAATCTTCGCTGGGGAAGAGAAAATATTAAATATTATAATGCAGCCAACAATTAATCGAGATCTCGAGTGCGGTATATTGAATTTTGTAATGTACTTTTTGCATAATAATTTTATTTATATAATAACTGGGTTTAAAAAACTAAAGAAAATGAGTTGCAAAAAACTTGTAAAAATATAGGCGAATGCGCTTTTTGGAGTTTCACAATTGGCTTGTTAGTGCCTTGCCTCGATGTGTGTTTGTGTTTGTGTGTGTCTGTTGGTAAAGTGCGTAGCATGTGGCATGCATCATTTGTCTGTCGCCTGTCTCCGCCGTCCCTCAGTCAGTTGTCGCCATCGTGGCCATCGTCCACGTCCACGTCCAGTGTGAATTTTTCCATTCCCCAGTTTGTTGGCATTTCGCAGTTACCATTTACCAGTTCAGTCGCCCAGTCCAGTCCAGTCCGCCTGTTGTAATAATTTTGACACTCACTGTGCGCATATTTTCTTTTGCATTTTCGGTTTGCGACAACTGAAATGCGTTTGGGGGGGTTTTTTTTTGGCTTGCACTATTTTTTCATTTTATTTTATATATTTTTTTATTTTATTGTATTTTTTTTTGTGTTCGTTGAATATCATTTTCATTTTGTTTTTTTTGTTTGTTTTTATTTCATGTTGCAATTTATTCTGTGGTAGGATACTTTTTTGTGCCTCGGCATCCCATTGGTTTATGGCTTGTAAGTTGTTTATTATTAATGTTTGGCTTATGCTGGCAGTTTGGGGCATTTTGTTGCCATTGTTGCTGCACTTTGCGGCATGAGCTCATAATGAAGTCATAGTTATTTGCCTCACCCATTTTTACCATATTTCTTGCACATAAAATACGCGTATGCGTCATATTGCGACAATGGCATAGCTCCCAATACCGATCCAGCTTCCGCTCTTGCCTACCAGCATACACTGTCCATATTGTTAGATATATGTATATATACATTCTGGACCGGACCATTCCTAACTTGAGTGCATTAGCAACATTCATGTAATACATTGTCGAGACGTGAGTCGTGGCTATTTGTAGAGCGGAGATTAATTGTAGACTAGACTGCAAAGTAATGTAAATTTAAAGTGTGCTCTAATGTGTGCAAGACGAAAATATACAAGGTCATACTAGCTCCAAGTATGTTTTACGCTATCCAAGTGTTTGGAATTGCAGCCAAGTTACACCTAAACAAGCTCCGTGTACTGCAAGCCAAAACATTAAGAAAAATCTCAGGGGCACCTTGGTACATGAGAACCAGGGATATTGAGAGAGACCTGAATGTTCCTCCGATAGGTGACAGAATCCAGAGCATAGTTGGAAGATACACGGAGAGATTAGCATCCCATCCAAACCGTCTTGCTAGACGACTGCGCAACTTTGAGCTGAGAGCCAGGAGAAGACTTAAACGTCATCACCCTCAAGACCTTCCACACCGGCTCTTGACCTAACATTTATATATTTCTATCTTATACTATTTTTCTTTATATTAATAACTCTTAATTCCTAATTTGTACCCCAAAGTCCTTTGCATAATGTAAATAATAATGTAAATAGCTGTAAATAGCTAAATAATAATGTAAATAGATTGTCTAGACATAGTTTTATTCCTTTAATTTCACACTAGCTTAAGTTGCCTTAATAGGTAATAGTATACTAATCAAACTGATATTTCAATTACTAAAAATATATTTAAAAAAAAAAGCTCTAATGTGTGCACTATACACTAAAGCTAATATATCTAACTATATATGTAAGGTTGGATATATATTAACCAATATTTTATTGTGTTTTGTGTAATGAATTATGTGCTAAATACAGCGTATAATAATAAGTTTGAATGATTCTCCGAACACAGATCAGCTTCTTCTTACGACTGACTACGACCTCCGAATTATTACCAACGAACGAACTGCTGACAATCAACTGCTTCCCACTCCGACTGCTTTTCCAACTGCTTATCGATACTTCTGCTGATATCGACTTCCACCACCAAACTGATATTCGATAACGTCGCCCTTTCTCATACACCCGTTTACATATATACAGCTAAAAGTCGCCAGCGTCCATATCTATATTTTTTCATCTTTGGATATTTTAATATAATTAATGTTGACTGTAATCAAATATTTACTGGAATTTTGTATTTTTTTTTTTTTGGTAAAACTTTTCATATTTATTTATTAAACTTGTGTACTACTACCATTTTAGCAGCTTAAACTAGTTGTACATATTTTTCAAATTGCTTATATAACTATATAATGTTAACATAATTATGAAATCGAGAAAGAAATATATAAATATATACAATTAAATTTGAATTAGAAGACAATGCTTGGCATATTAACCTAGAATGAGGTTTTTGTTACATATATATACATTCAATTATCAAATTTCAACTTGACCAGAGGACGTTACGATGCAGTAAGTCCTTACGATTTAGGATTGAGGTTTTCTTTTTTTATTTATTTATTTATATAATGTTAACTTCTAGTTAAAATTATGAGTTAATTCAGTAAATTCACTAGCCATGCCTTCAGCTGGAGTTACTTTTTAATAGTTGTTATTTACATTATTATAGGGAATGTATGAAATATATGTGTATATGGGCATTTCCACAGACATGTCATGTTTTGTCGCGTGCGAATGCCTTGTTTTTTTGTAATTATCTTGAAAAAGAACAATTGCCCAAAATCAACCTTAGCACCAAATAAAGTGCTAATCGAGAGCTATAAGTTTCGCCTTTTGTCAAAATAAAAAATATGTTGGCATATGTTTTTTCACTTCGAAGACGAAGTGCTGACATTGGAGAAATGCCCATATATGTATTAAAGAAGTGTTTTGTGTTTTAGGATTTATAGTTGCTTTTTATACTATGTTCCCGAAGGAAAAAAGAAGGTTGGAAATGTGCGTCTGTCCGTCTGTCCGCCTGTCCGTCCGTCCGTCTGTCCGTATGAACGCAATATTTTGCCTTTATCTTTGAGCTAGAGCAACCAAATTTGGTACAATGTTGGTGTATATCGTCAGTTTATAAAGTGTCAAGATCAGCCCCCCACCTCCACCCCCTCCCCCAAAATTTGGGGAAAACCTGTATCTTCCACATTTTTAAAGCTAGAGTCACCAAATTTGGCATACACACTAAAGTTGAGATTCCTGACAGATCTGCATCAAAAATTGTTGGACCCCACCACCCCCACCCCCTATGGAGCAAAACCTATATCTCCCACACCAGTAGAGCTAGAGTCACCAAATTTGGCATAGAGACTAATGTTGACCCCCTGGATAGAACTGCATCAAAAATTTTTGGACACCCCCCACCCCCACGCCCCCAAAGAAGCAAAATCGCATTTCTTTCCGAACTCACAAATAACCATTTTATATAGGACTGGGAACATAGTATTCTGCAGTCGGGTGCGTCCGCCGTCGGACGCCGCCGCCGACTGCAACGTTCTTACTTGTTTAAAATATTTTCTTCTATAAAAATTTGCATATTTTCTTAATTGGATGTACTGCTACCTTTTTGGCGAAAAGAATATTAGATGATGAAGATTGTATAATTAAGATTATCGATAGTTACCAGAGAGACTCATCGATACTATGTTTAATGTCCTTCAGAACTTTGTCAGGACTTCCATTATATTATTGATGAAAATTTTAAGTTTCATTTTATTCATTGTTGTCACAAAGAATTTATTGAAATGCACAGATTAATAAGAATGAAAAATATCAATTTATTTATTTTATTTATTTTTCACAATGAAGATTTACTTTTAAAAAAATTGTTTAATACTCTGCCAGACAAATGATTAAAATGATCGATAGTTACCACAGAGACCCATCGATACCATGTTTAATGTCCTTCAAAAAATTGTCAAGACTTCCACGATTGTATTACTTAAAATTTATAAATTTCCCTAGTTAATATAATTTAATTAGAATAACAAAGGCAACCTAAAGTAAATTAATCAACTTGATAAAATTCAGATAAGTTGGTAAGAGACTACTCCAAATAAAGAAAATATTTTAATGAAAATATGAAGTTTCATTTTATGCATTGTTGATTACAAAGAATTTATTGAAATGCACAGATAAATAAGAATGAAAAATATCAATTAATTTATTTTATTTTATTTATTTTTCACAATGAAGATTTACATTTAAAAAAATTGTTTAATACCCTGCCAGACAAATGTTCAGCTGCATTTGGCTTTTGTCGCTGATCAAAAATCTATAAATTATAGCATTGGAGATGTCATCTTTACCCCGTTACATACATTCGTAAAAGTTTATTTAATTGTTTTGGTTTTTTTTTGATTTTATTTTATTTTTTTATACATTTTATGGTCATGGGGCTTAAAAATACATACGCATGGTCGTAAAAAAAAGGTGAGTCCTCCCCACAAGCACTGCACGGCACTGACAGGAGCCAAAAACTTTTTAATGAAATGCTAAAACTTCTACTTTAGTACACATACAAAAACAATGCACAAATTCATTCAGTTGCTGTATGTGTCACACAGGTAGAGTTGGCCCTGGGTCGTGCTTTCATTTTTTGTGACACGATTATGCACGACTGAACATGAACATTCCATATTTTTGATTGAAAGTGAAAAGATGAAAATATGAACAGATTAAATAATAAAGTAATATGAGCATGTCGCCTGCTGTTTCTACCGAACGTGGGTGTACTAATTTAATACTTAAACAAATGTTTAATAAGTAGAAAAATTTAAACATACCCCAACAATAAATTAAATATATTTATCTTTAATTTAACACTCCACTTGTAATACCATTACTCCAGGAAAAATATTCACTCTGATAGATAAATCAACGCCAACATAATTAGCTTAGATTAAAATCCATTATTTCTGCAAAACTCTAAAATTTGTTTACTAATTTAATATTTAAGAATTTTTTCACCCTACAAAAATTAAATATATTTATCCTTGGTTTCTTACCTTCCTCTGTCTTACCAATACTCCAACAAAAATACTGCGATGATAAAACAACGAAATAATAATTAGCTTATATAAAAATCCATTATTTTTTATAAAATTAATTTTTCCAAAATTCTATAAATTTTCACCAAAAGTTATCCTGATAGATTTTAGGATGAAAAATATGGAAAATTTTGTTAAACTATGATAATGGTGACAAAAGAATCAATAGAATCAAGGTATATAAAAAACGAATTGTACTATTGATAGTGTCATTAGCATGCGGTGTCTGAAGCATAAGTTTCGAAGTTCGAGCTCCAGTCAGGAAATAATTTATTTGTATTTCAATGCTAATATTTTCAATAAATATTTTGAATGGAAATTGAAACGATAATATCGATAGTGTTATTAACAGTAAACCATAAGTTTCCAAGTTCGAACTCCAGTCAAGAAAAGGCTTATGTAAATTACTTTCAATGCTAATATTTTCGAAAAATATAGTGAATAAGAATAGAACCATAGAGCTTTATTGTGCGGCGCCTGAAGCAAAAGGTACAAAGTTCGAACTGCAGTCAAAAAATAGCTTATGTATATAATATAATGCTAATATTTTCAATAAATATTGTGAATGGAAATTGAAACGATAATATCGATAGTGTCATTAACAGTTTTAGTGTGCAGCGTCTGAAACATAAGTTTCCAAGTTCGAACTCCAGTCAAGAAATGGGTTATGTATCTTTCAATGCTAATATTTTTCAAAAATAATGTGTATAAGAAAAGAACGATAGAGCTTTATAGTGCGGCGCCTGAAGCAAAAGGTACAGAGTTCGAACTGCAGTCAAAAAATAGCTTATATATATAATATAATGCCAATATTTTCCATTAATATTGTGAATGGAAATTGAAACGATAATATCGATAGTGTCATTAACAGTTTTAATGTGCAGCGTCTGAAGCATAAGTTCCAAGTTCGAACTCCAGTCAAGAAATGGGTTATGTATCTTTCAATGCTAATATTTTTCAAAAAATAATGTGAATAAGTAAAGAACGATTTATAGTGCGGCGCCTGAAGCAAAAGGTACATAGTTCGAACTCCAGTAAAAAACTGCTTATATATATTTCTTTCAAAGCTATTTTCATTAAAAAGTGTGACTTTTATAGCGAACTCCAACTCCAAGTGAAATACTCGCCCATCTCTAGTCGCAAGTGTTGATGCCCCCTTTTTTCGTAGCTTTCAATTCGTGTGGCAATCAGAGGCGGCAACTTGACATAACAATTGCCCGAGCCGAACTTAATTAAAGCGCCTTAAGTGACGCAGATGCTTGACATGAGCAACTGGCAAAGGAATACGAAGAAGAACAAGATGATGATGATGAAGAACAACAACAAGAACAAGAACAATTACAACAACAGCCACCTCATTGGGAGTATACAAGCTGCAGATTTATGGTTGGACTGTGCCACAAATTGGCGAGCGTTGACCAAAAACCAAACATGACAAACAAGCTACAGCGAACGAACAAAGTTTTGTCTGAAGGATGTGACAGTACGAAGGACAAATAGCAGTCAAGTGGCCTGTGGCAGTGTTGGTTAAGGCATTGTCCTTCTCACAGTGTTGGCTCTTGTGATGTCAGGCATGAAATTTATATATATATATATAAATAATTTAGAGCGGCATCCTAAAAGCATTTCGCCCATTAAAATGCTTAGAATGTGCTTTTTTGAAAGCATTCTCACAGATTAGCGCGTCTCAAAAGGGGCAGCCAGAAATTATGTGCTATGATAATTGCGTACATCCTGGCCAAGGACCCTAGCTATAGATTTGCGAGCTAAAAATTTAATTGGTTATACGCGTTGTGCTCCGTCACAATGGTGCAACAATTGAAATGCGCACAAGAAAATGTTGCCTGTTGCAAAAGTTTTGCGTGCAACATGGCCAAAAGTTTTCAAGCTGCCAAAGAAAAGTGCAGTTTATAGTTGTCCCCGCTACATTCGCCACACACAACTTTATGCCACACACATACGTTTACATTCAACCCCCCTCTTTCTCTCTCTTTCATTCATCCATACATATGTTGCAGCTCCTGTTGCGGTTGCCTTAAACTTTGTTAAATGCCGCCGTGTACGCTTAACCCCATAAGAGATGCCCCAAAGTAGACAACTAACTGTGCTTTACACTGTCAGTTGGGTGTTGTTCAACTTGAGAGTTTATATTGACAGAAGTTTCGGTGTCTCCCTGTGTGTGTTGCGTGTGTGTGTGTTGTGTGTGTGTGTGTCTCTGCAGGGAATCTATGTAGTACGCTGCGTATGCGTGATATGAACATGATTTAATTTAACAAGTTCGCACTGAAGCAATACTAAGATAGGTTTAATAGCATTTCTCAACTGATATCTACTATTTAAAGAGTGTTCTTACAACTTTTATTCATTTTATCAGCTTAATGTTGGCCTTGATAACAATTATTGACATAAATTGACATAGAACAAAGCAGAGCTTTAGCTTGAAATTTGTTTAGGTTTTTAAATGTCAAAACAAGATATTCTTATAAGCAAATATATAAATTGACAAATTTAAAATAAATTAAATTAAGTTATCTTATACATATATTACATCTAACTTTCTTATAAGCAAATATATTAATTGACAAATTTAAAATAAATTAAATCAAGTTATTCAATACATATATTACGTCTACCATTAACCAAAATCATGTAAACTTAAAAATAATTACATTTATGTGTAGGTATTAACCCTAAGACCCTAAAATCTAAATATCATCCGCCATTGTTATCAAAAGTGCTATAGTTAAAGGAAAAAAAATTGAATTAAATTGAGTTATCTAAAACAAGATAATATAAACGATAATAAACAATTTCTACAAATGAAATTAGGTAAAACTCAGACTGTTATTTTTATATCTATTTCCTATAACCATAGCGCTTAAGATATTCCACTGCTCTTCTTGAAATAAATAAAAAAGAATATACAAGTTCATTTTCCTAGATAAACACTTGATTTTTGCTTGTATATCTATATTTTAGCATATCATTTGTACATTCTAAGAATATTATAACGATCGACAAATAAATACAGATAGTACTTGAAGTACGAGTACTACTGAATAAAGCTGGAATCGGGAATTCGGACGACTGATTCCCAGCAAGTTGGAATCAGTTAAGGAGAACTTTTTAAGCATGAACTGAAACGGAATAGAAATTTTGAGTCAATCTCTAATACAGAATAGTCAAAATAGTTTAAGGAACTGGTATACCAGATTTGATCCCATCTCTAATAGAGAATTCCGACGACTATAATCGGGGAAGGAAAACTTTTAGGTACGAGCTGGATCGGAACGATATTTAGAATCAATCTCTTATACAGGGTAGTCAGAATTGGTAAGGAACTGGAGAATTTTAAAGATCCCATCTCTAATAGACAATTTAAACGACTGATTCCCGGCACGTTGTAATTCGGAAGGAGAACATTTTAGGCACGAGAGATATCGGGAAAGAAACTTGAAGTTCATCTTTAATACAGAGTAGTCAACAAATTCAGAAGAAGATTCGATCCCATATCTAATAGAGAATTCCGACGAGACTCTTACGGGCGCAATGGGGGAGAGAAAATTGCCCATCTCTAATAGAGAATTCCGACGACCTTAATCGGGGAAGGAGAACTTTTTAGGACACGAGCTGGATCGGAATAGAAATTTAGAGTCAATCTTTAATACAGGGTAGGCTAAAATTGTAGGGAACTGGAAGAATTGGTAAAGAAGATTTGATCCCATCTCTAATAGAGAATTCCGACGACTGTAATCGGGAAATGGGAACTTTTGAGGCAGGAGCTGGATCGGAATAGATATTTTAGAATCAATCTCTTATACAGGGTAGTCAAAAAGTGTAAGGAACTGGCAGAATTTGGTAAAGATCCCATCTCTAATAGAGAATTTAAACGACTGATTCCCGTCACGTTTTAATTTGGAAAGGATAACTTTTAAGGCAGGAGCTGGATGGGAAAAGAAATTTGAAAGTTCAATCTCTAATACAGAGTAGTCAAAAATTGTAAAACTGCAGAATTGTAAAAAAGAGTAGATCAACAAATTCAAAAGAAGATTCTATTCCATATCTAATACAGAGTATCTGCTAGTCAACCACTCTTTTTTTTAAAGCATTTTTCGTGTCTTTCTTTTGTTTGCTTACCTTTTGAACTTCCGCAAAGCCGTGATGATAGCGCATTTGACAGTTGCATCAGGTATTTCAGCGCATTTGTTGGATTTTCAATTCGACAGCGTTGCTTAAACGCTTAAACGCTCAAGTGCTCAATGTTTTTTAGTGGGTGAATGGGTGAATGTGTGTGTTTCTTGCTCTATTTTTGTTCTAGTTAGCCAACGAGTTTTGGCTTTTGGCAGCCAGACAGGGCTGGCGACAACAGTAGCCAGTGCTATGGAAAAAAGCGCGTATACGTAACTTTAAAGCCCACTTGCCCCAAACTGATGCACTCAAGCTCACACATCACATTCACATCTCGTTGCGCAATTTATGGGAAGTCTTTGAAATTTGTGCATGCGAGGGATGCCCTATAAGTTCTGTGATATGGTAATTATTGGACTGGTCCTCAAGTAAGGGGAATATATTAAATATATATAGATTTTATTGTACAATATGCTATTCTTTATTGCTTGGAGACATGTTCGACTAAAAGCACACAGTAATTTAGCACTTACACTGAGGGTAATACTATTTAATTAAATTGAATATATTCTCTTCAGACAAAGAATTTCTTTTGTGATATTATTCTCCTTATATTCCAAACTGAAATTAGCTCAAATTCAATTTGTATATGCTCACTTTTAATGTTGAAAATATTACATTTGTAGATGTTTATCTTCAGTGTTACTATTTGTTTTCTCTTAGTGTATGCACTTGCATACGTACGATTTGCTAGACTTATAAGCAATGTCTACTGCTGTCGGCTGCCAAGTTGAAAATGCATTTTTGATGTTAACAACAAATTTGGCGTGGAACTTAACAAATTTACAGTGGGTAATGTACACATGTTGACCGAATACGTAAGCTGTCCACTCTACATGTGCAATGCAAGTGACTGACACACCTAAATACCTAGGCTAGGTGGGAAATGTACACAATTTATTAAAAAAAAAATAAAATAAAATAGTCAAAAAAATTTAAAAAAATATATAAAAATAAAATTGAATTTCAACAGTTTATTGAATATAAAATAATGATGAACTTAAATATAAGTAACTGAAAAACAATTTCTCGACAATGTAGAACCAGATTACTTTTCGTCTGGTTGCAGTTATAATATATATTTTTTTTACACAGCGTTGTTACTCCTTCAAGTCTATCTCAACGAATGCCCGCTTTTATTCTTCCTCTTTCTTCTTATCGATAAAAAGTGTGTACATATATTAATATCGATTAACAGAGTTGCTGAGTATACGAAGTGTGGTCACATTTTGTTTTACATTATTCAGTTGACATTTAAATTATTATAATTGTTAAGCACATAGGTTACATATATTGCTACAACAATTAATTTAAATTACGTTTCAATTTCGTATTTTCTCTGTCCGCGACAGCCTTTCCTTTTCACAATTATTCCTCTTTTTGCGCCACTCCAATGTGACCATCTTCTTTCTATCTTAATATCTCAAATTATGCTCGATATACGACAAACTCGATAACTTATTATATTCGGTCACACTGACCTCGACATCAACAATCAAACGTTTAATTTAAATCTTTACACATATTATATTTAATTATATGATTGTATTTAAAATAAAATGTAAGTTATTAATTTTGTATTATTGGTAAAAAAGACACTAGAAAACTGTGCACAATCTGTAAATCTGCTTTCCCTAAATTTTGCCTACTTGCCCCACTGTGCAGACCTAAGTAAAGTTTTCATGTTGCCTTCGCTTGGCACGGCAAACAGAAAGTTGTTGTTGGCCCCAAAAAAAAAAATGGTGAAACAAATTGTTTAATGATATCTTTTGGATGTTGCAACTTGCTTTCAATGCCGACGTTGCTCACAACACTGGTGAGAGATATATATACTTATGATCCCCGAAAATATGCCTGAAAGCGCCCCTGCCATAGGGCGCCTCAGAAAACGATATTAGAATCATTTAATTCTATGCTTTTTAACTTAAAAAAGAAAGTTGTTCAAATAAATATTAGAAATTTGATACAAAAACGGTTATAAGTAATATATAATAATTATTTTTGAAGCACTTATTTATTGCTCAAAATATACAATTTATTTCTGGGCATCTTTTTTCTATTCTTAACAGTAAAACTTATTTTGGGAATATATATTTTCCCTTGGAAGTTTTATAGAAATATTGCCGATAATTAAAACTTATTGCTTGAGTTTTGTATATTTATTCTTCAGAAAATAATACTTAATTCTGAATTAAAACGTATTTTTTGAAGTATTTAGTATTCTTAAGTCCAAAAATTATAATAATTTTTTTTTTTTTTTTTTTTTTTTTTTTCAAAATTCTGAATAATTTTTATACTCTGTTCCCGTAAGGAAAAAGAGTATATTGGGTTTGCGAAGTGTTCGCCTGTCCGTATAAACGCAATGTTTTTCCACACCCTTGAAGCTAGAGCAAGCTTGGTACACATGTTGGTGTATATCCTCAATATATAAAGTGTCAAGATCGCCCCCAACCCCCACCGCCTCCCCCACAATTCGGGGAAAACCTGTATCTTCCACATTTTTAAAGCTATAGTCACAAAATTTGGCATACACACTAATGTTGAGATTCCTGACAGATCTGCATCAAAAATTTGTTGACACACCCACCCCCTTCCCCGCAAATCGGTACATGCTATCCCCAAAACACGTTTTTCACAGGGGTATATCTCCTACAGTTTAATAGCTAGAGTCACCAAATTTGGCATACAGACTAATGTTCACCCCGTAGACAAATCTGCATCAACATTTTTTGCACCCCCCACCCCCTCCCCCACAAAGGAGCAAAATCTATATCTCCCACACCTGTAGAGTCACCAAATTTGATTTTCTGCTTTTTTCGCGTCTCTTTCCAAACCCACAATTAACCCAATTATACAGGACTGGGAACAGAGTATTCTGCTGTCGGGTATGTCCGACTGCAACATTCTTACTTGTTTATATTGGTTAGGTGTATACAAAAGTCGATGATTCTGAACGGACTGTATATTTAATATTCAACAAGTAAGAATGCTCTAGTCGAGTATACCCGACTACGAAACTCCCCGTACCCAGGTCTAAAACTTCCAATCATATGTTCGTCACTTACACATGCACGCACACATACACAAAGCCGCACACACGCAAGCCACAGCGTACGCGAGGCATTTTAAGTCGTAGCTGTGCTTCTTCTTCCCCCTCGCTACAGTACTGAATCTTGTTCGTTGAATAACTTCCGTGTTTATTATCCGATCGACTTGAAATTTGGACAGTAGATTAAGAGTGACTAAAATATAATACATGCCCAGTCCCAAAGCTATATCTTTAAAACTGTGGGAAAAATCGATGCGGGGGAACGGGGAAGATATCTGAGATCGGAAACAAACTTGATCTGCGTATGCTATACACGAACCTACATTCCAAATTTGGTGTCTCTAGCTCTTATGGTTGCTGAGATCCTCGCGTTCATACAACGGACGGACAGACGAACAGACAGACGGACATGGCCAAATCGAAATCTCTTTTGATACTGATCAAGAATATATATACTTTATAGGGTAGGAGATGTCTCCTTCTGCCTGTTACATACTTTTGCACAATCCAGTACCCCCTTTTTACCCATTTTATGGGTACAGGGAGTAAAAATGAGACTTCATTATTTATTAAAATGTCACACTCTGATGAAAACACATGCAAAATCAAATAGATTTATATATTTTTAATTTTCACATGCAGGTCGCATGTGAAAGAACACATGTATTAGCTTGGAATATGTGTTTAAAAGTTTCTAAATTGTGTACTCTCTTCATTGGCGTGACAGTTTGCAGAACGTAAGCCCAGATTTATTACGTCTCGGGCAATTGTGTTAATCGCTTTGACATTTGGCGACCAAATGCAATTTATGCTGACCTTGATTATATAACTACTGATCTTAGCCATAGCTTATTGCTGGTATTTGTGCTGGGCAACTCATTAATCAATTTGCATTGCATTTACCACTGCTGACAAATTATTTACCTGGCAAATTGTATAATGCATAAATCAAAATCCAAAACCAAAACTCAAGCAATTTGTCACGTAAATTTTTGGGATATGCATAATATGAAATAATTTGAAGGCTGCTTTTCTATTTTATTGCACCTTTCAGAGGAGAAAAAATAAAAAAAATATGAAAACTTTTCTAAAGTAATTGTCATGATTTTTACTTTGAACTTTGCGCTGTATCGTGCCTCTCCCTGTCTTCTCTCTCTGTGTGTGTCTCTCCAGCTCAAAAAACTGCTAATTTTATGCCACCTACTGAAAGGCAAAACTTCATCGTGTTATATATATATATATATAGTATATATGTATGTACAATTTTGCGTTCATTTTTCTTTGACAGCTTCAAGTTGAATTCGTCGCTGGTAGACGCGCCTGGTACACAAAATTTATGCAAATATGTTACAGTGCCTGCCCCATGTACTCGCAAAGGCCAACAAAATAAGAGATGCGAAACTTTTGCCCAGCGCCGTTGTCAGTTAAAATGTCGTCTTGGCGCCAAAGTTTTTCCTTTGCTAGTTTTTTGGGGGGGAGACTTGGACTCCCGGGTTCGACTCAGCGCCAGCCTGACATCCAATGATTACAAACCAGCTCCAAAAGTTTCAAATTAAAGACAGGCACTTGCCTCAACTCAACACAACTTGCCTCAACTCGCCTCAACTCGACTCGGGTTGTCTTCAATTGGGTCTAGGCTGGGCCAATTTGCGGTGCAGCGGAGTGTCCTGGCTACTGTAAGGAGCCGTAGGATACTTAAGTGGTTTTGTAAGCCGATTCTAGTTAACCGATTCATTTATTTATTCAAAGCAAATATTTTCACAGTTTACATACTAAAATAGCAAACCGAAGCCAAACTTCTAACGAGTTTGCGGCATTCCAAATTTGTTGCAAATTATTACTCTCTGCTAATTTTCAGTCGTACTTTGAAAACTACAACACCAAAGTAGCTTTACATTTTGTAGTTAATTTAAATAATTTATTTAATGTGTGTTGTAAGTTTTTTGTAAGTTAACAGAGTTGAAGTTCAACAAGATAATTGCCAGAAGTTTAATTACTTATCAGCAAAATAAACATTAATATATATTGTATTATTGGTGTCTGTTTTTCTTTATTTTAGCATAAACTTTTGATCTTACTGAGCTATTTTTCTCAGTGGAAACTGCTCAAATGTAAGATAATGCTGATATCAATAATACTTGTTCTGAAAGGATTTATGCTTTTCCGTTCTTGTCCTTGTCGAATTGTGTGGTCCGATTTTGATGAAATTATTTCTGCAATCTGAGTCCAAGCTCAGTCACTCATATCCTTACTGACTGCGTCAAAATTACATCAACTCCACTCTCGCCATCTTTAACCCATTCTCTGAAAATTTAAAAAAAATCATACACTTTCCAAAGATCACAAGATTTTTGAATCTCTGTAAATACACTGTTAATATTAGTCATTAATTATAATTTAATAAACAAACTAGATAAGTTAATCCTAAATTTGCACCACAATAGCTCAAGGCCTTGGCAGCCAAAGCTTTTAGTTTATTTATAATTTTACATTATAAGTAAACTGTGTATAATAATAATAATAATATTTGAAGTATAGTAAAACTGTCACTTAGTTTGGATGAAATATTTGTATAAACAAAAAGTTTGATATAGCGATAAAGTAGTCTGATTTTGACCACATTTGGTCAGAGACTCTCTATGGGAAAGTTTGGTAAGGATACCTTTATAAACAAAAAAGTTTTTCATACAAAAACATAGTGGTCGACCGATCTTTCCTATGGCAGCTATATGTTATAGTGGTCCGATACGGTCAGTTTCGACATATGTACTGCCTACAGCAAAAAGAAGGGTCTGTGCCAAGTTTCATTACGATAGCTATAAAACTGAGAGACTAGTTCGTATAGAAACAGACGGACATCGCTATATCGACTCGGCTATTCATGCTGATTCAGAATATATATACTTTATAGGGTCGAAGATGTCTTCTTCTGCCTGTTACATACTTTTGCACAAATCCAAAACCCCCTTTTTACCCATTTTATGGGTACAGGGAGTAAAAATTACTACACAAGAAACGAGCCAACGGGCTTTAACTAAAGGTAACTTGAATTTATTTTGTGGAGTTTGAATATATTTACATTTAATACCATCAATTCAATAGATGGTCGTCTATGTAAGCTGCTCAATCTTATAAACCTTAAATCCCAAATCAATCTAAAGGACAAACCGTGATGGAAGTCGGTACGGGTTTGACAAAGGTACGGAATTTGAAAGTCCAAGATTTCAATGCCAAATTTTGTAAACTATGAGCACAATGCCACAAAACAGTATATAGAAAACTTAAGCATAGAATTTTTAAGGATTATTATCAAAAATTGTTTGGTAAATGGAAAACTAAAGCTAAAGTTATTAATATTTAGCAGCAGATACTGTGCTTTATATAATTATCCATTGTCATCTTGGCAATATAATAACTATATATTGATTTAAACATATTAAACCAATTTCAATATAATACACTCAGAAACCTTATAGCATTGTATAGGAAAATTAATTACCACAATATAATAAATACTTACTAACTAGTGCGGCTTGTTGTCTCTAACTAAAATATAAAAGCCCCTTTATCATCCAAACAATGAAAATTATATTCCGATTATGGTCATTCAATATGTAGCCTGTGTTATTTTAATCATAGCAACAATGCAACAAGCAGCAGCTCAGGACAATTGAGCGAGGCCAGGACACAATAAACAGTCAATTTTCAATAATGCGACCAACATGCGACTTTGACCTCCAATGAAGCTACAAAGTTCATCCAGGCGCTGTGATATGACCAACAAATGTCCTGCCACACAAGCCACACTCATATCGATTGTCTGTGCAGTGGTCTGCAGGATATTTGTGACACTCAAAGCTCGATCTCTTGATTACTTGCGGTGTGGGTGCACAGCATTGTCCCATGTCCTTTGTCCTTTGTCCAGTACAGCGACATTGTCTTGCGTCTGGCACTCAATAAAGCCGGCTCATCAAAATGAATGGTCCATAACTGTTATATTACTCATATAATAAACATCAAGAAAATAAGCCGCTCTAACCGCAAGCGAGGGTAGCTTGAGCATCAAATGGCTATCAACTTGTGCATTAATTACTGCTTTTATCACATATTATTTCAACAAAAATGTACCTATTTATGCAGCATTTACAAATTCATAAAGTTAACTGCACAGACTTGCCACACATTACAAAAGATACACACATTAGAAGTACTACAGTGTTAAGTTGGCTGCGCTGAATCAATATCATGAAAAAGTTGGAATGTTTAAAAGACATTAGGTAAATGAAAATGTTAGAAATTGGGTTGATAATGTCC
>JBAMCL010000181.1:0-80934 GCA_037075165.1 Hirtodrosophila histrioides | reverse complement strand
TTCTGTATAAGTCCAACCATGGCAACAAAGTCTTTATGCACGAAAATCGGTTCGATTTTGACAAACTTATGGAAGCATGAAAATTTTGGAGAAATTTGCGTATCATGCATGAATATAGGGATCACGCAAAATATGTCGAGAATTCAATTTTGGATTTCGCTATAAGTTCAACCATGACAACAAAGATTTTATGCACGAAAATCGGTTCGATTTTGACAAAGTTATGGAAGCATGAAAATTTTGGAGAAATTTGCGTATCATGCATGAATATAGGATCACGCAAAAATATGTCGAGAATTCAACTTTGGATTTTGTTATAAGGTGAAAGCTTTGGGTAAATTAGCGTTTCATGCATGAATATAGGGTCACGCAAAATATGTCGAGAATTCAATTTTTGATTTCGCTATAAGTCCAACCATGACAACAAAGACCTTAGCACGAAAATCGGTTCGGTTTTGACAAAGTTATGGAAGCATGAAAATTTTGAAGAAATTTGCGTATCATGCATGAATATAGGATCACGCAAAATATGTCGAGAATTCAACTTTGGATTTTGCTATAAGATGAAAGCTTTGGGTAAATTAGCGTGTCATCCATGAATATAGGGTCACGCAAAATATGTCGAGAATTCAATTTTTGATTTCGGTATAAGTCCAACCATGACAACAAAGACCTTAGCACGAAAATCGGTTCGGTTTTGACAAAGTTATGGAAGCATGAAAATTTTTGAGAAATTTGCGTATCATGCATGAATATAGGGTCACGAAAAATATGTCGAGAATTCAATTTTGGATTTTGCTATAAGGTGAAAGCTTTGGGTAAATTAGCGTTTCATGCATGAATATAGGGTCACGAAAAATATGTCGAGAATTCAATTTTGGATTTTGCTATAAGTCCAACCATGACAACAAAGACTTTAGCACGAAAATCGGTTCGCTTTTGACAAAGTTATGGAAGCATGAAAATTTTGGAGAAATTTGCGTATCATGCATGAATATAGGATCACGCAAATATGTCGAGAATTTAACTTTGGATATTGCTATAAGGTGAAAGCTTTGGGTAAATTAGCGTTTCATGCATGAATAGGGTCACGCAAAATATGTCGAGAATTCCATTTTTGATTTCGCTATAAGTCCAACCATGACAACAAAGACCTTAGCACGAAAATCGGTTCGGTTTTGACAAAGTTATGGAAGCATGAAAATTTTGGAGAAATTTGCGTATCATGCATGAATATAGGATAACGCAAAATATGTCGAGAATTCAACTTTGGATTTTGTTATAAGGTGAAAGCTTTGGGTAAATTAGCGTTTCATGCATGAATATAGGATCACGCAAAATATGCCGGAAATTCAATTTTTGATTTCGCTATAAGTCCAACCTTGACAACAAAGACCTAAGCACGAAAATCGGATCGGTTTTGACAAAGTTATGGAAGCATGAAAATTTTGGAGAAATTTGCGTTATCATGCATGAATATAGGATCACGCAAAATATGTCGAGAATTCAACTTTGGACATTGCTATAAGGTGAAAGCTTTGGGTAAATTAGCGTTTCATGCATGAAAATAGGGTCACGCAAAATATGTCGAGAATTCAATTTTGGATTTCTGTATAAGTCCAACCATGGCAACAAAGTCTTTATGCACGAAAATCGGTTCGATTTTGACAAAGTTATGGAAGCATGAAAATTTTGGAGAAATTTGCGTATCATGCATGAATATAGGGATCACGCAAAATATGTCGAGAATTCAATTTTTGATTTCGCTATAAGTCCAACCATGACAACAAAGACCTTATCACGAAAATCGGTTCGGTTTTGTCAAAGTTATGGAAGCATGAAAATTTTGGAGAAATTTGCGTATCATGCATGAATATAGGATCACGCAAAATATCTCGAGAATTCAACTTTGGATTTGCTATAAGATGAAAGCTTTGGGTAAATTACCGTTTCATGCATGAATATAGGGTCACGCAAAATATGTCGAGAATTCAATTTTTGATTTCGGTATAAGTCCAACCATGACAACAAAGACCTTAGCACAAAAATCGGTTCGGTTTTGACAAAGTTATGGAAGCATGAAAATTTTGGAGAAATTTGCGTATCATGCATGAATATAGGATCACGCAAAATATGTCGCGAATTCAACTTTGGATTTTGCTATAAGGTGAAAGCTTTGGGTAAATTAGCGTTTCATGCATGAATATAGGGTCACGCAAAATATGTCGAGAATTCAATTTTTGATTTCGCTATAAGTCCAACCATGACAACAAAGACCTTAGCACGAAAATCGGTTCGGTTTTGACAAAGTTATGGAAGCATGAAAATTTTGGAGAAATTTGCGTATCATGCATGAATATAGGGATCACGCAAAATATGTCGCGAATTCAACTTTGGATATTGCTATAAGGTGAAAGCTTTGGGTAAATTAGCGTTTCATGCATGAATATAGGGTCACGCAAAATATGTCGAGAATTCAATTTTGGATTTCGCTATAAGTCCAACCATGACAACAAAGACTTTACCAGGAAAATTGGATCGGTTTTGACAAAGTTATGGAGGCATGAAAATTTTGGAGAAATTTGCGTATCATGCATGAATATAGGATCACGCAAAATATGTCGAGAATTCAACTTTGGATTTTGCTATGAGGTGAAAACTTTGGGTAAATTAGCGTTTCATGCATGAGTATAGGATCACGCAAAATATGTCGAGAATTCAACTTTGGATATTGCTATAAGTTGAAAGCTTTGGGTAAATTAGCGTTTCATGCATGAAAATAGGGTCACGCAAAATATGTCGAGAATTAAATTTTGGATTTCTGTATAAGTCCAACCATGGCACAAAAGTCTTTATGCACAAAAATCGGTTCGATTTTGACAAGGTTATGGAAGCATGAAAATTTTGGAGAAATTTGCGTATCATGCATGAATATAGGGATCACGCAAAATATGTCGAGAATTCAATTTTTGATTTCGCTATAAGTCCAACCATGACATCAAAGACCTTAGCACGAAAATCGGTTCGGTTTTGTCAAAGTTATGGAAGCATGGAAATTTTGGAGAAATTTGCGTATCATGCATGAATATAGGATCACGCAAAATATGTCGAGAATTCAACTTTGGATTTTGCTATGAGGTGAAAACTTTGGGTAAATTAGCGTTTCATGCATGAATATAGGGTCACGCAAAATATGTCGAGAATTCCATTTTTGATTTCGCTATAAGTCCAACCATGACAACAAAGACCTTAGCACGAAAATCGGTTCGGTTTTGACAAACTTATGGAAGCATGGAAATTTTGGAGAAATTTGCGTATCATGCATGAATATAGGAATCACGCAAAATATGTCGAGAATTCCATTTTTGATTTCGCTATAAGTCCAACCATGACAACAAAGCACGAAAATCGGTTCGGTTTTGACAATGTTATAGAAGCATGAAAATTTTAGAAAAATTTGCGTATCATGCATGAATATAGGATCACGCAAAATATCTCGAGAATTCAACTTTGGATTTTGCTATAAGATGAAAGCTTTGGGTAAATTAGCGTTTCATGCATGAATATAGGGTCACGCAAAATATGTCGAGAATTCAATTTTTGATTTCGCTATAAGTCCAACCATGACAACAAAGACCTTAGCACGAAAATCGGTTCGGTTTTGACAAACTGATGGAAGTATGAAAATTTTGGAGAAATTTGCGTATCATGCATGAATAAAGGATCACGCAAAATATGTCGAGAATTCAACTTTGGATTTTGTTATAAGATGAAAGCTTTGGGTAAATTAGCGTTTCATGCATGAATATAGGGTCACGCAAAATATGTCGAGAATTCAATTTTTGATTTCGCTATAAGTCCAACCATGACAACAAAGACGTTAGCACGAAAATCGGTTCGGTTTTGACAAAGTTATGGAAGCATGAAAATTTTGGAGAAATTTGCGTATCATGCATGAATATAGGGATCACGCAAAATATGTCGAGAATTCAACTTCGGATATTGCTATAAGGTGAAAGCTTTGGGTAAATTAGCGTTTCATGCATGAAAATAGGGTCACGCAAAATATGTCGAGAATTCAATTTTGGATTGCGCTATAAGTCCAACCATGACAACAAAGACCTTAGCACAAAAATCGGTTCGGTTTTGACAAAGTTATGGAAGCATGAAAATTTTGGAGAAATTTGCGTATCATGTATGAATATAGGATCACGCAAAATATGTCGAGAATTCCATTTTTGATTTCGCTATAAGTCCAACCATGACAACAAAGACTCACGAAAATCGGTTCGGTTTTGACAATGTTATGGAAGCATGAAAATTTTAGAAAAATTTGCGTATCATGCATGAATATAGGATCACGCAAAATATCTCGAGAATTCAACTTTGGATTTTGCTATAAGATGAAAGCTTTGGGTAAATTAGCGTTTCATGCATGAATATAGGGTCACGCAAAATATGTCGAGAATTCAATTTTTGATTTCGCTATAAGTCCAACCATGACAACAAAGACCTTAGCACGAAAATCGGTTCGGTTTTGACAAACTGATGGAAGTATGAAAATTTTGGAGAAATTTGCGTATCATGCATGAATAAAGGATCACGCAAAATATGTCGAGAATTCAACTTTGGATTTTGTTATAAGATGAAAGCTTTGGGTAAATTAGCGTTTCATGCATGAATATAGGGTCACGCAAAATATGTCGAGAATTCAATTTTTGATTTCGCTATAAGTCCAACCATGACAACAAAGACTTTAGCACGAAAATCGGTTCGGTTTTGACAAAGTTATGGAAGCATGAAAATTTTTGAGAAATTTGCGTATCATGCATGAATATAGGGATCACGCAAAATATGTCGAGAATTCAACTTCGGATATTGCTATAAGGTGAAAGCTTTGGGTAAATTAGCGTTTCATGCATGAAAATAGGGTCACGCAAAATATGTCGAGAATTCAATTTTGGATTGCGCTATAAGTCCAACCATGACAACAAAGACCTTAGCACAAAAATCGGTTCGGTTTTGACAAAGTAATGGAAGCATGAAAATTTTGGAGAAATTTGCGTATCATGCATGAATAAAGGATCACGCAAAATATGTCGAGAATTCAACTTTGGATTTCGCTATAAGTCCAACCATGACAACAAAGACCTTAGCACGAAAATCGGTTCGGTTTTGACAAAGTTATGGAAGCATGAAAATTTTGGAGAAATTTGCGTATCATGCATGAATATAGGGATCACGCAAAATATGTCGAGAATTCAACTTTGGATATTGCTATAAGATGAAAGCTTTGGGTAAATTAGCGTTTCATGCATGAATATAGGGTCACGCAAAATATGTCGAGAATTCAATTTTTGATTTCGGTATAAGTCCAACCATGACAACAAAGACCTTAGCACGAAAATCGGTTCGGTTTTGACAAAGTTATGGAAGCATGAAAATTTTTGAGAAATTTGCGTATCATGCATGAATATAGGGTCACGAAAAATATGTCGAGAATTCAATTTTGGATTTTGCTATAAGGTGAAAGCTTTGGGTAAATTAGCGTTTCATGCATGAATATAGGGTCACGAAAAATATGTCGAGAATTCAATTTTGGATTTTGCTATAAGTCCAACCATGACAACAAAGACTTTAGCACGAAAATCGGTTCGCTTTTGACAAAGTTATGGAAGCATGAAAATTTTGGAGAAATTTGCGTATCATGCATGAATATAGGATCACGCAAAATATGTCGAGAATTCAACTTTGGACATTGCTATAAGGTGAAAGCTTTGGGTAAATTAGCGTTTCATGCATGAAAATAGGGTCACGCAAAATATGTCGAGAATTCCATTTTTGATTTCGCTATAAGTCCAACCATGACAACAAAGACCTTAGCACGAAAATCGGTTCGGTTTTGAAAAACTTATGGAAGCATGAAAATTTTGGAAAAATTTGCGTATCATGCATGAATATAGGATAACGCAAAATATGTCGAGAATTCAACTTTGGATTTTGTTATAAGGTGAAAGCTTTGGGTAAATTAGCGTTTCATGCATGAATATAGGATCACGCAAAATATGCCGGAAATTCAATTTTTGATTTCGCTATAAGTCCAACCTTGACAACAAAGACCTAAGCACGAAAATCGGATCGGTTTTGACAAACTTATGGAAGCATGAAAATATTGGAGAAATTTGGTTATCATGCATGAATATAGGATCACGCAAAATATGTCGAGAATTCAACTTTGGACATTGCTATAAGGTGAAAGCTTTGGGTAAATTAGCGTTTCATGCATGAAAATAGGGTCACGCAAAATATGTCGAGAATTCAATTTTGGATTTCTGTATAAGTCCAACCATGGCAACAAAGTCTTTATGCACGAAAATCGGTTCGATTTTGACAAAGTTATGGAAGCATGAAAATTTTGGAGAAATTTGCGTATCATGCATGAATATAGGGATCACGCAAAATATGTCGAGAATTCAATTTTTGATTTCGCTATAAGTCCAACCATGACAACAAAGACCTTAGCACGAAAATCGGTTCGGTTTTGTCAAAGTTATGGAAGCATGGAAATTTTGGAGAAATTTGCGTATCATGCATGAATATAGGATCACGCAAAATATCTCGAGAATTCAACTTTGGATTTGCTATAAGATGAAAGCTTTGGGTAAATTACCGTTTCATGCATGAATATAGGGTCACGCAAAATATGTCGAGAATTCAATTTTTGATTTCGGTATAAGTCCAACCATGACAACAAAGACCTTAGCACAAAAATCGGTTCGGTTTTGACAAAGTTATGGAAGCATGAAAATTTTGGAGAAATTTGCGTATCATGCATGAATATAGGATCACGCAAAATATGTCGCGAATTCAACTTTGGATTTTGCTATAAGGTGAAAGCTTTGGGTAAATTAGCGTTTCATGCATGAATATAGGGTCACGCAAAATATGTCGAGAATTCAATTTTTGATTTCGCTATAAGTCCAACCATGACAACAAAGACCTTAGCACGAAAATCGGTTCGGTTTTGACAAAGTTATGGAAGCATGAAAATTTTGGAGAAATTTGCGTATCATGCATGAATATAGGGATCACGCAAAATATGTCGCGAATTCAACTTTGGATATTGCTATAAGGTGAAAGCTTTGGGTAAATTAGCGTTTCATGCATGAATATAGGGTCACGCAAAATATGTCGAGAATTCAATTTTGGATTTCGCTATAAGTCCAACC
Source organism: Hirtodrosophila histrioides (assembly GCA_037075165.1). NCBI lineage: Eukaryota > Metazoa > Arthropoda > Insecta > Diptera > Drosophilidae > Hirtodrosophila > Hirtodrosophila histrioides. Next base: position 73,705 of record JBAMCL010000181.1, on the reverse strand, counting down.
ATGACAACAAAGACTTTACCAGGAAAATTGGATCGGTTTTGACAAAGTTATGGAGGCATGAAAATTTTGGAGAAATTTGCGTATCATGCATGAATATAGGATCACGCAAAATATGTCGAGAATTCAACTTTGGATTTTGCTATGAGGTGAAAACTTTGGGTAAATTAGCGTTTCATGCATGAGTATAGGATCACGCAAAATATGTCGAGAATTCAACTTTGGATATTGCTATAAGTTGAAAGCTTTGGGTAAATTAGCGTTTCATGCATGAAAATAGGGTCACGCAAAATATGTCGAGAATTAAATTTTGGATTTCTGTATAAGTCCAACCATGGCACAAAAGTCTTTATGCACAAAAATCGGTTCGATTTTGACAAGGTTATGGAAGCATGAAAATTTTGGAGAAATTTGCGTATCATGCATGAATATAGGGATCACGCAAAATATGTCGAGAATTCAATTTTTGATTTCGCTATAAGTCCAACCATGACATCAAAGACCTTAGCACGAAAATCGGTTCGGTTTTGTCAAAGTTATGGAAGCATGGAAATTTTGGAGAAATTTGCGTATCATGCATGAATATAGGATCACGCAAAATATGTCGAGAATTCAACTTTGGATTTTGCTATGAGGTGAAAACTTTGGGTAAATTAGCGTTTCATGCATGAATATAGGGTCACGCAAAATATGTCGAGAATTCCATTTTTGATTTCGCTATAAGTCCAACCATGACAACAAAGACCTTAGCACGAAAATCGGTTCGGTTTTGACAAAGTTATGGAAGCATGAAAATTTTGGAGAAATTTGCGTATCATGCATGAATATAGGAATCACGCAAAATATGTCGAGAATTCAATTTTTGATTTCGCTATAAGTCCAACCATGACAACAAAGACGTTAGCACGAAAATCGGTTCGGTTTTGACAAAGTTATGGAAGCATGAAAATTTTTGAGAAATTTGCGTATCATGCATGAATATAGGGATCACGCAAAATATGTCGAGAATTCAACTTCGGATATTGCTATAAGGTGAAAGCTTGGGTAAATTAGCGTTCATGCATGAAAATAGGGTCACGCAAAATATGTCGAGAATTCAATTTTGGATTGCGCTATAAGTCCAACCATGACAACAAAGACCTTAGCACGAAAATCGGTTCGGTTTTGACAAAGTTATGGAAGCATGGAAATTTTGGAGAAATTTGCGTATCATGCATGAATATAGGAATCACGCAAAATATGTCGAGAATTCCATTTTTGATATCGCTATAAGTCCAACCATGACAACAAAGCACGAAAATCGGTTCGGTTTTGACAATGTTATAGAAGCATGAAAATTTTAGAAAAATTTGCGTATCATGCATGAATATAGGATCACGCAAAATATCTCGAGAATTCAACTTTGGATTTTGCTATAAGATGAAAGCTTTGGGTAAATTAGCGTTTCATGCATGAATATAGGGTCACGCAAAATATGTCGAGAATTCAATTTTTGATTTCGCTATAAGTCCAACCATGACAACAAAGACCTTAGCACGAAAATCGGTTCGGTTTTGACAAACTGATGGAAGTATGAAAATTTTGGAGAAATTTGCGTATCATGCATGAATAAAGGATCACGCAAAATATGTCGAGAATTCAACTTTGGATTTTGTTATAAGATGAAAGCTTTGGGTAAATTAGCGTTTCATGCATGAATATAGGGTCACGCAAAATATGTCGAGAATTCAATTTTTGATTTCGCTATAAGTCCAACCATGACAACAAAGACGTTAGCACGAAAATCGGTTCGGTTTTGACAAAGTTATGGAAGCATGAAAATTTTTGAGAAATTTGCGTATCATGCATGAATATAGGGATCACGCAAAATATGTCGAGAATTCAACTTCGGATATTGCTATAAGGTGAAAGCTTTGGGTAAATTAGCGTTTCATGCATGAAAATAGGGTCACGCAAAATATGTCGAGAATTCAATTTTGGATTGCGCTATAAGTCCAACCATGACAACAAAGACCTTAGCACAAAAATCGGTTCGGTTTTGACAAAGTAATGGAAGCATGAAAATTTTGGAGAAATTTGCGTATCATGCATGAATATAGGATCACGCAAAATATGTCGAGAATTCAACTTTGGATTTCGCTATAAGTCCAACCATGACAACAAAGACCTTAGCACGAAAATCGGTTCGGTTTTGACAAAGTTATGGAAGCATGAAAATTTTGGAAAAATTTGCGTATCATGCATGAATATAGGGATCACGCAAAATATGTCGAGAATTCAACTTCGGATATTGCTATAAGGTGAAAGCTTTGGGTAAATTAGCGTTTCATGCATGAATATAGGGTCACGCAAAATATGTCGAGAATTCAATTTTGGATTTCGCTATAAGTCCAACCATGACAACAAAGACTTTACCAGGAAAATTGGATCGGTTTTGACAAAGTTATGGAGGCATGAAAATTTTGGAGAAATTTGCGTATCATGCATGAATATAGGATCACGCAAAATATGTCGAGAATTCAACTTTGGATTTTGCTATGAGGTGAAAACTTTGGGTAAATTAGCGTTTCATGCATGAGTATAGGATCACGCAAAATATGTCGAGAATTCAACTTTGGATATTGCTATAAGTTGAAAGCTTTGGGTAAATTAGCGTTTCATGCATGAAAATAGGGTCACGCAAAATATGTCGAGAATTCAATTTTGGATTTCTGTATAAGTCCAACCATGGCACAAAAGTCTTTATGCACAAAAATCGGTTCGATTTTGACAAGGTTATGGAAGCATGAAAATTTTGGAGAAATTTGCGTATCATGCATGAATATAGGGATCACGCAAAATATGTCGAGAATTCAATTTTTGATTTCGCTATAAGTCCAACCATGACATCAAAGACCTTAGCACGAAAATCGGTTCGGTTTTGTCAAAGTTATGGAAGCATGGAAATTTTGGAGAAATTTGCGTATCATGCATGAATATAGGATCACGCAAAATATGTCGAGAATTCAACTTTGGATTTTGCTATGAGGTGAAAACTTTGGGTAAATTAGCGTTTCATGCATGAAAATAGGGTCACGCAAAATATGTCGAGAATTCCATTTTTGATTTCGCTATAAGTCCAACCATGACAACAAAGACCTTAGCACGAAAATCGGTTCGGTTTTGACAAACTTATGGAAGCATGGAAATTTTGGAGAAATTTGCGTATCATGCATGAATATAGGAATCACGCAAAATATGTCGAGAATTCCATTTTTGATTTCGCTATAAGTCCAACCATGACAACAAAGCACGAAAATCGGTTCGGTTTTGACAATGTTATAGAAGCATGAAAATTTTAGAAAAATTTGCGTATCATGCATGAATATAGGATCACGCAAAATATCTCGAGAATTCAACTTTGGATTTTGCTATAAGATGAAAGCTTTGGGTAAATTAGCGTTTCATGCATGAATAAAGGGTCACGCAAAATATGTCGAGAATTCAATTTTTGATTTCGCTATAAGTCCAACCATGACAACAAAGACCTTAGCACGAAAATCGGTTCGGTTTTGACAAACTGATGGAAGTATGAAAATTTTGGAGAAATTTGCGTATCATGCATGAATAAAGGATCACGCAAAATATGTCGAGAATTCAACTTTGGATTTTGTTATAAGATGAAAGCTTTGGGTAAATTAGCGTTTCATGCATGAATATAGGGTCACGCAAAATATGTCGAGAATTCAATTTTTGATTTCGCTATAAGTCCAACCATGACAACAAAGACGTTAGCACGAAAATCGGTTCGGTTTTGACAAAGTTATGGAAGCATGAAAATTTTTGAGAAATTTGCGTATCATGCATGAATATAGGGATCACGCAAAATATGTCGAGAATTCAACTTCGGATATTGCTATAAGGTGAAAGCTTTGGGTAAATTAGCGTTTCATGCATGAAAATAGGGTCACGCAAAATATGTCGAGAATTCAATTTTGGATTGCGCTATAAGTCCAACCATGACAACAAAGACCTTAGCACAAAAATCGGTTCGGTTTTGACAAAGTAATGGAAGCATGAAAATTTTGGAGAAATTTGCGTATCATGTATGAATATAGGATCACGCAAAATATGTCGAGAATTCCATTTTTGATTTCGCTATAAGTCCAACCATGACAACAAAGCACGAAAATCGGTTCGGTTTTGACAATGTTATAGAAGCATGAAAATTTTAGAAAAATTTGCGTATCATGCATGAATATAGGATCACGCAAAATATCTCGAGAATTCAACTTTGGATTTTGCTATAAGATGAAAGCTTTGGGTAAATTAGCGTTTCATGCATGAATATAGGGTCACGCAAAATATGTCGAGAATTCAATTTTTGATTTCGCTATAAGTCCAACCATGACAACAAAGACCTTAGCACGAAAATCGGTTCGGTTTTGACAAACTGATGGAAGTATGAAAATTTTGGAGAAATTTGCGTATCATGCATGAATAAAGGATCACGCAAAATATGTCGAGAATTCAACTTTGGATTTTGTTATAAGGTGAAAGCTTTGGGTAAATTAGCGTTTCATGCATGAATATAGGGTCACGCAAAATATGTCGAGAATTCAATTTTTGATTTCGCTATAAGTCCAACCATGACAACAAAGACGTTAGCACGAAAATCGGTTCGGTTTTGACAAAGTTATGGAAGCATGAAAATTTTTGAGAAATTTGCGTATCATGCATGAATATAGGTTTCACGCAAAATATGTCGAGAATTCAACTTCGGATATTGCTATAAGGTGAAAGCTTTGGGTAAATTAGCGTTTCATGCATGAAAATAGGGTCACGCAAAATATGTCGAGAATTCAATTTTGGATTTCGCTATAAGTCCAACCATGACAACAAAGACCTTAGCACAAAAATCGGTTCGGTTTTGACAAAGTAATGGAAGCATGAAAATTTTGGAGAAATTTGCGTATCATGCATGAATAAAGGATCACGCAAAATATGTCGAGAATTCAACTTTGGATTTCGCTATAAGTCCAACCATGACAACAAAGACCTTAGCACGAAAATCGGTTCGGTTTTGACAAAGTTATGGAAGCATGAAAATTTTGGAGAAATTTGCGTATCATGCATGAATATAGGGATCACGCAAAATATGTCGCGAATTCAACTTTGGATATTGCTATAAGGTGAAAGCTTTGGGTAAATTAGCGTTTCATGCATGAATATAGGGTCACGCAAAATATGTCGAGAATTCAATTTTGGATTTCGCTATAAGTCCAACCATGACAACAAAGACTTTACCAGGAAAATTGGATCGGTTTTGACAAAGTTATGGAGGCATGAAAATTTTGGAGAAATTTGCGTATCATGCATGAATATAGGATCACGCAAAATATGTCGAGAATTCAACTTTGGATTTTGCTATGAGGTGAAAACTTTGGGTGAATTAGCGTTTCATGCATGAGTATAGGATCACGCAAAATATGTCGAGAATTCAACTTTGGATATTGATATAAGTTGAAAGCTTTGGGTAAATTAGCGTTTCATGCATGAAAATAGGGTCACGCAAAATATGTCGAGAATTCAATTTTGGATTTCTGTATAAGTCCAACCATGGCACAAAAGTCTTTATGCACAAAAATCGGTTCGATTTTGACAAGGTTATGGAAGCATGAAAATTTTGGAGAAATTTGCGTATCATGCATGAATATAGGGATCACGCAAAATATGTCGAGAATTCAATTTTTGATTTCGCTATAAGTCCAACCATGACATCAAAGACCTTAGCACGAAAATCGGTTCGGTTTTGTCAAAGTTATGGAAGCATGGAAATTTTGGAGAAATTTGCGTATCATGCATGAATATATAATCACGCAAAATATGTCGAGAATTCAACTTTGGATTTTGCTATGAGGTGAAAACTTTGGGTAAATTAGCGTTTCATGCATGAATATAGGGTCACGCAAAATATGTCGAGAATTCCATTTTTGATGTCGCTATAAGTCCAACCATGACAACAAAGACCTTAAAAATATCATCATAATATAGCACGAAAATCGGTTCGGTTTTGACAAACTTATGGAAGCATGGAAATTTTGGAGAAATTTGCGTATCATGCATGAATATAGGAATCACGCAAAATATGTCGAGAATTCCATTTTTGATTTCGCTATAAGTCCAACCATGACAACAAAGCACGAAAATCGGTTCGGTTTTGACAATGTTATAGAAGCATGAAAATTTTAGAAAAATTTGCGTATCATGCATGAATATAGGATCACGCAAAATATCTCGAGAATTCAACTTTGGATTTTGCTATAAGATGAAAGCTACTAATTACTGAATATACATAGATATGTCAAACAAGCATTTTTCTGAGGCCAGATGCATTGGTTGCAATGGAACCCCAGTAGTTCGGCACAAAAGCCGAACTCGACAGAACCCCATTCGTGGTTTGCCAGCTCGGCAAAAAAAAAAAAATTTATAATAAAATTTAAAATTTTTAAAGTTTTTATTAAATATAAAGAATTCTGATTGCTCGAAATCTGCAATTTCAATACTGCAATTTTCACATACTTTCGGTCAGCTGTGTGCTGCCACCGAAGACGATAAATTTATTATAATTAGCCAGTGTAGTTTATTAGATAATAATTAACCTAAAAATAATAATAATATTTAAAAAATATTATAAAATTAAAAGAAAATAAAAAATAAATATTGTTTCCCATTATTAAAAGAAATGGATGAACTGGGGATCGAACCTGCAAAAAGCCGGTTAACAAACAAGCACTCTATCTACACGGCCACCGCATCGTGAATGATGCTGCTGGCAAAATCAAGCTATGTGCATATAACACGGCCATGTCTGGTTCGTCGCTGCTTCCATTTCCATTTCTGAATTGAAATTTCATAGTGCCATGCGCTGTTGCCTTTCTGCATTTCTCACGCATACTAAGAAGCAAGCGCATGTGCGTACTTGGACCCACACATAGAAACGAAATGAGAGCGCAAGCGACATAGGCCGTGCTCATCGTTCTGGTGTCGATCCAAGACTAAATATTCGTTCTGAGCAGCGGCGTTAGCAACTCGGTTTTTTTTTTTTGCCGAGCTGGCAAACCACGAATGGGGTTCTGTCGAGTTCGGCTTTTGTGCCGAACTACTGGGGTTCTATTGCAACCAATGCATCTGGCCTCAGAAAAATGCTTGTTTGACATATCTATGTATATTCAGTAATTAGTGATGAAAGCTTTGGGTAAATTAGCGTTTCATGCATGAATATAGGGTCACGCAAAATATGTCGAGAATTCAATTTTTGATTTCGCTATAAGTCCAACCATGACAACAAAGACCTTAGCACGAAAATCGGTTCGGTTTTGACAAACTGATGGAAGTATGAAAATTTTGGAGAAATTTGCGTATCATGCATGAATAAAGGATCACGCAAAATATGTCGAGAATTCAACTTTGGATTTTGTTATAATATGAAAGCTTTGGGTAAATTAGCGTTTCATGCATGAATATAGGGTCACGCAAAATATGTCGAGAATTCAATTTTTGATTTCGCTATAAGTCCAACCATGACAACAAAGACGTTAGCACGAAAATCGGTTCGGTTTTGACAAAGTTATGGAAGCATGAAAATTTTTGAGAAATTTGCGTATCATGCATGAATATAGGGATCACGCAAAATATGTCGAGAATTCAACTTCGGATATTGCTATAAGGTGAAAGCTTTGGGTAAATTAGCGTTTCATGCATGAAAATAGGGTCACGCAAAATATGTCGAGAATTCAATTTTGGATTGCGCTATAAGTCCAACCATGACAACAAAGACCTTAGCACAAAAATCGGTTCGGTTTTGACAAAGTAATGGAAGCATGAAAATTTTGGAGAAATTTGCGTATCATGTATGAATATAGGATCACGCAAAATATGTCGAGAATTCCATTTTTGATTTCGCTATAAGTCCAACCATGACAACAAAGCACGAAAATCGGTTCGGCTTTGACAATGTTATAGAAGCATGAAAATTTTAGAAAAATTTGCGTATCATGCATGAATATAGGGATCACGCAAAATATGTCGAGAATTCAACTTCGGATATTGCTATAAGGTGAAAGCTTTGGGTAAATTAGCGTTTCATGCATGAATATAGGGATCACGCAAAATATGTCGAGAATTCAATTTTTGATTTCGCTATAAGTCCAACCATGACATCAAAGACCTTAGCACGAAAATCGGTTCGGTTTTGTCAAAGTTATGGAAGCATGGAAATTTTGGAGAAATTTGCGTATCATGCATGAATATAGGATCACGCAAAATATGTCGAGAATTCAACTTTGGATTTTGCTATGAGGTGAAAACTTTGGGTAAATTAGCGTTTCATGCATGAATATAGGGTCACGCAAAATATGTCGAGAATTCCATTTTTGATTTCGCTATAAGTCCAACCATGACAACAAAGACCTTAGCACGAAAATCGGTTCGGTTTTGACAAACTTATGGAAGCATGGAAATTTTGGAGAAATTTGCGTATCATGCATGAATATAGGAATCACGCAAAATATGTCGAGAATTCCATTTTTGATTTCGCTATAAGTCCAACCATGACAACAAAGCACGAAAATCGGTTCGGTTTTGACAATGTTATAGAAGCATGAAAATTTTAGAAAAATTTGCGTATCATGCATGAATATAGGATCACGCAAAATATCTCGAGAATTCAACTTTGGATTTTGCTATAAGATGAAAGCTTTGGGTAAATTAGCGTTTCATGCATGAATATAGGGTCACGCAAAATATGTCGAGAATTCAATTTTTGATTTCGCTATAAGTCCAACCATGACAACAAAGACCTTAGCACGAAAATCGGTTCGGTTTTGACAAACTGATGGAAGTATGAAAATTTTGGAGAAATTTGCGTATCATGCATGAATAAAGGATCACGCAAAATATGTCGAGAATTCAACTTTGGATTTTGTTATAAGATGAAAGCTTTGGGTAAATTAGCGTTTCATGCATGAATATAGGGTCACGCAAAATATGTCGAGAATTCAATTTTTGATTTCGCTATAAGTCCAACCATGACAACAAAGACCTTAGCACGAAAATCGGTTCGGTTTTGACAAAGTTATGGAAGCATGAAAATTTTTGAGAAATTTGCGTATCATGCATGAATATAGGGATCACGCAAAATATGTCGAGAATTCAACTTCGGATATTGCTATAAGGTGAAAGCTTTGGGTAAATTAGCGTTTCATGCATGAAAATAGGGTCACGCAAAATATGTCGAGAATTCAATTTTGGATTGCGCTATAAGTCCAACCATGACAACAAAGACCTTAGCACAAAAATCGGTTCGGTTTTGACAAAGTTATGGAAGCATGAAAATTTTGGAGAAATTTGCGTATCATGTATGAATATAGGATCACGCAAAATATGTCGAGAATTCCATTTTTGATTTCGCTATAAGTCCAACCATGACAACAAAGCACGAAAATCGGTTCGGCTTTGACAATGTTATAGAAGCATGAAAATTTTAGAAAAATTTGCGTATCATGCATGAATATAGGATCACGCAAAATATCTCGAGAATTCAACTTTGGATTTTGCTATTAGATGAAAGCTTTGGGTAAATTAGCGTTTCATGCATGAATATAGGGTCACGCAAAATATGTCGAGAATTCAATTTTTGATTTCGCTATAAGTCCAACCATGACAACAAAGACCTTAGCACAAAAATCGGTTCGGTTTTGACAAAGTAATGGAAGCATGAAAATTTTGGAGAAATTTGCGTATCATGTATGAATATAGGATCACGCAAAATATGTCGAGAATTCAATTTTTGATTTCGCTATAAGTCCAACCATGACAACAAAGACCTTAGCACGAAAATCGGTTCGGCTTTGACAAACTGATGGAAGCATGAAAATTTTGGAGAAATTTGCGTATCATGCATGAATAAAGGATCACGCAAAATATGTCGAGAATTCAACTTTGGATTTTGTTATAAGGTGAAAGCTTTGGGTAAATTAGCGTTTCATGCATGAATATAGGGTCACGCAAAATATGTCGAGAATTCAATTTTTGATTTCTCTATAAGTCCAACCATGACAACAAAGACCTTAGCACGAAAATCGGTTTGGTTTTGACAAAGTTATGGAAGCATGAAAGTTTTGGAGAAATTTGCGTGTCATGCATGAATATAGGATCACGCAAAATATGTCGAGAATTCAACTTTGGATATTGCTATAAGGTGAAAGCTTTGGGTAAATTAGTGTTTCATGCATGAATATAGTGTCACGCAAAATATGTCGACAATTCCATTTTTGATTTCGCTATAAGTCCAACCATGACAACAAAGACCTTAGCACGAAAATCCGTTCGGTTTTGACAAAGTTATGGAAGCATGAAAATTTTAGAGAAATTTGCGTATCATGCATGAATATAGGATCACGCAAAATATCTCGAGAAGTCAACTTTGGATTTTGCTTTAAGATGAAAGCTTTGGGTGAATTCGCGTTTCATGCATGAATATAGGATCACGCAAAATATGTCGAGAATTCATTTTTGGATTTTGCAATAAGATGAAAGCTTTGGGTAAATTAGCGTTTCATGCATGAAAATAGGGTCACGCAAAATATGTCGAGAATTCAATTTTGGATTGCGCTATAAGTCCAACCATGACAACAAAGACCTTAGCACGAAAATCGGGTCGGTTTTGACAAACTTATGGAAGCATGAAAATTTTGGAGAAATTTGCGTATCATGCATGAATAAAGGATCACGCAAAATATGTCGAGAATTCAACTTTGGATTTCGCTATATAGCGAAAGCTTTGGGTAAATTAGTGTTTCATGCATGAATATAGTGTCACGCAAAATATGTCGACAATTCCATTTTTGATTTCGCTATAAGTCTAACCATGACAACAAAGACCTTAGCACGAAAATCCGTTCGGTTTTGACAAAGTTATGGAAGCATGAAAATTTTACAGAAATTTGCGTATCATGCATGAATATAGGATCACGCAAAATATCTCGAGAAGTCAACTTTGGATTTTGCTTTAAGATGAAAGCTTTGGGTGAATTCGCGTTTCATGCATGAATATAGGATCACGCAAAATATGTCGAGAATTCAACTTTGGATTTTGCTATAAGTATGAAAGCTTTGGGTAAATTAGCGTTTCATGCATGAATATATAGGGTCACGCAAATATGTCGAGAATTCAATTTTTGATTTCGGTATAAGTCCAACCATGACAACAAAGACCTTAGCACGAAAATCGGTTCGGTTTTGACAAAGTTATGGAAGCATGAAAATTTTGGAGAAATTTGCGTATCATGCATGAATATAGGGATCACGCAAAATATGTCGAGAATTCAACTTCGGATTTCGCTATAAGGTGAAAGCTTTGGGTAAATTAGCGTTTCATGCATAAATATAGTGGCACGCAAAATATGTCGAGAATTCAATTTTGGATTTCGGTATAATTCCAACCATGACAACAAATATTTTATGCACGAAAATCGGTTCGATTTTGACAAAGTTATGGAAGCATGAAAATTTTGGAGAAATTTGCGTATCATGCATGAATATAGGGATCACGCAAAATATGTCGAGAATTCAACTTTGGATATTGCTATAAGGTGAAAGCTTTGGGTAAATTAGCGTTTCATGCATGAATATAGGGTCACGCAAAATATGTCGAGAATTCAATTTTTGATTTCGCTATAAGTCCAACCATGACAACAAAGACCTTAGCACGAAAATCGGTTCGATTTTGACAAAGTTATGGAAGCATGAAAATTTTGGAAAAATTTGCGTATCATGCATGAATATAGGATCACGCAAAATATGTCGAGAATTCAACTTTGGATATTGCTATAAGGTGAAAGCTTTGGGTAGATTAGCGTTTCATGCATGAAAATAGGGTCACGCAAAATATGTCGAGAATTCAATTTTGGATTTCGCTATAAGTCCAACCATGACAACAAAGACCTTAGCACGAAAATCGGTTCGGTTTTGACAAACTTATGGAAGTATGAAAATTTTGGAGAAATTTGCGTATCATGCATGAATAAAGGATCACGCAAAATATGTCGAGAATTCAACTTTGGATTTTGTTATAAGATGAAAGCTTTGGGTAAATTAGCGTTTCATGCATGAATATAGGAATCACGCAAAATATGTCGAGAATTCCATTTTTGATTTCGCTATAAGTCCAACCATGACAACAAAGCACGAAAATCGGTTCGGTTTTGACAATGTTATAGAAGCATGAAAATTTTAGAAAAATTTGCGTATCATGCATGAATATAGGATCACGCAAAATATCTCGAGAATTCAACTTTGGATTTTGCTATAAGATGAAAGCTTTGGGTAAATTAGCGTTTCATGCATGAATATAGGGTCACGCAAAATATGTCGAGAATTCAATTTTTGATTTCGCTATAAGTCCAACCATGACAACAAAGACCTTAGCACGAAAATCGGTTCGGTTTTGACAAACTGATGGAAGTATGAAAATTTTGGAGAAATTTGCGTATCATGCATGAATAAAGGATCACGCAAAATATGTCGAGAATTCAACTTTGGATTTTGTTATAAGATGAAAGCTTTGGGTAAATTAGCGTTTCATGCATGAATATAGGGTCACGCAAAATATGTCGAGAATTCAATTTTTGATTTCGCTATAAGTCCAACCATGACAACAAAGACCTTAGCACGAAAATCGGTTCGGTTTTGACAAAGTTATGGAAGCATGAAAATTTTTGAGAAATTTGCGTATCATGCATGAATATAGGGATCACGCAAAATATGTCGAGAATTCAACTTCGGATATTGCTATAAGGTGAAAGCTTTGGGTAAATTAGCGTTTCATGCATGAAAATAGGGTCACGCAAAATATGTCGAGAATTCAATTTTGGATTGCGCTATAAGTCCAACCATGACAACAAAGACCTTAGCACAAAAATCGGTTCGGTTTTGACAAAGTTATGGAAGCATGAAAATTTTGGAGAAATTTGCGTATCATGTATGAATATAGGATCACGCAAAATATGTCGAGAATTCCATTTTTGATTTCGCTATAAGTCCAACCATGACAACAAAGCACGAAAATCGGTTCGGCTTTGACAATGTTATAGAAGCATGAAAATTTTAGAAAAATTTGCGTATCATGCATGAATATAGGATCACGCAAAATATCTCGAGAATTCAACTTTGGATTTTGCTATTAGATGAAAGCTTTGGGTAAATTAGCGTTTCATGCATGAAAATAGGGTCACGCAAAATATGTCGAGAATTCAATTTTGGATTGCGCTATAAGTCCAACCATGACAACAAAGACCTTAGCACAAAAATCGGTTCGGTTTTGACAAAGTAATGGAAGCATGAAAATTTTGGAGAAATTTGCGTATCATGTATGAATATAGGATCACGCAAAATATGTCGAGAATTCAATTTTTGATTTCGCTATAAGTCCAACCATGACAACAAAGACCTTAGCACGAAAATCGGTTCGGCTTTGACAAACTGATGGAAGCATGAAAATTTTGGAGAAATTTGCGTATCATGCATGAATAAAGGATCACGCAAAATATGTCGAGAATTCAACTTTGGATTTTGTTATAAGGTGAAAGCTTTGGGTAAATTAGCGTTTCATGCATGAATATAGGGTCACGCAAAATATGTCGAGAATTCAATTTTTGATTTCTCTATAAGTCCAACCATGACAACAAAGACCTTAGCACGAAAATCGGTTTGGTTTTGACAAAGTTATGGAAGCATGAAAGTTTTGGAGAAATTTGCGTGTCATGCATGAATATAGGATCACGCAAAATATGTCGAGAATTCAACTTTGGATATTGCTATAAGGTGAAAGCTTTGGGTAAATTAGTGTTTCATGCATGAATATAGTGTCACGCAAAATATGTCGACAATTCCATTTTTGATTTCGCTATAAGTCCAACCATGACAACAAAGACCTTAGCACGAAAATCCGTTCGGTTTTGACAAAGTTATGGAAGCATGAAAATTTTAGAGAAATTTGCGTATCATGCATGAATATAGGATCACGCAAAATATCTCGAGAAGTCAACTTTGGATTTTGCTTTAAGATGAAAGCTTTGGGTGAATTCGCGTTTCATGCATGAATATAGGATCACGCAAAATATGTCGAGAATTCATTTTTGGATTTTGCAATAAGATGAAAGCTTTGGGTAAATTAGCGTTTCATGCATGAAAATAGGGTCACGCAAAATATGTCGAGAATTCAATTTTGGATTGCGCTATAAGTCCAACCATGACAACAAAGACCTTAGCACGAAAATCGGGTCGGTTTTGACAAACTTATGGAAGCATGAAAATTTTGGAGAAATTTGCGTATCATGCATGAATAAAGGATCACGCAAAATATGTCGAGAATTCAACTTTGGATTTCGCTATATAGCGAAAGCTTTGGGTAAATTAGTGTTTCATGCATGAATATAGTGTCACGCAAAATATGTCGACAATTCCATTTTTGATTTCGCTATAAGTCTAACCATGACAACAAAGACCTTAGCACGAAAATCCGTTCGGTTTTGACAAAGTTATGGAAGCATGAAAATTTTACAGAAATTTGCGTATCATGCATGAATATAGGATCACGCAAAATATCTCGAGAAGTCAACTTTGGATTTTGCTTTAAGATGAAAGCTTTGGGTGAATTCGCGTTTCATGCATGAATATAGGATCACGCAAAATATGTCGAGAATTCAACTTTGGATTTTGCTATAAGATGAAAGCTTTGGGTAAATTAGCGTTTCATGCATGAATATATAGGGTCACGCAAATATGTCGAGAATTCAATTTTTGATTTCGGTATAAGTCCAACCATGACAACAAAGACCTTAGCACGAAAATCGGTTCGGTTTTGACAAAGTTATGGAAGCATGAAAATTTTGGAGAAATTTGCGTATCATGCATGAATATAGGGATCACGCAAAATATGTCGAGAATTCAACTTCGGATTTCGCTATAAGGTGAAAGCTTTGGGTAAATTAGCGTTTCATGCATAAATATAGTGGCACGCAAAATATGTCGAGAATTCAATTTTGGATTTCGGTATAAGTCCAACCATGACAACAAATATTTTATGCACGAAAATCGGTTCGATTTTGACAAAGTTATGGAAGCATGAAAATTTTGGAGAAATTTGCGTATCATGCATGAATATAGGGATCACGCAAAATATGTCGAGAATTCAACTTTGGATATTGCTATAAGGTGAAAGCTTTGGGTAAATTAGCGTTTCATGCATGAATATAGGGTCACGCAAAATATGTCGAGAATTCAATTTTTGATTTCGCTATAAGTCCAACCATGACAACAAAGACCTTAGCACGAAAATCGGTTCGATTTTGACAAACTTATGGAAGCATGAAAATTTTGGAAAAATTTGCGTATCATGCATGAATATAGGATCACGCAAAATATGTCGAGAATTCAACTTTGGGTATTGCTATAAGGTGAAAGCTTTGGGTAGATTAGCGTTTCATGCATGAAAATAGGGTCACGCAAAATATGTCGAGAATTCAATTTTGGATTTCGCTATAAGTCCAACCATGACAACAAAGACCTTAGCACAAAAATCGGTTCGATTTTGACAAAGTTATGGAAGCATGAAAATATTGGAGAAATTTGCGTATCATGCATGAATATAGGATCACGCAAAATATGTCGAGAATTCAACTTTGGATTTTGCTATAAGATGAAAGCTTTGGGTAAATTTGCGTTTCATGCATGAATATAGGATCACGCAGAAAATGTCGAGAATTCAATTTCGGATTTCGCTATAAGTCCAACCATGATAACAATGACCTTAGCACAAAAATCGGTTCGGTTTTGTCAAAGTTGTGGAAGCATGAAAATTAAGGAGAAATTTGCGTATCATGCATGAATATAGGATCACGCAAAATATGTCGAGAATTCACCTTTGGATTTTGCTATAAGGTGAAAGCTTTGGGTAAATTAGCGTTTCATGCATGAATATAGGGTCACGCAAATTATGTCGAGAATTCAATTTTTGATTTCGCTATAAGTCCAACCATGACAACAAAGACCTTAGCACGAAAATCGGTTCGGTTTTGACAAAGTTATGGAAGCATGAAAGTTTTGGAGAAATTTGCGTGTCATGCATGAATATAGGATCACGCAAAATATGTCGAGAATTCAACTTTGGATTTCGCTATAAGGTGAAAGCTTTGGGTAAATTAGTGTTTCATGCATGAATATAGGGTCACGCAAATATGTCGAGAATTCAATTTTTGATTTCGGTATAAGTCCAACCATGACAACAAAGACCTTAGCACGAAAATCGGTTCGGTTTTGACAAAGTTATGGAAGCATGAAAATTTTGGAGAAATTTGCGTATCATGCATGAATATAGGATCACGCAAAATATGTCGAGAATTCAACTTTGGGTATTGCTATAAGGTGAAAGCTTTGGGTAGATTAGCGTTTCATGCATGAAAATAGGGTCACGCAAAATATGTCGAGAATTCAATTTTGGATTTCGCTATAAGTCCAACCATGACAACAAAGACCTTAGCACAAAAATCGGTTCGATTTTGACAAAGTTATGGAAGCATGAAAATATTGGAGAAATTTGCGTATCATGCATGAATATAGGATCACGCAAAATATGTCGAGAATTCAACTTTGGATTTTGCTATAAGGTGAAAGCTTTGGGTAAATTAGCGTTTCATGCATGAATATAGGGTCACGCAAAATATGTCGAGAATTCAATTTTTGATTTCGGTATAAGTCCAACCATGACAACAAAGACCTTAGCACGAAAATCGGTTCGGCTTTGACAAAGTTATGGAAGCATGAAACTTTTGGAGAAATTTGCGTATCATGCATGAATATAGGATCACGCAAAATATGTCGAGAATTCAACTTTGGATTTTGCTATAAGATGAAAGCTTTGGGTAAATTTGCGTTTCATGCATGAATATAGGGTCACGCAAAATATGTCGAGAAGTTAATTTTTGATTTCGCTATAAGTCCAACCATGACAACAAAGACCTTAGCACGAAAATCGGTTCGGTTTTGTCAAAGTTATGGAAGCATGGAAATTTTGGAGAAATTTGCGTATCATGCATGAATATAGGATCACGCAAAATATGTCGAGAATTCAACTTTGGATATTGCTATAAGGTGAAAGCTTTGGGTAAATTAGCGTTTCATGCATGAATATAGGGTCACACAAAATATGTCGAGAATTCAATTTTTGATTTCGCTATAAGTCCAACCATGACAACAAAGACCTAAGCACGAAAATCGGATCGGTTTTGTCAAAGTTATGGAAGCATGGAAATTTTGGAGAAATTTGCGTATCATGCATGAATATAGGATCACGCAAAATATGTCGAGAATTCAACTTTGGATTTTGCTATGAGGTGAAAGCTTTGGGTAAATTAGCGTTTCATGCATGAATATAGGATCACGCAAAAAATGTCGAGAATTCAATTTCGGATTTCGCTATAAGTCCAACCATGATAACAATGACCTTAGCACGAAAATCGGTTCGGTTTTGACAAAGTTGTGGAAGCATGAAAATGTTGGAGAAATTTGCGTATCATGCATGAATATAGGATCACGCAAAATATGTCGAGAATTCACCTTTGGATTTTGCTATAAGGTGAAAGCTTTGGGTAAATTAGCGTTTCATGCATGAATATAGGGTCACGCAAATTATGTCGAGAATTCAATTTTTGATTTCGCTATAAGTCCAACCATGACAACAAAGAACTTAGCACGAAAATCGGTTCGGTTTTGACAAACTTATGGAAGCATGAAAATATTGGAGAAATTTGCGTATCATGCATGAATATGGGATCACGCAAAATATGTCGAGAATTCAACTTTGGATATTGCTATAAGGTGAAAGCTTTGGGTAAATTAGCGTTTCATGCATGAATATAGGGTCACGCAAAATATGTCGAGAATTCAATTTTTGATTTCGCTATAAGTCCAACCATGACAACAAAGACCTTAGCACGAAAATCGGTTCGGTTTTGACAAAGTTATGGAAGCATGAAAGTTTTGGAGAAATTTGCGTGTCATGCATGAATATAGGATCACGCAAAATATGTCGAGAATTCAACTTTGGATTTTGCTATAAGGTGAAAGCTTTGGGTAAATTAGCGTTTCATGCATGAATATAGGGTCACGCAAATTATGTCGAGAATTCAATTTTTGATTTCGCTATAAGTCCAACCATGACAACAAAGACCTTAGCACGAAAATCGGTTCGGTTTTGACAAAGTTATGGAAGCATGAAAGTTTTGGAGAAATTTGCGTGTCATGCATGAATATAGGATCACGCAAAATATGTCGAGAATTCAACTTTGGATTTCGCTATAAGGTGAAAGCTTTGGGTAAATTAGTGTTTCATGCATGAATATAGGATCACGCAAAATATGTCGAGAATTCAACTTTGGATTTCGCTATAAGGTGAAAGCTTTGGGTAAATTAGCGTTTCATGCATAAATATAGTGTCACGCAAAATATGTCGAGAATTCAATTTTGGATTTCGGTATAAGTCCAACCATGACAACAAATATTTTATGCACGAAAATCGGTTCGATTTTGACAAAGTTATGGAAGCATGAAAATTTTGGAGAAATTTGCGTATCATGCATGAATATAGGATCACGCAAAATATGTCGAGAATTCAACTTTGGGTATTGCTATAAGGTGAAAGCTTTGGGTAGATTAGCGTTTCATGCATGAAAATAGGGTCACGTAAAATATGTCGAGAATTCAATTTTGGATTTCGCTATAAGTCCAACCATGACAACAAAGACCTTAGCACAAAAATCGGTTCGATTTTGACAAAGTTATGGAAGCATGAAAATATTGGAGAAATTTGCGTATCATGCATGAATATAGGATCACGCAAAATATGTCGAGAATTCAACTTTGGATTTTGCTATAAGGTGAAAGCTTTGGGTAAATTAGCGTTTCATGCATGAAAATAGGGTCACGCAAAATATGTCGAGAATTCAATTTTGGATTTCTCTATAAGTCCAACCATGACAACAAAGACCTTAGCACAAAAATCGGTTCGATTTTGACAAAGTTATGGAAGCATGAAAATTTTGGAGAAATTTGCGTATCATGCATGAATATAGGATCACGCAAAATATGTCGAGAATTCAACTTTGGATTTTGCTATGAGGTGAAAGCTTTGGGTAAATTAGCGTTTCATGCATGAATATAGGGTCACGCAAAATATGTCGAGAATTCAATTTTTGATTTCGGTATAAGTCCACCATGACAACAAAGACCTTAGCACGAAAATCGGTTCGGCTTTGACAAAGTTATGGAAGCATGAAAATTTTTGAGAAATTTGCGTATCATGCATGAATATAGGATCACGCAAAATATGTCGAGAATTCAACTTTGGATTTTGTTATAAGGTGAAAGCTTTGGGTAAATTAGCGTTTCATGCATGAATATAGGATCACGCAAAATATGTCGAGAATTCAATTTTTGATTTCGCTATAAGTCCAACCTTGACAACAAAGACCTAAGCACGAAAATCGGATCGGTTTTGACAAACTTATGGAAGCATGAAAATTTTTGAGAAATTTGCGTATCATGCATGAATATAGGGATCACGCAAAATATGTCGAGAATTCAACTTTGGATATTGCTATAAGGTGAAAGCTTTGGGTAAATTAGCGTTTCATGCATGAAAATAGGGTCACGCAAAATATGTCGAGAATTCAATTTTGGATTTGGCTATAAGATGAAAGCTTTGGGTAAATTAGCGTTTCATGCATGAATATATAGGGTCACGCAAATATGTCGAGAATTCAATTTTTGATTTCGGTATAAGTCCAACCATGACAACAAAGACCTTAGCACGAAAATCGGTTCGGTTTTGACAAAGTTATGGAAGCATGAAAATTTTTGAGAAATTTGCGTATCATGCATGAATATAGGGATCACGCAAAATATGTCGAGAATTCAACTTCGGATATTGCTATGAGGTGAAAGCTTTGGGTAAATTAGCGTTTCATGCATGAAAATAGGGTCACGCAAAATATGTCGAGAATTCAATTTATGATTTCGCTATAAGTCCAACCATGACAACAAAGACCTTAGCACGAAAATCGGTTCGGTTTTGACAAAGTTATGGAAGCATGAAAATTTTGGAGAAATTTGCGTATCATGCATGAATATAGGATCACGCAAAATATCTCGAGAATTCAACTTTGGATTTTGTTATAAGATGAAAGCTTTGGGTAAATTAGCGTTTCATGCATGAATATAGGGTCACGCAAAATATGTCGAGAATTCAATTTTTGATTTCGCTATAAGTCCAACCATGACAACAAAGACCTTAGCACGAAAATCGGTTCGGTTTTGACAAAGTTATGGAAGCATGAAAATTTTTGAGAAATTTGCGTATCATGCATGAATATAGGGATCACGCAAAATATGTCGAGAATTCAACTTTGGATATTGCTATAAGGTGAAAGCTTTGGGTAAATTAGCGTTTCATGCATGAATATAGGGTCACGCAAAATATGTCGAGAATTCAATTTTGGATTGCGCTATAAGTCCAACCATGACAACAAAGACCTTAGCACAAAAATAGGTTCGGTTTTGACAAAGTAATGGAAGCATGAAAATTTTGGAGAAATTTGCGTATCATGTATGAATATAGGATCACGCAAATATGTCGAGAATTCCATTTTTGATTTCGCTATAAGTCCAACCAAGACAACAAAGCACGAAAATCGGTTCGGCTTTGACAATGTTATAGAAGCATGAAAATTTTAGAAAAATTTGCGTATCATGCATGAATATAGGGATCACGCAAAATATGTCGAGAATTCAACTTCGGATATTGCTATAAGGTGAAAGCTTTGGGTAAATTAGCGTTTCATGCATGAATATAGGGATCACGCAAAATATGTCGAGAATTCAATTTTTGATTTCGCTATAAGTCCAACCATGACAACAAAGACCTTATGCACGAAAATCGGTTCGGTTTTGACAAAGTTATGGAAGCATGAAAATTTTTGAGAAATTTGCGTATCATGCATGAATATAGGGATCACGCAAAATATGTCGAGAATTCAACTTTGGATATTGCTATAAGGTGAAAGCTTTGGGTAAATTTGCGTATCATGCATGAATATAGGGATCACGCAAAATATGTCGAGAATTCAATTTTGGATTTCTCTATAAGTCCAACCATGACAACAAAGATTTTATGCACGAAAATCGGTTCGATTTTGACAAAGTTATGGAAGCATGAAAATTTTAGAGAAATTTGCGTATTATGCATGAATATAGGATCACGCAAAATATGTCGAGAATTCAACTTTGGATATTGCTATGAGGTGAAAGCTTTGGGTAAATTAGCGTTTCATGCATGAATATATTGTCACGCAAAATATGTCGAGAATTCAATTTTTGATTTCGCTATAAGTCCAACCATGACAACAAACACCTTAGCACGAAAATCGGTTCGGTTTTGACAAACTTATGGAAGCATGAAAATTTTGGAAAAATTTGCGTATCATGCATGAATATAGGATCACGCAAAATATGTCGAGAATTCAACTTTGGATTTTGTTATAAGGTGAAAGCTTTGGGTAAATTAGCGTTTCATGCATGAATATAGGATCACGCAAAATATGTCGAGAATTCAATTTTTGATTTCGCTATAAGTCCAACCTTGACAACAAAGACCTAAGCACGAAAATCGGATCGGTTTTGACAAACTTATGGAAGCATGAAAATATTGGAGAAATTTGCGTATCATGCATGAATATAGGATCACGCAAAATATGTCGAGAATTCAACTTTGGATTTTGTTATGAGGTGAAAGCTTTGGGTAAATTAGCGTTTCATGCATGAATATTGGGTCACGCAAAATATGTCGAGAATTCAATTTTTGATTTCGCTATAAGTCCAACCATGACAACAAAGACCTTAGCACGAGAATCGGTTCGGTTTTGACAAAGTTATGGAAGCATGAAAATTTTGGAGAAATTTGCGTATCATGCATGAATATAGGATCACGCAAAATATGTCGAGAATTCAACTTTGGATTTTGCTATAAGATGACAGCTTTGGGTAAATTAACGTTTCATGCATGAATAGGGTCACGCAAAATATGTCGAGAATTCAATTTTTGATTTCGGTATAAGTCCAACCATGACAACAAAGACCTTAGCACGAAAATCGGTTCGGCTTTGACAAAGTTATGGAAGCATGAAAATATTGGAGAAATTTGCGTATCATGCATGAATATAGGATCACGCAAAATATGTCGAGAATTCAACTTTGGATATTGCTATAAGGTGAAAGCTTTTGGGTAAATTTGCGTATCATGCATGAATATAGGGATCACGCAAAATATGTCGAGAATTCAATTTTTGATTTCGCTATAAGTCCAACCATGACAACAAAGATTTTATGCACGAAAATCGGTTCGATTTTGACAAAGTTATGGAAGCATGAAAATATTGGAGAAATTTGCGTATCATGCATGAATATAGGATCACGCAAAATATGTCGAGAATTCAACTTTGGATATTGCTATAAGGTGAAAGCTTTTGGGTAAATTTGCGTATCATGCATGAATATAGGGATCACGCAAAATATGTCGAGAATTCAATTTTTGATTTCGCTATAAGTCCAACCATGACAACAAAGATTTTATGCACAAAAAACGGTTCGATTTTGACAAACTTATGGAAGCATGAAAATATTGGAGAAATTTGCGTATCATGCATGAATATAGGATCACGCAAAATATGTCGAGAATTCAACTTTGGATTTTGCTATAAGATGAAAGCTTTGGGTAAATTTGCGTTTCATGCATGAATATAGGATCACGCAGAAAATGTCGAGAATTCAATTTCGGATTTCGCTATAAGTCCAACCATGATAACAATGACCTTAGCACAAAAATCGGTTCGGTTTTTTTCAAAGTTGTGGAAGCATGAAAATTTTGGAGAAATTTGCGTATCATGCATGAATATAGGATCACGCAAAATATGTCGAGAATTCACCTTTGGATTTTGCTATAAGGCGAAAGCTTTGGGTAAATTAGCGTTTCATGCATGAATATAGGGTCACGCAAATTATGTCGAGAATTCAATTTTTGATTTCGCTATAAGTCCAACCATGACAACAAAGACCTTAGCACGAAAATCGGTTCGGTTTTGACAAAGTTATGGAAGCATGAAAGTTTTGGAGAAATTTGCGTGTCATGCATGAATATAGGATCACGCAAAATATGTCGAGAATTCAACTTTGGATTTCGCTATAAGGTGAAAGCTTTGGGTAAATTAGTGTTTCATGCATGAATATAGGGTCACGCAAATATGTCGAGAATTCAATTTTTGATTTCGGTATAAGTCCAACCATGACAACAAAGACCTTAGCACGAAAATCGGTTCGGTTTTGACAAAGTTATGGAAGCATGAAAATTTTGGAGAAATTTGCGTATCATGCATGAATATAGGGATCACGCAAAATATGTCGAGAATTCAACTTCGGATTTCGCTATAAGGTGAAAGCTTTGGGTAAATTAGCGTTTCATGCATAAATATAGTGTCACGCAAAATATGTCGAGAATTCAATTTTGGATTTCGGTATAAGTCCAACCATGACAACAAATATTTTATGCACGAAAATCGGTTCGATTTTGACAAAGTTATGGAAGCATGAAAATTTTGGAGAAATTTGCGTATCATGCATGAATATAGGGATCACGCAAAATATGTCGAGAATTCAACTTTGGATATTGCTATGAGGTGAAAGCTTTGGGTAAATTAGCGTTTCATGCATGAATATAGGGTCACGCAAAATATGTCGAGAATTCAATTTTTGATTTCGCTATAAGTCCAACCATGACAACAAAGACCTTAGCACGAAAATCGGTTCGGTTTTGACAAACTTATGGAAGCATGAAAATTTTGGAAAAATTTGCGTATCATGCATGAATATAGGATCACGCAAAATATGTCGAGAATTCAACTTTGGGTATTGCTATAAGGTGAAAGCTTTGGGTAGATTAGCGTTTCATGCATGAAAATAGGGTCACGTAAAATATGTCGAGAATTCAATTTTGGGTTTCGCTATAAGTCCAACCATGACAACAAAGACCTTAGCACAAAAATCGGTTCGATTTTGACAAAGTTATGGAAGCATGAAAATATTGGAGAAATTTGCGTATCATGCATGAATATAGGATCACGCAAAATATGTCGAGAATTCAACTTTGGATTTTGCTATAAGGTGAAAGCTTTGGGTAAATTAGCGTTTCATGCATGAAAATAGGGTCACGCAAAATATGTCGAGAATTCAATTTTGGATTTCTCTATAAGTCCAACCATGACAACAAAGACCTTAGCACAAAAATCGGTTCGATTTTGACAAAGTTATGGAAGCATGAAAATTTTGGAGTAATTTGCGTATCATGCATGAATATAGGATCACGCAAAATATGTCGAGAATTCAACTTTGGATTTTGCTATGAGGTGAAAGCTTTGGGTAAATTAGCGTTTCATGCATGAATATAGGGTCACGCAAAATATGTCGAGAATTCAATTTTTGATTTCGGTATAAGTCCACCATGACAACAAAGACCTTAGCACGAAAATCGGTTCGGCTTTGACAAAGTTATGGAAGCATGAAAATTTTTGAGAAATTTGCGTATCATGCATGAATATAGGATCACGCAAAATATGTCGAGAATTCAACTTTGGATTTTGTTATAAGGTGAAAGCTTTGGGTAAATTAGCGTTTCATGCATGAATATAGGATCACGCAAAATATGTCGAGAATTCAATTTTTGATTTCGCTATAAGTCCAACCTTGACAACAAAGACCTAAGCACGAAAATCGGTTCGGTTTTGACAAAGTTATGGAAGCATGAAAATTTTTGAGAAATTTGCGTATCATGCATGAATATAGGGATCACGCAAAATATGTTGAGAATTCAACTTCGGATATTGCTATAAGGTGAAAGCTTTGGGTAAATTAGCGTTTCATGCATGAAAATAGGGTCACGCAAAATATGTCGAGAATTCAATTTTGGATTTGGCTATAAGATGAAAGCTTTGGGTAAATTAGCGTTTCATGCATGAATATATAGGGTCACGCAAATATGTCGAGAATTCAATTTTTGATTTCGGTATAAGTCCAACCATGACAACAAAGACCTTAGCACGAAAATCGGTTCGGTTTTGACAAAGTTATGGAAGCATGAAAATTTTTGAGAAATTTGCGTATCATGCATGAATATAGGGATCACGCAAAATATGTCGAGAATTCAACTTCGGATATTGCTATAAGGTGAAAGCTTTGGGTAAATTAGCGTTTCATGCATGAAAATAGGGTCACGCAAAATATGTCGAGAATTCAATTTTGGATTTCGCTATAAGTCCAACCTTGACAACAAAGACCTAAGCACGAAAATCGGATCGGTTTTGACAAACTTATGGAAGCATGAAAATATTGGAGAAATTTGCGTATCATGCATGAATATAGGATCACGCAAAATATGTCGAGAATTCAACTTT
Source organism: Hirtodrosophila histrioides (assembly GCA_037075165.1). NCBI lineage: Eukaryota > Metazoa > Arthropoda > Insecta > Diptera > Drosophilidae > Hirtodrosophila > Hirtodrosophila histrioides. The sequence goes on along the minus strand of JBAMCL010000181.1, from coordinate 48,116 downwards.
GGATATTGCTATGAGGTGAAAGCTTTGGGTAAATTAGCGTTTCATGCATGAATATAGGGTCACGCAAAATATGTCGAGAATTCAATTTTTGATTTCGCTATAAGTCCAACCATGACAACAAAGACCTTAGCACGAAAATCGGTTCGGTTTTGACAAAGTTATGGAAGCATGAAAATTTTGGAGAAATTTGCGTATCATGCATGAATATAGGGATCACGCAAAATATGTCGAGAATTCAACTTTGGATATTGCTATAAGGTGAAAGCCTTGGGTAAATTTGCGTATCATGCATGAATATAGGGATCACGCAAAATATGTCGAGAATTCAATTTTGGATTTTGCTTTAAGATGAAAGCTTTGGGTGAATTAGCGTTTCATGCATGAATATAGGATCACGCAAAATATGTCGAGAATTCAACTTTGGATTTTGCTATAAGATGAAAGCTTTGGGTAAATTAGCGTTTCATGCATGAATATATAGGGTCACGCAAATATGTCGAGAATTCAATTTTTTATTTCGGTATAAGTCCAACCATGACAACAAAGACCTTAGCACGAAAATCGGTTCGGTTTTGACAAAGTTATGGAAGCATGAAAATTTTTGAGAAATTTGCGTATCATGCATGAATATAGGGATCACGCAAAATATGTCGAGAATTCAACTTTGGATATTGCTATAAGGTGAAAGCTTTGGGTAAATTTGCGTATCATGCATGAATATAGGGATCACGCAAAATATGTCGAGAATTCAATTTTGGATTTCTCTATAAGTCCAACCATGACAACAAAGATTTTATGCACGAAAATCGGTTCGATTTTGACAAAGTTATGGAAGCATGAAAATTTTAGAGAAATTTGCGTATTATGCATGAATATAGGATCACGCAAAATATGTCGAGAATTCAACTTTGGATATTGCTATGAGGTGAAAGCTTTGGGTAAATTAGCGTTTCATGCATGAATATATTGTCACGCAAAATATGTCGAGAATTCAATTTTTGATTTCGCTATAAGTCCAACCATGACAACAAACACCTTAGCACGAATATCGGTTCGGTTTTGACAAACTTATGGAAGCATGAAAATTTTGGAAAAATTTGCGTATCATGCATGAATATAGGATCACGCAAAATATGTCGAGAATTCAACTTTGGATTTTGTTATAAGATGACAGCTTTGGGTAAATTAACGTTTCATGCATGAATAGGGTCACGCAAAATATGTCGAGAATTCAATTTTTGATTTCGGTATAAGTCCAACCATGACAACAAAGACCTAAGCACGAAAATCGGTTCGGTTTTGACAAAGTTATGGAAGCATGAAAATTTTAGAGAAATTTGCGTATCATGCATGAATATAGGGATCACGCAAAATATGTCGAGAATTCAACTTTGGATATTGCTATAAGGTGAAAGCTTTGGGTAAATTAGCGTTTCATGCATGAATATAGGATCACGCAAAATATGTCGAGAATTCAATTTTTGATTTCGCTATAAGTCCAACCTTGACAACAAAGACCTAAGCACGAAAATCGGATCGGTTTTGACAAACTTATGGAAGCATGAAAATATTGGAGAAATTTGCGTATCATGCATGAATATAGGATCACGCAAAATATGTCGAGAATTCAACTTTGAATTTTGTTATGAGGTGAAAGCTTTGGGTAAATTAGCGTTTCATGCATGAATATTGGGTCACGCAAAATATGTCGAGAATTCAATTTTGGATTTCGCTATAAGTCCAACCATGACAACAAAGACCTTAGCACGAGAATCGGTTCGGTTTTGACAAAGTTATGGAAGCATGAAAATTTTGGAGAAATTTGCGTATCATGCATGAATATAGGATCACGCAAAATATGTCGAGAATTCAACTTTGGATTTTGCTATAAGATGACAGCTTTGGGTAAATTAACGTTTCATGCATGAATAGGGTCACGCAAAATATGTCGAGAATTCAATTTTTGATTTCGGTATAAGTCCAACCATGACAACAAAGACCTTAGCACGAAAATCGGTTCGGCTTTGACAAAGTTATGGAAGCATGAAAATTTTGGAGAAATTTGCGTATCATGCATGAATATAGGATCACGCAAAATATGTCGAGAATTCAATTTTTGATTTCGGTAAAAGTCCAACCATGACAACAAAGACCTTAGCACGAAAATCGGTTCGGTTTTGACAAAGTTATGGAAGCATGGAAATTTTGGAGAAATTTGCGTATCATGCATGAATATAGGATCACGCAAAATATCTCGAGAATTCAACTTTGGATTTTGCTATAAGATGAAAGCTTTGGGTAAATTAGCGTTTCATGCATGAATATAGGGTCACGCAAAATATGTCGAGAGTTCCATTTTTGATTTCGCTATAAGTCCAACCATGACAACAAAGACCTTAGCACGAGAATCGGTTCGGTTTTGACAAAGTTATGGAAGCATGAAAATTTTGGAGAAATTTGCGTATCATGCATGAATATAGGATCACGCAAAATATGTCGAGAATTCAACTTTGGATTTTGCTATAAGATGACAGCTTTGGGTAAATTAACGTTTCATGCATGAATAGGGTCACGCAAAATATGTCGAGAATTCAATTTTTGATTTCGGTATAAGTCCAACCATGACAACAAAGACCTTAGCACGAAAATCGGTTCGGCTTTGACAAAGTTATGGAAGCATGAAAATTTTGGAGAAATTTGCGTATCATGCATGAATATAGGATCACGCAAAATATGTCGAGAATTCAATTTTTGATTTCGGTAAAAGTCCAACCATGACAACAAAGACCTTAGCACGAAAATCGGTTCGGTTTTGACAAAGTTATGGAAGCATGGAAATTTTGGAGAAATTTGCGTATCATGCATGAATATAGGATCACGCAAAATATCTCGAGAATTCAACTTTGGATTTTGCTATAAGATGAAAGCTTTGGGTAAATTAGCGTTTCATGCATGAATATAGGGTCACGCAAAATATGTCGAGAATTCAATTTTTGATTTCGCTATAAGTCTAACCATGACAACAAAGACCTTAGCACGAAAATCGGTTCGGTTTTGACAAACTTATGGAAGCATGAAAATTTTGGAGAAATTTGCGTATCATGCATGAATAAAGGATCACGCAAAATATGTCGAGAATTCAACTTTGGATTTTGTTATAAGGTGAAAGCTTTGGGTAAATTAGTGTTTCATGCATGAAAATAGGATCACGCAAAATATGTCGAGAATTCCATTTTTGATTTCGCTATAAGTCCAACCATGACAACAAAGACCTTAGCACGAAAATCGGTTCGGTTTTGACAATGTTATAGAAGCATGAAAATTTTAGAGAAATTTGCGTATCATGCATGAATATAGGATCACGCAAAATATCTCGAGAATTCAACTTTGGATTTTGTTATAAGATGAAAGCTTTGGGTAAATTAGCGTTTCATGCATGAATATAGGGTCACGCAAAATATGTCGAGAATTCAATTTTTGATTTCGCTATAAGTCCAACCATGACAACAAAGACCTTAGCACGAAAATCGGTTCGGTTTTGACAAAGTTATGGAAGCATGAAAATTTTGGAGAAATTTGCGTATCATGCATGAATATAGGATCACGAAAAATATGTCGAGAATTCAATTTTGGATTTTGCTATAAGGTGAAAGCTTTGGGTAAATTAACGTTTCATGCATGAAAATAGGGTCACGCAAAATATGTCGAGAATTCAATTTTGGATTTCGCTATAAGTCCAACCATGACAACAAAGACCTAAGCACGAAAATCGGTTCGGTTTTGACAAAGTTATGGAAGCATGAAAATTTTGGAGAAATTTGCGAATCATGCATGAATATAGGATCACGCAAAATATGTCGAGAATTCAACTTTGGATATTGCTATAAGGTGAAAGCTTTGGGTAAATTAGCGTTTCATGCATGAATATAGAGTCACGCAAAATATGTCGAGAATTCAATTTTGGATTTCGATATAAGTCCAACCATGACAACAAAGACTTTATGCACGAAAATCGGTTCGATTTTGACAAAGTTATGGAAGCATGAAAATTTTGGAGAAATTTACGTATCATGCATGAATATAGGGCTCACGCAAAATATGTCGAGAATTTAACTTAGGATATTGCTATAAGGTGAAAGCTTTGGGTAAATTAGCGTTTCATGCTTGAATATAGGGTCACGCAAAATTTGTCGAGAATTCAATTTTTGATTTCGCTATAAGTCCAACCATGACAACAAAGACCTTAGCACGAAAATCGGTTCGGTTTTGTCAAAGTTATGGAAGCATGGAAATATTGGAGAAATTTGCGTATCATGCATGAATATAGGATCACGCAAAATATGTCGAGAATTCAACTTTGGATTTTGTTATAAGGTGAAAGCTTTGGGTAAATTAGCGTTTCATGCATGAATATAGGATCACGCAAAATATTCAATTTTCAATTCAATTCAATTCAATTTTTGATTTCGGTATAAGTCCAACCATGACAACAAAGACCTAAGCACGAAAATCGGTTCGGTTTTGACAAAGTTATGGAAGCATGAAAATTTTAGAGAAATTTGCGTATCATGCATGAATATAGGGATCACGCAAAATATGTCGAGAATTCAACTTTGGATTTTGCTATAAGATGAAAGCTTTGGGTAAATTAGCGTTTCATGCATGAATATATAGGGTCACACAAAATATGTCGAGAATTAAATTTTTGATTTCGGTATAAGTCCAACCATGACAACAAAGACCTTAGCACGAAAATCGGTTCGGTTTTGACAAAGTTATGGAAGCATGAAAATTTTGGAGAAATTTGCGTATCATGTATGAATATAGGATCACGCAAAATATGTCGAGAATTCCATTTTTGATTTCGCTATAAGTCCAACCATGACAACAAAGCACGAAAATCGGTTCGGTTTTGACAATGTTATAGAAGCATGAAAATTTTAGAGAAATTTGCGTATCATGCATGAATATAGGATCACGCAAAATATGTCGAGAATTTAACTTTGGATATTGCTATAAGGTGAAAGCTTTGGGTAAATTAGCGTTTCATGCATGAATATAGGGTCACGCAAAATATGTCGAGAATTAAATTTTTGATTTCGCTATAAGTCCAACCATGACAACAAAGACCTTAGCACGAAAATCGGATCGGTTTTGTCAAAGTTATGGAAGCATGAAAATTTTTGAGAAATTTGCGTATCATGCATGAATATAGGATCACGCAAAATATGTCGAGAATTCAACTTTGGATTTTGCTATAAGGTGAAAGCTTTGGGTAAATTAGCGTTTCATGCATGAATATATAGGGTCACACAAAATATGTCGAGAATTCAATTCTTGATTTCGGTATAAGTCCAACCATGACAACAAAGACCTTAGCACGAAAATCGGTTCGGTTTTGACAAAGTTATGGAAGCATGAAAATTTTTGAGAAATTTGCGTATCATGCATGAATATAGGGATCACGCAAAATATGTCGAGAATTCAACTTTGGATATTGCTATAAGGTGAAAGCTTTGGGTAAATTAGCGTTTCATGCATGAATATAAGGTCACGCAAAATATGTCGAGAATTCAATTTTGGATTTCGCTATAAGTCCAACCATGACAACAAAGACCTTAGCACAAAAATCGGTTCGGTTTTGACAAACTTATGGAAGCATGAAAATTTTGGAGAAATTTGCGTGTCATGCATGAATATAGGATCACTCAAAATATGTCTAGAATTTATCTTTGGATTTCGCAATAAGGTGAAAGCTTTGGGTAAATTAGCGTTTCATGCATGAATATAGTGTCACGCAAAATATGTCGAGAATTCTATTTTGGATTTCGGTTTAAGTTTAACCATGACAACAAAGACCTTAGCACGAAAATCGGTTCGGTTTTGACAAACTTATGGAAGCATGAAAATTTTGGAGAAATTTGCGTATCATGCATGAATAAAGGATCACGCAAAATATGTCGAGAATTCAACTTTGGATTTTGTTATAAGGTGAAAGCTTTGGGTAAATTAGTGTTTCATGCATGAATATAGGGTCATGCAAAATATGTCGAGAATTCAATTTTGGATTTCGCTATAAGTCCAACCATGACAACAAAGACCTTAGCACAAAAATCGGTTCGGTTTTGACAAAGTTATGGAAGCATGAAAATTTTGGAGAAATTTGCGTATCATGTATGAATATAGGATCACGCAAAATATGTCGAGAATTCCATTTTTGATTTCGCTATAAGTCCAACCATGACAACAAAGCACGAAAATCGGTTCGGTTTTGACAATGTTATAGAAGCATGAAAATTTTAGAGAAATTTGCGTATCATGCATGAATATAGGATCACGCAAAATATCTCGAGAATTCATCTTTGGATTTTGTTATAAGATGAAAGCTTTGGGTAAATTAGCGTTTCATGCATGAATATAGGGTCACGCAAAATATGTCGAGAATTCAATTTTTGATTTCGCTATAAGTCCAACCATGACAACAAAGACCTTAGCACGAAAATCGGTTCGGTTTTGACAAACTTATGGAAGCATGAAAATTTTGGAGAAATTTGCGTGTCATGCATGAATATAGGATCACTCAAAATATGTCGAGAATTTATCTTTGGATTTCGCAATAAGGTGAAAGCTTTGGGTAAATTAGCGTTTCATGCATGAATATAGTGTCACGCAAAATATGTCGAGAATTCTATTTTGGATTTCGGTTTAAGTTTAACCATGACAACAAAGACTTTATACACGAAAATCGGGTCGATTTTGACAAAGTTATGGAAGCATGAAAATTTTGGAGAAATTTGCGTATCATGCATGAATATAGGATCACGCAAAATATGTCGAGAATTCAATTTTGGATATTGCTATAAGGTGAAAGCTTTGGGTAAATTAACGTTTCATGCATGAAAATAGGGTCACGCAAAATATGTCGAGAATTCAATTTTGGATTTCGCTATAAGTCCAACCATGACAACAAAGACCTAAGCACGAAAATCGGTTCGGTTTTGACAAAGTTATGGAAGCATGAAAATTTTGGAGAAATTTGCGTATCATGCATGAATATAGGATCACGCAAAATATGTCGAGAATTCAACTTTGGATATTGCTATAAGGTGAAAGCTTTGGGTAAATTAGCGTTTCATGCATGAATATAGAGTCACGCAAAATATGTCGAGAATTCAATTTTGGATTTCGATATAAGTCCAACCATGACAACAAAGACTTTATGCACGAAAATCGGTTCGATTTTGACAAAGTTATGGAAGCATGAAAATTTTGGAGAAATTTACGTATCATGCATGAATATAGGGCTCACGCAAAATATGTCGAGAATTCAACTTTGGATATTGCTATAAGGTGAAAGCTTTGGGTAAATTAGCGTTTCATGCATGAATATAGGGTCACGCAAAATATGTCGAGAATTCAATTTTTGATTTCGCTATAAGTCCAACCATGACAACAAAGACCTTAGCACGAAAATCGGTTCGGTTTTGTCAAAGTTATGGAAGCATGGAAATATTGGAGAAATTTGCGTATCATGCATGAATATAGGATCACGCAAAATATGTCGAGAATTCAACTTTGGATTTTGTTATAAGGTGAAAGCTTTGGGTAAATTAGCGTTTCATGCATGAATATAGGGTCACGCAAAATATGTCGAGAATTCAATTTTTGATTTCGCTATAAGTCCAACCATGACAACAAAGACCTTAGCACGAAAATCGGTTCGGTTTTGACAAAGTTATGGAAGCATGAAAATTTTAGAGAAATTTGCGTATCATGCATGAATATAGGGATCACGCAAAATATGTCGAGAATTCAACTTTGGATATTGCTATAAGGTGAAAGCTTTGGGTAAATTAGCGTTTCATGCATGAATATAGGGTCACGCAAAATATGTCGAGAATTCAATTTTTGATTTCGCTATAAGTCCAACCATGACAACAAAGACCTTAGCACGAAAATCGGTTCGGTTTTGACAAAGTTATGGAAGCATGAAAATTTTGGAGAAATTTGCGTATCATGCATGAATATAGGATCACGCAAAATATGTCGAGAATTCAACTTTGGATTTTGCTATAAGGTGAAAGCTTTGGGTAAATTAGCGTTTCATGCATGAATATATAGGGTCATGCAAAATATGTCGAGAATTCAATTTTGGATTTCGCTATAAGTCCAACCATGACAACAAAGACCTTAGCACAAAAATCGGTTCGGTTTTGACAAAGTTATGGAAGCATGAAAATTTTGGAGAAATTTGCGTATCATGTATGAATATAGGATCACGCAAAATATGTCGAGAATTCCATTTTTGATTTCGCTATAAGTCCAACCATGACAACAAAGCACGAAAATCGGTTCGGTTTTGACAATGTTATAGAAGCATGAAAATTTTAGAGAAATTTGCGTATCATGCATGAATATAGGATCACGCAAAATATCTCGAGAATTCAACTTTGGATTTTGTTATAAGATGAAAGCTTTGGGTAAATTAGCGTTTCATGCATGAATATAGGGTCACGCAAAATATGTCGAGAATTCAATTTTTGATTTCGCTATAAGTCCAACCATGACAACAAAGACCTTAGCACGAAAATCGGTTCGGTTTTGACAAACTTATGGAAGCATGAAAATTTTGGAGAAATTTGCGTATCATGCATGAATATAGGATCACGCAAAATATGTCGAGAATTCAACTTTGGATTTTGTTATAAGGTGAAAGCTTTGGGTAAATTAGCGTTTCATGCATGAATATAGTGTCACGCAAAATATGTCGAGAATTCTATTTTGGATTTCGGTTTAAGTTTAACCATGACAACAAAGACTTTATACACGAAAATCGGGTCGATTTTGACAAAGTTATGGAAGCATGAAAATTTTGGAGAAATTTGCGTATCATGCATGAATATAGGATCACGCAAAATATGTCGAGAATTCAATTTTGGATATTGCTATAAGGTGAAAGCTTTGGGTAAATTAACGTTTCATGCATGAAAATAGGGTCACGCAAAATATGTCGAGAATTCAATTTTGGATTTCGCTATAAGTCCAACCATGACAACAAAGACCTAAGCACGAAAATCGGTTCGGTTTTGACAAAGTTATGGAAGCATGAAAATTTTGGAGAAATTTGCGTATCATGCATGAATATAGGATCACGCAAAATATGTCGAGAATTCAACTTTGGATATTGCTATAAGGTGAAAGCTTTGGGTAAATTAGCGTTTCATGCATGAATATAGAGTCACGCAAAATATGTCGAGAATTCAATTTTGGATTTCGATATAAGTCCAACCATGACAACAAAGACTTTATGCACGAAAATCGGTTCGATTTTGACAAAGTTATGGAAGCATGAAAATTTTGGAGAAATTTACGTATCATGCATGAATATAGGGCTCACGCAAAATATGTCGAGAATTCAACTTTGGATATTGCTATAAGGTGAAAGCTTTGGGTAAATTAGCGTTTCATGCTTGAATATAGGGTCACGCAAAATATGTCGAGAATTCAATTTTTGATTTCGCTATAAGTCCAACCATGACAACAAAGACCTTAGCACGAAAATCGGTTCGGTTTTGTCAAAGTTATGGAAGCATGGAAATATTGGAGAAATTTGCGTATCATGCATGAATATAGGATCACGCAAAATATGTCGAGAATTCAACTTTGGATTTTGTTATAAGGTGAAAGCTTTGGGTAAATTAGCGTTTCATGCATGAATATAGGATCACGCAAAATATGTCGAGAATTCAATTTTTGATTTCGGTATAAGTCCAACCATGACAACAAAGACCTAAGCACGAAAATCGGTTCGGTTTTGACAAAGTTATGGAAGCATGAAAATTTTAGAGAAATTTGCGTATCATGCATGAATATAGGGATCACGCAAAATATGTCGAGAATTTAACTTTGGATATTGCTATAAGGTGAAAGCTTTGGGTAAATTAGCGTTTCATGCATGAATATAGGGTCACGCAAAATATGTCGAGAATTAAATTTTTGATTTCGCTATAAGTCCAACCATGACAACAAAGACCTTAGCACGAAAATCGGTTCGGTTTTGACAAAGTTATGGAAGCATGAAAATTTTTGAGAAATTTGCGTATCATGCATGAATATAGGATCACGCAAAATATGTCGAGAATTCAACTTTGGATTTTGCTATAAGGTGAAAGCTTTGGGTAAATTAGCGTATCATGCATGAATATATAGGGTCACGCAAAATATGTCGAGAATTCAATTTTGGATTTCGCTATAAGTCCAACCATGACAACAAAGACCTGAGCACAAAAATCGGTTCGGTTTTGACAAAGTTATGGAAGCATGAAAATTTTGGAGAAATTTGCGTATCATGTATGAATATAGGATCACGCAAAATATGTCGAGAATTCCATTTTTGATTTCGCTATAAGTCCAACCATGACAACAAAGCACGAAAATCGGTTCGGTTTTGACAATGTTATAGAAGCATGAAAATTTTAGAGAAATTTGTGTATCATGCATGAATATAGGATCACGCAAAATATCTCGAGAATTCAACTTTGGATTTTGTTATAAGATGAAAGCTTTGGGTAAATTAGCGTTTCATGCATGAATATAGGGTCACGCAAAATATGTCGAGAATTCATTTTTTGATTTCGCTATAAGTCCAACCATGACAACAAAGACCTTAGCACGAAAATCGGTTCGGTTTTGACAAACTTATGGAAGCATGAAAATTTTGGAGAAATTTGCGTGTCATGCATGAATATAGGATCACTCAAAATATGTCGAGAATTTATCTTTGGATTTCGCAATAAGGTGAAAGCTTTGGGTAAATTAGCGTTTCATGCATGAATATAGTGTCACGCAAAATATGTCGAGAATTCTATTTTGGATTTCGGTTTAAGTTTAACCATGACAACAAAGACTTTATAAACGAAAATCGGTTCGATTTTGACAAAGTTATGGAAGCATGAAAATTTTGGAGAAATTTGCGTATCATGCATGAATATAGGATCACGCAAAATATGTCGAGAATTCCATTTTTGATTTCGCTATAAGTCCAACCATGACAACAAAGCACGAAAATCGGTTCGGTTTTGACAATGTTATAGAAGCATGAAAATTTTAGAGAAATTTGCGTATAAATCCCAAAATATCTCGAGAATTCAACTTTGGATTTTGTTATAAGATGAAAGCTTTGGGTAAATTAGCGTTTCATGCATGAATATAGGGTCACGCAAAATATGTCGAGAATTCAATTTTTGATTTCGCTATAAGTCCAACCATGACAACAAAGACCTTAGCACGAAAATCGGTTCGGTTTTGACAAACTTATGGAAGCATGAAAATTTTGGAGAAATTTGCGTGTCATGCATGAATATAGGATCACTCAAAATATGTCGAGAATTTATCTTTGGATTTCGCAATAAGGTGAAAGCTTTGGGTAAATTAGCGTTTCATGCATGAATATAGTGTCACGCAAAATATGTCGAGAATTCTATTTTGGATTTCGGTTTAAGTTTAACCATGACAACAAAGACTTTATAAACGAAAATCGGTTCGATTTTGACAAAGTTATGGAAGCATGAAAATTTTGGAGAAATTTGCGTATCATGCATGAATATAGGATCACGCAAAATATGTCGAGAATTCAATTTTGGATATTGCTATAAGGTGAAAGCTTTGGGTAAATTAACGTTTCATGCATGAAAATAGGGTCACGCAAAATATGTCGAGAATTCAATTTTTGATTTCGCTATAAGTCCAACCATGACAACAAAGACCTAAGCACGAAAATCGGTTCGGTTTTGACAAAGTTATGGAAGCATGAAAATTTTGGAGAAATTTGCGTATCATGCATGAATATAGGATCACGCAAAATATGTCGAGAATTCAACTTTGGATATTGCTATAAGGTGAAAGCTTTGGGTAAATTAGCGTTTCATGCATGAATATAGGGTCACGCAAAATATGTCGAGAATTCATTTTTTGATTTCGCTATAAGTCCAACCATGACAACAAAGACCTTAGCACGAAAATCGGTTCGGTTTTGACAAACTTATGGAAGCATGAAAATTTTGGAGAAATTTGCGTGTCATGCATGAATATAGGATCACTCAAAATATGTCGAGAATTTATCTTTGGATTTCGCAATAAGGTGAAAGCTTTGGGTAAATTAGCGTTTCATGCATGAATATAGTGTCACGCAAAATATGTCGAGAATTCTATTTTGGATTTCGGTTTAAGTTTAACCATGACAACAAAGACTTTATAAACGAAAATCGGTTCGATTTTGACAAAGTTATGGAAGCATGAAAATTTTGGAGAAATTTGCGTATCATGCATGAATATAGGATCACGCAAAATATGTCGAGAATTCCATTTTTGATTTCGCTATAAGTCCAACCATGACAACAAAGCACGAAAATCGGTTCGGTTTTGACAATGTTATAGAAGCATGAAAATTTTAGAGAAATTTGCGTATCATGCATGAATATAGGATCACGCAAAATATCTCGAGAATTCAACTTTGGATTTTGTTATAAGATGAAAGCTTTGGGTAAATTAGCGTTTCATGCATGAATATAGGGTCACGCAAAATATGTCGAGAATTCAATTTTTGATTTCGCTATAAGTCCAACCATGACAACAAAGACCTTAGCACGAAAATCGGTTCGGTTTTGACAAACTTATGGAAGCATGAAAATTTTGGAGAAATTTGCGTGTCATGCATGAATATAGGATCACTCAAAATATGTCGAGAATTTATCTTTGGATTTCGCAATAAGGTGAAAGCTTTGGGTAAATTAGCGTTTCATGCATGAATATAGTGTCACGCAAAATATGTCGAGAATTCTATTTTGGATTTCGGTTTAAGTTTAACCATGACAAAAAAGACTTTATAAACGAAAATCGGTTCGATTTTGACAAAGTTATGGAAGCATGAAAATTTTGGAGAAATTTGCGTATCATGCATGAATATAGGATCACGCAAAATATGTCGAGAATTCAATTTTGGATATTGCTATAAGGTGAAAGCTTTGGGTAAATTAACGTTTCATGCATGAATATAGGGTCACGCAAAATATGTCGAGAATTCAATTTTTGATTTCGCTATAAGTCCAACCATGACAACAAAGACCTAAGCACGAAAATCGGTTCGGTTTTGACAATGTTATAGAAGCATGAAAATTTTGGAGAAATTTGCGTATCATGCATGAATATAGGATCACGCAAAATATCTCGAGAATTCAACTTTGGATTTTGTTATAAGATGAAAGCTTTGGGTAAATTAGCGTTTCATGCATGAATATAGGGTCACGCAAAATATGTCGAGAATTCAATTTTTGATTTCGCTATAAGTCCAACCATGACAACAAAGACCTTAGCACGAAAATCGGTTCGGTTTTGACAAACTTATGGAAGCATGAAAATTTTAGAGAAATTTGCGTATCATGCATGAATATAGGATCACTCAAAATATGTCGAGAATTTATCTTTGGATTTCGCAATAAGGTGAAAGCTTTGGGTAAATTAGCGTTTCATGCATGAATATAGTGTCACGCAAAATATGTCGAGAATTCTATTTTGGATTTCGGTTTAAGTTTAACCATGACAACAAAGACTTTATAAACGAAAATCGGTTCGATTTTGACAAAGTTATGGAAGCATGAAAATTTTGGAGAAATTTGCGTATCATGCATGAATATAGGATCACGCAAAATATGTCGAGAATTCCATTTTTGATTTCGCTATAAGTCCAACCATGACAACAAAGCACGAAAATCGGTTCGGTTTTGACAATGTTATAGAAGCATGAAAATTTTAGAGAAATTTGCGTATCATGCATGAATATAGGATCACGCAAAATATCTCGAGAATTCAACTTTGGATTTTGTTATAAGATGAAAGCTTTGGGTAAATTAGCGTTTCATGCATGAATATAGGGTCACGCAAAATATGTCGAGAATTCAATTTTTGATTTCGCTATAAGTCCAACCATGACAACAAAGACCTTAGCACGAAAATCGGTTCGGTTTTGACAAACTTATGGAAGCATGAAAATTTTGGAGAAATTTGCGTGTCATGCATGAATATAGGATCACTCAAAATATGTCGAGAATTTATCTTTGGATTTCGCAATAAGGTGAAAGCTTTGGGTAAATTAGCGTTTCATGCATGAATATAGTGTCACGCAAAATATGTCGAGAATTCTATTTTGGATTTCGGTTTAAGTTTAACCATGACAACAAAGACTTTATAAACGAAAATCGGTTCGATTTTGACAAAGTTATGGAAGCATGAAAATTTTGGAGAAATTTGCGTATCATGCATGAATATAGGATCACGCAAAATATGTCGAGAATTCAATTTTGGATATTGCTATAAGGTGAAAGCTTTGGGTAAATTAACGTTTCATGCATGAAAATAGGGTCACGCAAAATATGTCGAGAATTCAATTTTTGATTTCGCTATAAGTCCAACCATGACAACAAAGACCTAAGCACGAAAATCGGTTCGGTTTTGACAAAGTTATGGAAGCATGAAAATTTTGGAGAAATTTGCGTATCATGCATGAATATAGGATCACGCAAAATATGTCGAGAATTCAACTTTGGATATTGCTATAAGGTGAAAGCTTTGGGTAAATTAGCGTTTCATGCATGAATATAGAGTCACGCAAAATATGTCGAGAATTCAATTTTGGATTTCGATATAAGTCCAACCATGACAACAAAGACTTTATGCACGAAAATCGGTTCGATTTTGACAAAGTTATGGAAGCATGAAAATTTTGGAGAAATTTGCGTATCATGCATGAATATAGGGCTCACGCAAAATATGTCGAGAATTCAACTTTGGATATTGCTATAAGGTGAAAGCTTTGGGTAAATTAGCGTTTCATGCATGAATATAGGGTCACGCAAAATATGTCGAGAATTCAATTTTTGATTTCGCTATAAGTCCAACCATGACAACAAAGACCTTAGCACGAAAATCGGTTCGGTTTTGACAAAGTTATGGAAGCATGAAAATTTTGGAGAAATTTGCGTATCATGCATGAATATAGGATCACGCAAAATATGTCGAGAATTTATCTTTGGATTTTGCTATAAGGTGAAAGCTTTGGGTAAATTAGCGTTTCATGCATGAATATAGTGTCACGCAAAATATGTCGAGAATTCAATTTTGGATTTCGGTTTAAGTTCAACCATGACAACAAAGACCTTATAAACGAAAATCGGTTCGATTTTGACAAAGTTATGGAAGCATGAAAATTTTGGAGAAATTTGCGTATCATGTATGAATATAGGATCACGCAAAATATGTCGAGAATTCCATTTTTGATTTCGCTATAAGTCCAACCATGACAACAAAGCACGAAAATCGGTTCGGTTTTGACAATGTTATAGAAGCATGAAAATTTTAGAGAAATTTGCGTATCATGCATGAATATAGGATCACGCAAAATATCTCGAGAATTCAACTTTGGATTTTGTTATAAGATGAAAGCTTTGGGTAAATTAGCGTTTCATGCATGAATATAGGGTCACGCAAAATATGTCGAGAATTCAATTTTTGATTTCGCTATAAGTCCAACCATGACAACAAAGACCTTAGCACGAAAATCGGTTCGGTTTTGACAAACTTATGGAAGCATGAAAATTTTGGAGAAATTTGCGTGTCATGCATGAATATAGGATCACTCAAAATATGTCGAGAATTTATCTTTGGATTTCGCAATAAGGTGAAAGCTTTGGGTAAATTAGCGTTTCATGCATGAATATAGTGTCACGCAAAATATGTCGAGAATTCTATTTTGGATTTCGGTTTAAGTTTAACCATGACAAAAAAGACTTTATAAACGAAAATCGGTTCGATTTTGACAAAGTTATGGAAGCATGAAAATTTTGGAGAAATTTGCGTATCATGCATGAATATAGGATCACGCAAAATATGTCGAGAATTCAATTTTGGATATTGCTATAAGGTGAAAGCTTTGGGTAAATTAACGTTTCATGCATGAAAATAGGGTCACGCAAAATATGTCGAGAATTCAATTTTTGATTTCGCTATAAGTCCAACCATGACAACAAAGACCTAAGCACGAAAATCGGTTCGGTTTTGACAAAGTTATGGAAGCATGAAAATTTTGGAGAAATTTGCGTATCGTGCATGAATATAGGATCACGCAAAATATGTCGAGAATTCAACTTTGGATATTGCTATAAGGTGAAAGCTTTGGGTAAATTAGCGTTTCATGCATGAATATAGAGTCACGCAAAATATGTCGAGAATTCAATTTTGGATTTCGATATAAGTCCAACCATGACAACAAAGACTTTATGCACGAAAATCGGTTCGATTTTGACAAAGTTATGGAAGCATGAAAATTTTGGAGAAATTTACGTATCATGCATGAATATAGGGCTCACGCAAAATATGTCGAGAATTCAACTTTGGATATTGCTATAAGGTGAAAGCTTTGGGTAAATTAGCGTTTCATGCTTGAATATAGGGTCACGCAAAATATGTCGAGAATTCAATTTTTGATTTCGCTATAAGTCCAACCATGACAACAAAGACCTTAGCACGAAAATCGGTTCGGTTTTGACAAAGTTATGGAAGCATGGAAATATTGGAGAAATTTGCGTATCATGTATGAATATAGGATCACGCAAAATATGTCGAGAATTCAACTTTGGATTTTGTTATAAGGTGAAAGCTTTGGGTAAATTAGCGTTTCATGCATGAATATAGGATCACGCAAAATATGTCGAGAATTCAATTTTTGATTTCGGTATAAGTCCAACCATGACAACAAAGACCTAAGCACGAAAATCGGTTCGGTTTTGTCAAAATTATGGAAGCATGGAAATTTTTGAGAAATTTGCGTATCATGCATGAATATAGGATCACGCAAAATATGTCGAGAATTCAACTTTGGATTTTGCTATAAGATGAAAGCTTTGGGTAAATTAGCGTTTCATGCATGAATATATAGGGTCACACAAAATATGTCGAGAATTAAATTTTTGATTTCGGTATAAGTCCAACCATGACAACAAAGACCTTAGTACGAAAATCGGTTCGGTTTTGACAAAGTTATGGAAGCATGAAAATTTTTGAGAAATTTGCGTATCATGCATGAATATAGGGATCACGCGAAATATGTCGAGAATTCAACTTTGGATATTGCTATAAGGTGAAAGCTTTGGGTAAATAAGCGTTTCATGCATGAATATAAGGTCACGCATAATATGTCGAGAATTCAATTTTGGATTTCGCTATAAGTCCAACCATGACAACAAAGACTTTAGCACGAAAATCGGTTCGGTTTTGACAAAGTTATGGAAGCATGAAAATTTTGGAGAAATTTGCGTGACATGCATGAATATAGGATCACGCAAAATATGCCGAGAATTCAACTTTGGATTTTGTTATAAGGTGAAAGCTTTGGGTAAATTAGTGTTTCATGCATGAAAATAGGGTCACGCAAAATATGTCGAGAATTCAATTTTGGATTTCGCTATAAGTCCAACCATGACAACAAAGACCTTAGCACAAAAATCGGTTCGGTTTTGACAAAGTTATGGAAGCATGAAAATTTTGGAGAAATTTGCGTATCATGTATGAATATAGGATCACGCAAAATATGTCGAGAATTCCATTTTTGATTTCGCTATAAGTCCAACCATGACAACAAAGACCTTTGCACGAAAATCGGTTCGGTTTTGACAATGTTATAGAAGCATGAAAATTTTAGAGAAATTTGCGTATCATGCATGAATAAAGGATCACGCAAAATATCTCGAGAATTCAACTTTGGATTTTGTTATAAGGTGAAAGCTTTGGGTGAATTAGTGTTTCATGCATGAAAATAGGGTCACGCAAAATATGTCGAGAATTCAATTTTGGATTTCGCTATAAGTCCAACCATGACAACAAAGACCTTAGCACGAAAATCGGTTCGGTTTTGACAAACTTATGGAAGCATGAAAATTTTGGAGAAATTTGCGTATCATGCATGAATAAAGGATCACGCAAAATATCTCGAGAATTCAACTTTGGATTTTGTTATAAGGTGAAAGCTTTGGGTGAATTAGTGTTTCATGCATGAAAATAGGGTCACGCAAAATATGTCGAGAATTCAATTTTGGATTTCGCTATAAGTCCAACCATGACAACAAAGACCTTAGCACGAAAATCGGTTCGGTTTTGACAAACTTATGGAAGCATGAAAATTTTGGAGAAATTTGCGTATCATGCATGAATATAGGATCACGCAAAATATGTCGAGAATTCAACTTTGGATTTTGTTATAAGATGAAAGCTTTGGGTAAATTAGCGTTTCATGCATGAATATAGGGTCACGCAAAATATGTCGAGAATTCAACTTTGATTTTGTTATAAGTGAAAGCTTTGGGTAAATTAGTGTTTCATGCATGAAAATAGGGTCACGCAAAATATGTCGAGAATTCAATTTTTGATTTCGCTATAAGTCCAACCATGACAACAAAGACCTTAGCACGAAAATCGGTTCGGTTTTGACAAAGTTATGGAAGCATGAAAATTTTGGAGAAATTTGCGTATCATGCATGAATATAGGATCACGCAAAATATATCGAGAATTCAACTTTGGATTTTGTTATAAGGTGAAAGCTTTGGGTAAATTAGTGTTTCATGCATGAAAATAGGGTCACGCAAAATATGTCGAGAATTCAATTTTGGATTTCGCTATAAGTCCAACCATGACAACAAAGACCTTCCAAATCGTTATTTTGACAAAGTTATGGAAGCATGAAAATTTTAGGAGAAATTTGCGTATCATGTATGAATATAGGATCACGCAAAATATGTCGAGAATTCCATTTTTGATTTCGCTATAAGTCCAACCATGACAACAAAGCACGAAAATCGGTTCGGTTTTGACAAAGTTATAGAAGCATGAAAATTTTAGAGAAATTTGCGTATCATGCATGAATATAGGATCACGCAAAATATGTCGAGAATTCAACTTTGGATTTTGCTATAAGATGAAAGCTTTGGGTAAATTAGCGTTTCATGCATGAATATAAGGGTCACGCAAAATATGTCGAGAATTCAATTTTTGATTTCGCTATAAGTCCAACCATGACAACAAAGACCTTAGCACGAAAATCGGTTCGGTTTTGACAAAGTTATGGAAGCATGAAAATTTTGGAGAAATTTGCGTATCATGCATGAATATAGGATCACGCAAAATATGTCGAGAATTCAACTTTGGATTTTGTTATAAGGTGAAAGCTTTGGGTAAATTAGTGTTTCATGCATGAATATAGGGTCACGCAAAATATGTCGAGAATTCAATTTTTGATTTCGGTATAAGTCCAACCATGACAACAAAGACCTTAGCACGAAAATCGGTTCGGTTTTGACAAAGTTATGGAAGCATGAAAATTTTTGAGAAATTTGCGTATCATGCATGAATATAGGGATCACGCAAAATATGTCGAGAATTCAAAAATAATATAAGTCCCATAATATGTCGAGAATTCAATTTTTGATTTCGGTATAAGTCCAACCATGACAACAAAGACTTTAGCACGAAAATCGGTTCGGTTTTGACAAAGTTATGGAAGCATGAAAATTTTGGAGAAATTTGCATATCATGCATGAATATAGGATCACGCAAAATATGCCGAGAATTCACCTTTGGATTTTGCTATAAGGTGAAAGCTTTGGGTAAATTAGCGTTTCATGCATGAATATAGGGTCACGCAAATTATGTCGAGAATTCAATTTTTGATTTCGCTATAAGTCCAACCATGACAACAAAGACCTTAGCACGAAAATCGGTTCGGTTTTGACAAACTTATGGAAGCATGAAAATATTGGAGAAATTTGCGTATCATGCATGAATATAGGATCACGCAAAATATCTCGAAAAATCAACTTTGGATTTTGCTTTAAGATGAAAGCTTTGGGTGAATTAGCGTTTCATGCATGAATATAGGATCACGCAAAAAATGTCGAGAATTCAATTTCGGATTTCGCTATAAGTCCAACCATGATAACAATGACCTTAGCACAAAAATCGGTTCGGTTTTGACAAAGTTATGGAAGCATGAAAATTTTGGAGAAATTTGCATGCATGAATATAGGATCACGCAAAATATGTCGAGAATTCACCTTTGGATTTTGCTATAAGGTGAAAGCTTTGGGTAAATTAGCGTTTCATGCATGAATATAGGGTCACGCAAATTATGTCGAGAATTCAATTTTTGATTTCGCTATAAGTCCAACCATGACAACAAAGAACTTAGCACGAAAATCGGTTCGGTTTTGACAAACTTATGGAAGCATGAAAATATTGGAGAAATTTGCGTATTATGCATGAATATGGGATCACGCAAAATATGTCGAGAATTCAACTTTGGATATTGCTATAAGGTGAAAGCTTTGGGTAAATTAGCGTTTCATGCATGAATATATGAATAGGGTCACGCAAAATATGTCGAGAATTCAATTTTGGATTTCGCTATAAGTCCAACCATGACAACAAAGACCTTAGCACGAAAATCGGTTCGGTTTTGACAAAGTTATGGAAGCATGAAAATTTTAGAGAAATTTGCGTATCATGCATGAATATAGGATCACGCAAAATATCTCGAGAAATCAACTTTGGATTTTGCTTTAAGATGAAAGCTTTGGGTGAATTAGCGTCTCATGCATGAATATAGGGTCACGCAAAATATGTCGAGAATTCAATTTTGGATTTCGCTATAAATCCAACCATGACAACAAAGACCTTAGCACGAAAATCGGTTCGGTTTTGACAAAGTTATGGAGGCATGAAAGTTTTGGAGAAATTAGCGTATCATGCATGAATATAGGGATCACGCAAAATATGTCGAGAATTCAATTTTTGATTTCGCTATAAGGTGAAAGCTTTGGGTAAATTAGCGTTTCATGCATGGATATAGTGTCACGCAAAATATGTCGAGAATTCTATTTTGGATTTCGGTTTAAGTTTAACCATGACAACAAAGACTTTATAAACGAAAATCGGTTCGATTTTGACAAAGTTATGGAAGCATGAAAATTTTGGAGAAATTTGCGTATCATGCATGAATATAGGATCACGCAAAATATGTCGAGAATTCCATTTTTGATTTCGCTATAAGTCCAACCATGACAACAAAGCACGAAAATCGGTTCGGTTTTGACAATGTTATAGAAGCATGAAAATTTTAGAGAAATTTGCGTATCATGCATGAATATAGGATCACGCAAAATATCTCGAGAATTCAACTTTGGATTTTGTTATAAGATGAAAGCTTTGGGTAAATTAGCGTTTCATGCATGAATATAGGGTCACGCAAAATATGTCGAGAATTCAATTTTTGATTTCGCTATAAGGTGAAAGCTTTGGGTAAATTAACGTTTCATGCATGAAAATAGGGTCACGCAAAATATGTCGAGAATTCAATTTTTGATTTCGCTATAAGTCCAACCATGACAACAAAGACCTAAGCACGAAAATCGGTTCGGTTTTGACAAAGTTATGGAAGCATGAAAATTTTGGAGAAATTTGCGTATCGTGCATGAATATAGGATCACGCAAAATATGTCGAGAATTCAACTTTGGATATTGCTATAAGGTGAAAGCTTTGGGTAAATTAGCGTTTCATGCATGAATATAGAGTCACGCAAAATATGTCGAGAATTCAATTTTGGATTTCGATATAAGTCCAACCATGACAACAAAGACTTTATGCACGAAAATCGGTTCGATTTTGACAAAGTTATGGAAGCATGAAAATTTTGGAGAAATTTACGTATCATGCATGAATATAGGGCTCACGCAAAATATGTCGAGATTTCAACTTTGGATATTGCTATAAGGTGAAAGCTTTGGGTAAATTAGCGTTTCATGCTTGAATATAGGGTCACGCAAAATATGTCGAGAATTCAATTTTTGATTTCGCTATAAGTCCAACCATGACAACAAAGACCTTAGCACGAAAATCGGTTCGGTTTTGACAAAGTTATGGAAGCATGGAAATATTGGAGAAATTTGCGTATCATGTATGAATATAGGATCACGCAAAATATGTCGAGAATTCAACTTTGGATTTTGTTATAAGGTGAAAGCTTTGGGTAAATTAGCGTTTCATGCATGAATATAGGATCACGCAAAATATGTCGAGAATTCAATTTTTGATTTCGGTATAAGTCCAACCATGACAACAAAGACCTAAGCACGAAAATCGGTTCGGTTTTGACAAAGTTATGGAAGCATGGAAATTTTTGAGAAATTTGCGTATCATGCATGAATATAGGATCACGCAAAATATGTCGAGAATTCAACTTTGGATTTTGCTATAAGGTGAAAGCTTTGGGTAAATTAGCGTTTCATGCATGAATATATAGGGTCACGCAAAATATGTCGAGAATTCAATTTTTGATTTCGGTATAAGTCCAACCATGACAACAAAGACCTTAGTACGAAAATCGGTTCGGTTTTGACAAAGTTATGGAAGCATGAAAATTTTTGAGAAATTTGCGTATCATGCATGAATATAGGGATCACGCAAAATATGTCGAGAATTCAACTTTGGATATTGCTATAAGGTGAAAGCTTTGGGTAAATTAGCGTTTCATGCATGAATATAAGGTCACGCAAAATATGTCGAGAATTCAATTTTTGATTTCGCTATAAGTCCAACCATGACAACAAAGACTTTAGCACGAAAATCGGTTCGGTTTTGACAAAGTTATGGAAGCATGAAAATTTTGGAGAAATTTGCGTGTCATGCATGAATATAGGATCACGCAAAATATGTCGAGAGTTCAACTTTGGATTTTGCTATAAGGTGAAAGCTTTGGGTAAATTAGCGTTTCATGCATGAATATAGGGTCACGCAAAATATGTCGAGAATTCAATTTTGGATTTCGCTATAAGTCCAACCATGACAACAAAGACCTTAGCACAAAAATCGGTTCGGTTTTGACAAAGTTATGGAAGCATGAAAATTTTGGAGAAATTTGCGTATCATGTATGAATATAGGATCACGCAAAATATGTCGAGAATTCCATTTTTGATTTCGCTATAAGTCCAACCATGACAACAAAGCACGAAAATCGGTACGGTTTTGACAATGTTATAGAAGAATGAAAATTTTAGAGAAATTTGCGTATCATGCATGAATAAAGGATCACGCAAAATATCTCGAGAATTCAACTTTGGATTTTGTTATAAGATGAAAGCTTTGGGTAAATTAGCGTTTCATGCATGAATATAGGGTCACGCAAAATATGTCGAGAATTCAACTTTGGATTTTGTTATAAGGTGAAAGCTTTGGGTGAATTAGTGTTTCATGCATGAAAATAGGGTCACGCAAAATATGTCGAGAATTCAATTTTGGATTTCGCTATAAGTCCAACCATGACAACAAAGACCTTAGCACGAAAATCGGTTCGGTTTTGACAAACTTATGGAAGCATGAAAATTTTGGAGAAATTTGCGTATCATGCATGAATAAAGGATCACGCAAAATATCTCGAGAATTCAACTTTGGATTTTGTTATAAGGTGAAAGCTTTGGGTGAATTAGTGTTTCATGCATGAAAATAGGGTCACGCAAAATATGTCGAGAATTCAATTTTGGATTTCGCTATAAGTCCAACCATGACAACAAAGACCTTAGCACGAAAATCGGTTCGGTTTTGACAAACTTATGGAAGCATGCAAATTTTGGAGAAATTTGCGTATCATGCATGAATAAAGGATCACGCAAAATATGTCGAGAATTCAACTTTGGATTTTGCTATAAGATGAAAGCTTTGGGTAAATTAGCGTTTCATGCATGAATATATAGGGTCACACAAAATATGTCGAGAATTAAATTTTTGATTTCGGTATAAGTCCAACCATGACAACAAAGACCTTAGCACGAAAATCGGTTCGGTTTGACAAAGTTATGGAAGCATGAAAATTTTGGAGAAATTTGCGTGACATGCATGAATATAGGATCACGCAAAATATATCGAGAATTCAACTTTGGATTTTGTTATAAGGTGAAAGCTTTGGGTAAATTAGTGTTTCATGCATGAAAATAGGGTCACGCAAAATATGTCGAGAATTCAATTTTGGATTTCGCTATAAGTCCAACCATGACAACAAAGACCTTAGCACAAAAATCGGTTCGATTTTGACAAAGTTATGGAAGCATGAAAATTTTGGAGAAATTTGCGTATCATGTATGAATATAGGATCACGCAAAATATGTCGAGAATTCCATTTTTGATTTCGCTATAAGTCCAACCATGACAACAAAGCACGAAAATCGGTTCGGTTTTGACAATGTTATAGAAGCATGAAAATTTTAGAGAAATTTGCGTATCATGCATGAATATAGGATCACGCAAAATATCTCGAGAATTCAACTTTGGATTTTGTTATAAGATGAAAGCTTTGGGTAAATTAGCGTTTCATGCATGAATATAGGGTCACGCAAAATATGTCGAGAATTCAATTTTTGATTTCGGTATAAGTCCAACCATGACAACAAAGACCTTAGCACGAAAATCGGTTCGGTTTTGACAAAGTTATGGAAGCATGAAAATTTTGGAGAAATTTGCGTATCATGCATGAATATAGGATCACGCAAAATATATCGAGAATTCAACTTTGGATTTTGTTATAAGGTGAAAGCTTTGGGTAAATTAGTGTTTCATGCATGAAAATAGGTCACGCAAAATATGTCGAGAATTCAATTTTGGATTTCGCTATAAGTCCAACCATGACAACAAAGACCTTAGCACGAAAATCGGTTCGGTTTTGACAAAGTTATGGAAGCATGAAAATTTTGGAGAAATTTGCGTATCATGTATGAATATAGGATCACGCAAAATATGTCGAGAATTCCATTTTTGATTTCGCTATAAGTCCAACCATGACAACAAAGCACGAAAATCGGTTCGGTTTTGACAATGTTATAGAAGCATGAAAATTTTAGAGAAATTTGCGTATCATGCATGAATATAGGATCACGCAAAATATCTCGAGAATTCAACTTTGGATTTTGTTATAAGATGAAAGCTTTGGGTAAATTAGCGTTTCATGCATGAATATAGGGTCACGCAAAATATGTCGAGAATTCAATTTTTGATTTCGCTATAAGTCCAACCATGACAACAAAGACCTTAGCACGAAAATCGGTTCGGTTTTGACAAACTTATGGAAGCATGAAAATTTTGGAGAAATTTGCGTATCATGCATGAATAAAGGATCACGCAAAATATGTCGAGAATTCAACTTTGGATTTTGTTATAAGGTGAAAGCTTTGGGTAAATTAGTGTTTCATGCATGAATATAGGGTCACGCAAAATATGTCGAGAATTCAATTTTTGATTTCGGTATAAGTCCAACCATGACAACAAAGACCTTAGCACGAAAATCGGTTCGGTTTTGACAAAGTTATGGAAGCATGAAAATTTTTGAGAAATTTGCGTATCATGCATGAATATAGGGATCACGCGAAATATGTCGAGAATTCAACTTTGGATATTGCTATAAGGTGAAAGCTTTGGGTAAATAAGCGTTTCATGCATGAATATAAGGTCACGCATAATATGTCGAGAATTCAATTTTTGATTTCGGTATAAGTCCAACCATGACAACAAAGACTTTAGCACGAAAATCGGTTCGGTTTTGACAAAGTTATGGAAGCATGAAAATTTTGGAGAAATTTGCGTAACATGCATGAATATAGGATCACGCAAAATATGCCGAGAATTCACCTTTGGATTTTGCTATAAGGTGAAAGCTTTGGGTAAATTAGCGTTTCATGCATGAATATAGGGTCACGCAAATTATGTCGAGAATTCAATTTTTGATTTCGCTATAAGTCCAACCATGACAACAAAGAACTTAGCACGAAAATCGGTTCGGTTTTGACAAACTTATGGAAGCATGAAAATATTGGAGAAATTTGCGTATCATGCATGAATATAGGATCACGCAAAATATCTCGAAAAATCAACTTTGGATTTTGCTTTAAGATGAAAGCTTTGGGTGAATTAGCGTTTCATGCATGAATATAGGATCACGCAAAAAATGTCGAGAATTCAATTTCGGATTTCGCTATAAGTCCAACCATGATAACAATGACCTTAGCACAAAAATCGGTTCGGTTTTGACAAAGTTATGGAAGCATGAAAATTTTGGAGAAATTTGCATGCATGAATATAGGATCACGCAAAATATGTCGAGAATTCACCTTTGGATTTTGCTATAAGGTGAAAGCTTTGGGTAAATTAGCGTTTCATGCATGAATATAGGGTCACGCAAATTATGTCGAGAATTCAATTTTTGATTTCGCTATAAGTCCAACCATGACAACAAAGAACTTAGCACGAAAATCGGTTCGGTTTTGACAAACTTATGGAAGCATGAAAATATTGGAGAAATTTGCGTATTATGCATGAATATGGGATCACGCAAAATATGTCGAGAATTCAACTTTGGATATTGCTATAAGGTGAAAGCTTTGGGTAAATTAGCGTTTCATGCATGAATATAGGGTCACGCAAAATATGTCGAGAATTCAATTTTGGATTTCGCTATAAGTCCAACCATGACAACAAAGACCTTAGCACGAAAATCGGTTCGGTTTTGACAAAGTTATGGAAGCATGAAAATTTTAGAGAAATTTGCGTATCATGCATGAATATAGGATCACGCAAAATATCTCGAGAAATCAACTTTGGATTTTGCTTTAAGATGAAAGCTTTGGGTGAATTAGCGTCTCATGCATGAATATAGGGTCACGCAAAATATGTCGAGAATTCAATTTTGGATTTCGCTATAAATCCAACCATGACAACAAAGACCTTAGCACGAAAATCGGTTCGGTTTTGACAAAGTTATGGAGGCATGAAAGTTTTGGAGAAATTAGCGTATCATGCATGAATATAGGGATCACGCAAAATATGTCGAGAATTCAATTTTTGATTTCGCTATAAGGTGAAAGCTTTGGGTAAATTAGCGTTTCATGCATGGATATAGTGTCACGCAAAATATGTCGACAATTCCATTTTTGATTTCGCTATAAGTCCAACCATGACAACAAAGACCTTAGCACGAAAATCCGTTCGGTTTTGACAAAGTTATGGAAGCATGAAAATTTTAGAGAAATTTGCGTATCATGCATGAATATAGGATCACGCAAAATATCTCGAGAAATCAACTTTGGATTTTGCTTTAAGATGAAAGCTTTGGGTGAATTAGCGTCTCATGCATGAATATAGGGTCACGCAAAATATGTCGAGAATTCAATTTTGGATTTCGCTATAAATCCAACCATGACAACAAAAACCTTAGCACGAAAATCGGTTCGGTTTTGACAAAGTTATGGAAGCATGAAAGTTTTGGAGAAATTAGCGTATCATGCATGAATATAGGGATCACGCAAAATATGTCGAGAATTCAATTTTTGATTTCGCTATAAGTCCAACCATGACAACAAATATTTTATGCACGAAAATCGGTTCGATTTTGACAAAGTTATGGAAGCATGAAAATTTTGGAGAAATTTGCGTATTATGCATGAATATAGGATCACGCAAAATATGTCGAGAATTCAATTATTGATTTCGCTATAAGTCCAACCTTGACAACAAAGACCTAAGCACGAAAATCGGATCGGTTTTGACAAACTTATGGAAGCATGAAAATATTGGAGAAATTTGCGTATCATGCATGAATATAGGATTACGCAAAATATGTCGAGAATTCAACTTTGGATATTGCTATAAGGTGAAAGCTTTGGGTAAATTAGCGTTTCATGCATGAAAATAGGGTCACGCAAAATATGTCGAGAATTCAATTTTTGATTTCGGTATAAGTCCAACCATGACAACAAAGACCTTAGCACGAAAATCGGTTCGATTTTGACAAAGTTATGGAAGCATGAAAATTTTGGAGAAATTTGCGTATCATGCATGAATATAGGATCACGCAAAATATGTCGAGAATTCAACTTTGGATATTGCTATAAGGTGAAAGCTTTGGGTAAATTTGCGTATCATGCATGAATATAGGATCACGCAAAATATGTCGAGAATTCAACTTTGGATATTGCTATAAGGTGAAAGCTTTGGGTAAATTAGCGTTTCATGCATGAAAATAGGGTCACGCAAAATATGTCGAGAATTCAATTTTTGATTTCGGTATAAGTCCAACCATGACAACAAAGACCTTAGCACGAAAATCGGTTCGATTTTGACAAAGTTATGGAAGCATGAATATTTTGGAGAAATTTGCGTATCATGCATGAATATAGGATCACGCAAAATATGTCGAGAATTCAACTTTGGATTTTGCTATGAGGTGAAAGCTTTGGGTAAATTAGCGTTTCATGCATGAATATTGGGTCACGCAAAATATGTCGAGAATTCAATTTTGGATTTCGCTATAAGTCCAACCATGACAACAAAGACCTTAGCACGAAAATCGGTTCGGTTTTGACAAAGTTATGGAAGCATGAAAATTTTTGAGAAATTTGCGTATCATGCATGAATATAGGATCACGCAAAATATGTCGAGAATTCAACTTTGGATTTTGCTATAAGATGAAAGCTTTGGGTAAATTACCGTTTCATGCATGAATATAGGGTCACGCAAAATATGTCGAGAATTCAATTTTTGATTTCGGTATAAGTCCAACCATGACAACAAAGACCTTAGCACGAAAATCGGTTCGGCTTTGACAAAGTTATGGAAGCATGAAAATATTGGAGAAATTTGCGTATCATGCATGAATATAGGATCACGCAAAATATGTCGAGAATTCAACTTTGGATTTTGCTATAAGATGAAAACTTTGGGTAAATTAGCGTTTCATGCATGAATATAGGTCACGCAAAATATGTCGAGAATTCAATTTTTGATTTCGGTAAAAGTCCAACCATGACAACAAAGACCTTAGCACGAAAATCGGTTCGGTTTTGACAAAGTTATGGAAGCATGAAAATTTTGGAGAAATTTGCGTATCATGCATGAATATAGGATCACGCAAAATATCTCGAGAATTCAACTTTGGATTTTGCTTTAAGATGAAAGCTTTGGGTAAAATAGCGTTTCATGCATGAATAGGGTCACGCAAAATATGTCGAGAATTCAATTTTTGATTTCGGTATAAGTCCAACCATGACAACAAAGACCTTAGCACGAAAATCGGTTCGGCTTTGACAAACTTATGGAAGCATGAAAATTTTTGAGAAATTTGCGTATCATGCATGAATATAGGATAACGCAAAATATCTCGAGAAATCAACTTTGGATTTTGCTTTAAGATGAAAGCTTTGGGTGAATTAGCGTTTCATGCATGAATATAATCACGCAAAATATGTCGAGAATTCAACTTTGGATTTTGCTATAAGATGAAAGCTTTGGGTAAATTAGCGGTTCATGCATGAAAATAGGGTCACGCAAAATATGTCGAGAATTCAATTTTGGATTTCGCTATAAGTCCAACCATGACAACAAAGACCTTAGCACGAAAATCGGTTCGGTTGTGACAAAGTTATGGAAGCATGAAAATTTTGGAGAAATTTGCGTATCATGTATGAATATAGGATCACGCAAAATATGTCGAGAATTCCATTTTTGATTTCGCTATAAGTCCAACCATGACAACAAAGCACGAAAATCGGTTCGGTTTTGACAATTGTAGTGTTCAGCCTACAGATGAACTTGGCATTCGGTGCTCACATAGTTTGCATCTATGCGTAAAGGGGATTCGGAGGTCGTGCACTTCTAGCTTTGCTCTGTGCTATGCTCGTCGAATGTGGCGTGGGTTGTTTCCTACTCCCTCTATATGACGTACCGTTAACACTTTAATAAGGTTAAGTGCACTATCAGAAAGCTATAATGATTGGTCAAAGTTTGGTAATCCTGGGCTGTACCCACGTACAGAAACAAAGAAGCAAGCGTTATGTTGGTCAGTTAGCAGCTAGGGTGACTAAGGTGTAAATTGCCTCCCTATTCTTTACCCTCCCAACCTTGGTAACTCAGTGAAATTCGGTGGTTACCCCTTAATATAGATTTCATTTATTCATTTAAAGTTCAAAAACATAGTGTGACTCGTTCATTCAGTTGATCTGGTAACAGACCTTAACAAAATCTACTCAATCATATTTAAATCCAAATTTGATAACTCAATATTTCAATCTTAGTCATCTCTACGAGAATTCATAACGCACTAGCGATTTGCAAAATCAAAGAAACTTATCCTACAGTATCAAGTCTAACGTTCTAACTATATGTACATTTTCAATAAGAGCGATATAACCGTTTAAACATACCAAACAATAACAATCTTGCTATACGCAAGTCGTACTCACTGATCATTTAACAAAGTGTTGCAAATACAAAATCAATCCGTTGTTGCTCCTTCGCTGGGCCCATTGAAATTACAGCTGACGTGTTGCATTATCTCTGTGTGTAAAAGAACTTATTTAAGCGGAAATATCGCACTACAGATTACAATTTCATGTACTTATACTTTGTGCGTAATAAAGTATTTTATCAAACAATTCAACTTACAAGAATATTTAATTCATCTACAAAATTAATTTTAATTCAACTTTCAAATATTACATTATGTTCGCTTCGGATATCTATATTCAAACTGCATTACGCACAAAAACTTACGAGATCAACATAATCTCAACAGCTGTTCGCTGTTAAAATAGGTCAACGCTGTTCATGGTCGAATTGCATGCTCAACAGCAAAATACACTCAAATTCTCACTCGCTAGTTTCGAGCTGAGAGTTTTGCGCTGTACGCTGAAACGGCTGCTTTTACTTGTGAAGCGCTCTGTTAGCCAATGCTGTTAAAACAGGAGTGCTGCCAGATCCGCTGTTGTTATACCCTCTCCTTCTTCCTTAAACGTGCGGGGCATATACGCACAGCCGCGATATATGTGCTTGCAGGAAAATACTTGTTCGAGCAATCCACCAATTTCCTTAAGTTCGCATTCGCGAGTACCGCAAAAGTATAGTACCGCAATTGACGACAATGGAGATTGGGGCGGCGCGTGAATGTAGGACTTCGCCGACCGGTGGCGATTATGCAATACACACGTGGTGTGCAAAATTCTGCACTGACCGGCCGGCGACACAAACGCTGCCGATCTTCTTTACTCGGCACAAGACACTGTATATAAATTGCACTGCACAATAGATTAACTTCACTGGATCACTTGGATCAAATATATTTGATATATATATGTATATCTATATCTTGTTTTATACGGCTCGTGTAGCCAAATCTTTCTTTCGCTTGTTAAATTCAAATAGGAGGCCGCTAGCATGCGTTCACTTCCTTTTATAGCTGAAGGCAAAGTAAATTTGCATACATGCAAAAATGGTCTACGTGACAAAATTATATCCAATATCTCAGCTATTGGAATTATTCAAACGGGACTATCTCGCGATTATCGCTTATTCCTTTTTCCTACGCTCGCGCTCGCTCTTGGGAAAGGCTACGCTTGCATGCCTATGTGAGTGAGCGAAACTCTATTGAGAGCGATCCCACTGAGAGCGGCAATATGAGTGAAATGTTAGCGAACAGATATTTTGTGACTGAGTGCGAATTTAACAGAATAACAAAAAGGAAATTTCTGCACAAATAAATGTAATTGTTCGACTCAGACTTAACAGCTGGCCCCTACAGCGCAGATAATTCGGCGAGAGTCTCATCTCGAGAAGTATTATCTGAAAAAGGGTCAGTAGACTAGATTGATAACAGATGCTAAATCTGTATATCCTTAAGATGATATACACCTACGGTCTTGCCATTTTCGTTCGAAATCTCGTAGTACGTCGGGCTTAATTTCCTGATGACTTTGCCTTTATTGAAGACTGGTGCTAATTTGCTGCTGAACTTCTTGCACTTATTGCTCTGGGCAAAACTGCGGACATGCACTACGTCACCGACCTTTAGTTGAGTTGTCCGACTACGTAGATTATAAGTTTTTGCGTTAGCCGCGTGCGCTTGCGATATGTTGTTCTTCGCAGCATTGCGTGCTAACTGCAACAAATCAGGGGTTTTTAGTGTAGTGTCATCTGTCAATAAATTTAGTTTTCGAAGTAGTTCGTAGTCCTGTCCGTTTAAAACCATATTTTGCCCAAAACAGAGAAAGTATGGAGAAAAACCTGTGCTACGATGTAAACTCGATCGCAAAGATCCGCTAATTTCGTTCAGATTTCTATCCCAATTAGTATGATCTGATCCGATGTACGCGCGTATAGCTGCTAATACCGATCGGTTCAGACGTTCGCTTGCATTCGCCTGCGGAGAATATACAGCTGTGCACACTTGAGCAACGCCGAAGCGGGTCAAGAATGCTTTGAAATATCCGGATTTGAATTGCGAACCGTTGTCTATTAAGATTGATTCGGGTACCCCGAATGTATAAAACACATAATTTTCTAGAAAATCACAGATCCGATTACTAGTGAATTTCTTTAACGGATGTAAAAAGTGAAACTTCGTGTTATGATCAACAATAATTAAAAGACCTATGTTTCCACTCTTTGACCTTGGATATGGTCCGAGAAGGTCCATATACAATTTCTGGAATGGCCTATCTGATGTTACAGGCTTGCCCATTGGCGGCCTAAGAACCATGTTAGGACTCTTAATGGCCTTACAAGTTGTACAATTAGATACATAACTACGAATTTCTGTGACCATGCCTGGCCAAAAAAGATAACGCTTGAGTTTTTCCACCATTTTTCCCATTCCCATGTGAGCTGAGTCAGGAGGATTATGCGCACGATACAAAATGTCTTTTCTAAGATTCGCAGGAACCCAAAGTTTCCAAGAATCAACTTCTTGCTTTACATCTCCGCTGGCATATTCCGTTCGCTTGTATACGAACTTATCGTCGACCTTCAAGTCAGGTAACTTATGCTGATTCTCGCGAATCCTGCATATGAGGTCCAGATATTCTTCTGACTGAAATTCTTTTGAAGATAAGTGGATAATAGGGCCGAAATCTACAAGTTCGCTCACGGCGACTTCATCTCTTCGAGACAGTGCATCAGCGACAATGTTTTGAGATCCTCGTCGATGTTTGATAGAAAAAGTAAAGCCTTGAAGCCTGATCGACCATCTAGCTAAGCGCCCTGACAGATCTTTCTGCTTCATTAGCCACTGCAAAGATGCGTGGTCTGTAACGACAACAAACTCTTGCCCTTCAATATATGCTCTGAATTTATTTATACCTTTGATAACTGCCAAACATTCGAGCTCAGTAACCGAGTAGTTACGTTGCGCTTTCGACAGCTTTTCAGACATATAAGCAATTGGCAGCTCAATGCCTTCTTCATTTTCTTGTGCTAAAACACACCCGAGACCGCAAAGACTCGCATCGCATAGTAATACAAAGGGCTTCGCAAAATCGGGGGTTTGTAAGACTGGCGAAGATGTTAGCTTCGACTTCAATAAACAGAATGCTTTTTCCGCCTCTTGATTCCAGTTAAATGTCTTACTCTTTTTGAGCAGTTCGGTCATCGGAAAGGTGATCGTAGCGTAGTTCTCCACAAATCGCCTGTACCAGCCAGAGAGTCCTAGGAATCTCCTTAGCTGCTTCACTGTCATCGGGCTTGGAAAGTCATTGATCGCGGTAACTTTATCTGGGTCTACTTTAATCTGTCCGTAACCGATTATAAAACCTAAATACTTTATCTCTTTCATACAGAATTTTGACTTGGCAATATTGATTGTCAAGTTAGCTCTACGCAAATACATCGCAATTTCTTCCAGTAGTTTTAAATGCGATTCAAAATCGTCTGAAAGAATCAAGAGATCGTCCAGATAGACAAATACTCTTGTTCGTAGACATGCTGGGATTACTTGGTCCATCAGTCTGCATAAAGTCTGTGCGGCGTTGCACAAGCCGAATGGCATAACCTTGTACTGATACAACGGCCGATT
Source organism: Hirtodrosophila histrioides (assembly GCA_037075165.1). NCBI lineage: Eukaryota > Metazoa > Arthropoda > Insecta > Diptera > Drosophilidae > Hirtodrosophila > Hirtodrosophila histrioides. The sequence goes on along the minus strand of JBAMCL010000181.1, from coordinate 14,139 downwards.
TGGTATTGTAAATGCAGTACATTGTCTAGACTTTTCTTCTAGCGGGATTTGCCAGAAAGCGTGTTTCATATCTAGACCAGTAATGAAACGTGCGGGAGGCAATCTACTAAGAATGCCATCCACGTGAGGTAACGGATAAGCGTCTTTTAAAGTCAGCTTATTTACTTCTCGGGAATCTAGGCACAACCTAGCTTTATTTCCTTTCTGTACGAGCACGCAGTTGCTGCTCCAAGGACTCTTTGACTCTTCTATGACTCCTAAAGCTAGCATATTTTCGATTTCAGCGAACATCACTCTCTCTTTGGCGGGTGAAATGGGCCAATGGCGTTGTTTGACAGGCTTAGCACCGGCTACATCAATGCTATGTTCAATCAAATGCGTACGCCCTAAGCCTTCCTTCTCATAAGAGGGAAGCTTGCTAACAACTGAATCTAGCATCTGCTGCTGAACTGTTGAGAGTGAATGCTTCTTCGGAGAGTCTACGATATCGTGATCTCTGCCTACATCAAGCTCAGACACGATTGCTTGCGTATCTGTAATTTTATTTAATAAGCCGAAATCTCTCCAGAAATCGATTCCTAAGTATATGTCTTGTTTCAGATCTGGGATTATGTAAAATTCTACAAACTTAGTACACTTTTGATACGTGATTCTGACGTTAAGTCTGCCTACCACTGAACATTGAGAACCATTGGCTGTTTTAATGCTTCCTGAACATTTACGCAACTGGGGATGTTTTATTAGTTCTTCTGCAGCAGAACTGCCAATGCAACTAATAGTAGCGCCAGAATCTAGCAAAGCTACATATTTTTTGCTTTCTATTTCTATATCTGTATATAATCTGTTATCCGTTTTGAGGAATATAGCTGAAAGAAGTTTCATTCGACTCTTTCTAACTCTGTTCCAAAATAAACGTAATCGTCTGGTTGAACGTCTGGGCTTCTTACGCCATATACAACTGCTAACAGATCCGAAGATACGTTCTCTTGCAGCTGCATACTGAGCGGCTCGAATATGATATGGCTGGTAAATATTTCCTCTATCTGGTGAATGTTTAGACAAATGGATTTGCTTACTCATGTCCGAATCTACAAAAAGATCGGTTTGAGTGCAACCATCTGATTTTAATTTTTCGGATGCGACAGGTGATTGCTGACTGACGCATCCCCTTGACGGTTTTCCGCCGGGTTGCATACGTGGCACTTTGGCTTGTATGTATTCTTTGCACCACACCCGTAGCAAAATATAGTGCGCGTGTCGAGACAGACATCGAAACGATGTCCGAGCTTATCGCAATTCCAACATTTTAGTTGCTTGCGCTGTAACGCTAAGACTTCTTCTTGATCAGTGTCTTCTAAATGTTCTTCGAGTTGAGAAACAAAAGGTCTTTGAGCTGGACTTCCCTTAAGGGGTTGAGGTCTAACTTGCTTACAAAATTGTTCGTGTGTTCGGATTTCTGTTCTCAGTCGTGTCAACGTGTTAATTCCTAAGTGCATCAATTCGTAGCGCAGCGAAGGTTTCGAATGACGAATCAGGAGATGCACTAACGACTCTTCAGAAATCTGAGTCTTTAAGCGAGCAGCGAGCCTTTCGACTTGGAATTGGTATTCCTCAAAAGATTCTTTATCCCCTTGTCGTCTGCTATTGATTGATTCCCAGATATCCATATCTGTGTCAATATCCTTGAATTTTTCCCTAAACTCTCTGCAAAACTCGCTCCAAGTGAATTGTTCGCATGAGCGATGAAATTTCCAATACCACTCGTTGGCTTTTCCGCCGAAAAACAAGTGTAAATGGTCACATAAAAGCTGAGTGTCTCCGTTCAAATTCTGTTGCGCTAGAGCTTGGACTCTGTAAAGGAATTCTTCCGTTTGCAGACCATCTTTTGCTCCGTCAAATTTAATGCGCCAACTCTGAATTATATTCGGTACTTTTTCTGGTTGAACTACTGAGTGAGCTCTACCAAAGCTATTCATGAGGGGGTAACTAACTCGCCCTGAATCTGAACGTGCGTTACTGTTTTGAGCGCCTACTAGCAATGGAGGATCTAAGTGATTGCTTTCGGGTCTCGTTACAGGATGCTGAGTATTATTACTCACTCGAATAGCCGATAGTTGGGTCTCAATATAAGCTGTCAGGTTTTGCATAAGCTGCTGTTGCTGCACCTGCAAAGCTTCCTGAATAATGTTGCTTATATCGTCTATATTGGTGGACCTTGAGGTGTCCTGTGATACATTTACTGCGCTAGTGTTTCTGTTATCTGCTCGTCCGAGCTCATTACGAATCTGTGATCTGGTTGCCACGCCTCTGCGTGTACCAGCGTTTCTACCCCTATTGGGTCTACCTCTACTTCTACCACGAGAATTATTCAAAGCACTATTTGTACCTGGTGCGGTTTCAATACCTTGTCCTGCCGCTAACAGTTCAGCTTGTAAGTTATTTCTAGCTAACGATGGCTGCTGCAGTGCGCACGGCTGCTGGCAAGTGGGACAACTGTCAGACTGCTGGAAGTATTGGGTTATACAATGTTGATGAAATTCGTGACTACAGGGTGAAACAACAGCGAGATCAGGTGTATTTATACTCTCCTTACAAATATCACATGGTGTATTTCGCGCTCTAGAAGCAGACGCTAAATTTTCAGTGCTGCGACGAACTGACATTTTCAGAAAGTAAGTGTTTGTTTATTTGTTTGTAAATTCGTTATATCATAAAGCTTAGTCTGTCACCATCCAACTGAACGTATGTCACACTACATTAAGGTTGCTAACTTACCTAACGTAACGCTGCTAAATATGGAAATCTATCGTATTCTGTAGTTGTTTTCGCAAGGCTTGTATGTACGGGTCAAGTATCGAATTGATTTCAATGACTTGCTATTCCACATACACCGAACAGTGCTTCCACAACTGTTACACCAGAGGTTGTGACTCTATATGACGTCTACGGTGCGTTCTTCGCTCGAGTCGACTAATCCGTAAGATCTCGAATTAAAATCGCTATTCTCAGAGTCAAATAACACGACCGCTTTGAGACATCAATTAAAATCAACACTCTGTATAACTTTATATGAATTTTGCAATTTGAATGTTACAACTGATATTAGATTCGCTTTGGTTGACCAATCCGTAAATACTCGAATTGCAGTCACTATTCCAAAAGACGAGATTCTACACCTCATACACGTAATTTTATATCACAAAATGCGGGAAGTTCTTTAAATATACAAATTATGAAAGTTAATGGATAAAGTTTTAAGAGCAATAAAAAATGAGGCCATATTTTTTTTTTCGGGCGTTTCTTTGTGTATCTACGACTGGAGTTTTACAAAACTTATTATGTAGTGTTCTACAAAGTCGTATGAAATCCTTCTAAGTCAATATGCCCCACGTTGGGCGCCACTTATTATGTAGTGTTCAGCCTACAGATGAACTTGGCATTCGGTGCTCACATAGTTTGCATCTATGCGTATAGGGGATTCGGAGGTCGTGCACTTCTAGCTTTGCTCTGTGCTATGCTCGTCGGATGTGGCGTGGGTTGTTTCCTACTCCCTCTATATGACGTACCGTTAACACTTTAATAAGGTTAAGTGCACTATCAGAAAGCTATAATGATTGGTCAAAGTTTGGTAATCCTGGGCTGTACCCACGTACAGAAACAAAGAAGCAAGCGTTATGTTGGTCAGTTAGCAGCTAGGGTGACTAAGGTGTAAATTGCCTCCCTATTCTTTACCCTCCCAACCTTGGTAACTCAGTGAAATTCGGTGGTTACCCCTTAATATAGATTTCATTTATTCATTTAAAGTTCAAAAACATAGTGTGACTCGTTCATTTAGTTGATCTGGTAACAGACCTTAACAAAATCTACTCAATCATATTTAAATCCAAATTTGATAACTCAATATTTCAATCTTAGTCATCTCTACGAGAATTCATAACGCACTAGCGATTTGCAAAATCAAAGAAACTTATCCTACAGTATCAAGTCTAACGTTCTAACTATATGTACATTTTCAATAAGAGCGATATAACCGTTTAAACATACCAAACAATAACAATCTTGCTATACGCAAGTCGTACTCACTGATCATTTAACAAAGTGTTGCAAATACAAAATCAATCCGTTGTTGCTCCTTCGCTGGGCCCATTGAAGTTACAGCTGACGTGTTGCATTATCTCTGTGTGTAAAAGAACTTATTTAAGCGGAAATATCGCACTACAGATTACAATTTCATGTACTTATACTTTGTGCGTAATAAAGTATTTTATCAAACAATTCAACTTACAAGAATATTTAATTCATCTACAAAATTAATTTTAATTCAACTTTCAAATATTACATTATGTTCGCTTCGGATATCTATATTCAAACTGCATTACGCACAAAAACTTACGAGATCAACATAATCTCAACAGCTGTTCGCTGTTAAAATAGGTCAACGCTGTTCATGGTCGAATTGCACGCTCAACAGCAAAATACACTCAAATTCTCACTCGCTAGTTTCGAGCTGAGAGTTTTGCGCTGTACGCTGAAACGGCTGCTTTTACTTGTGAAGCGCTCTGTTAGCCAATGCTGTTAAAACAGGAGTGCTGCCAGATCCGCTGTTGTTATACCCTCTCCTTCTTCCTTAAACGTGCGGGGCATATACGCACAGCCGCGATATATGTGCTTGCAGGAAAATACTTGTTCGAGCAATCCACCAATTTCCTTAAGTTCGCATTCGCGAGTACCGCAAAAGTATAGTACCGCAATTGACGACAATGGAGATTGGGGCGGCGCGTGAATGTAGGACTTCGCCGACCGGTGGCGATTATGCAATACACACGTGGTGTGCAAAATTCTGCACTGACCGGCCGGCAACACAAACGCTGCCGATCTTCTTTACTCGGCACAAGACACTGTATATAAATTGCACTGCACAATAGATTAACTTCACTGGATCACTTGGATCAAATATATTTGATATATATATGTATATCTATATCTTGTTTTATACGGCTCGTGTAGCCAAATCTTTCTTTCGCTTGTTAAATTCAAATAGGAGGCCGCTAGCATGCGTTCACTTCCTTTTATAGCTGAAGGCAAAGTAAATTTGCATACATGCAAAAATGGTCTACGTGACAAAATTATATCCAATATCTCAGCTATTGAAATTATTCAAACGGGACTATCTCGCGATTATCGCTTATTCCTTTTTCCTACGCTCGCGCTCGCTCTTGGGAAAGGCTACGCTTGCATGCCTATGTGAGTGAGCGAAACTCTATTGAGAGCGATCCCACTGAGAGCGGCAATATGAGTGAAATGTTAGCGAACAGATATTTTGTGACTGAGTGCGAATTTAACAGAATAACAAAAAGGAAATTTCTGCACAAATAAATGTAATTGTTCGACTCAGACTTAACAGCTGGCCCCTACACAATGTTATAGAAGCATGAAAATTTTAGAGAAATTTGCGTATCATGCATGAATATAGGATCACGCAAAATATCTCGAGAATTCAACTTTGGATTTTGCTATAAGATGAAAGCTTTGGGTAAATTAGCGTTTCATGCATGAATATAGGGTCACGCAAAATATGTCGAGAATTCAATTTTTGATTTCGCTATAAGTCCAACCATGACAACAAAGACCTTAGCACGAAAATCGGTTCGGTTTTGACAAACTTATGGAAGCATGAAAAATTTGGAGAAATTTGCGTGTCATGCATGAATATAGGATCACGCAAAATATGTCGAGAATTCAACTTTGGATTTTGCTATAAGGTGAAGGCTTTGGGTAAATTAGTGTTTCATGCATGAATATAGGGTCACGCAAAATATGTCGAGAATTCAATTTTTGATTTCGCTATAAGTCCAACCATGACAACAAAGACCTTAGCACGAAAATCGGTTCGGCTTTGACAAAGTTATGGAAGCATGAAAATTTTGGAGAAATTTGCGTATCATGCATGAATATAGGATCACGCAAAATATGTCGAGAATTCAACTTTGGATTTTGCTATAAGATGAAAACTTTTGGTAAATTAGCGTTTCATGCATGAATATAGGTCACGCAAAATATGTCGAGAATTCAATTTTTGATTTCGGTAAAAGTCCAACCATGACAACAAAGACCTTAGCACGAAAATCGGTTCGGTTTTGACAAAGTTATGGAAGCATGAAAATTTTGGAGAAATTTGCGTATCATGCATGAATATAGGATCACGCAAAATATCTCGAGAATTCAACTTTGGATTTTGCTTTAAGATGAAAGCTTTGGGTAAATCAGCATTTCATGCATGAAAATAGGGTCACGCAAAATATGTCGAGAATTCAATTTTGGATTTCGCTATAAGTCCAACCATGACAACAAAGACCTTAGCACAAAAATCGGTTCGGTTTTGACAAAGTTATGGAAGCATGAAAATTTTGGAGAAATTTGCGTATCATGTATGACTATAGGATAACGCAAAATATGTCGAGAATTCCATTTTTGATTTCGCTATAAGTCCAACCATGACAACAAAGCACGAAAATCGGTTCGGTTTTGATAATGTTATAGAAGCATGAAAATTTTAGAGAAATTTGCGTATCATGCATGAATATAGGATCACGCAAAATATGTCGAGAATTCAACTTTGGATTTTGTTATAAGGTGAAAGCTTTGGGTAAATTAGTGTTTCATGCATGAATATAGGGTCACGCAAAATATGTCGAGAATTCAATTTTTGATTTCGCTATAAGTCCAACCATGACAAGAAAGACCTTAGCACGAAAATCGGTTCGATTTTGACAAAGTTATGGAAGCATGAAAATTTTGGAGAAATTTGCGTGACATGCATGAATATAGGATCATGCAAAACATGTCGAGAATTTAACTTCGGATTTGTAGCAGTCGACATTACGGTTGGGCGGCAAAAACTTATATAGCATTCGCCATTAATAACATCGAGAGGCTGACTCGTAGCCTACAGTAGCACTCTCTATCCATTGAGGGTCACAGCGGGCGGAATCCTCTTGTACCCTAGCTCTTTCGGGGTGGGGTGGGTTTTGCCATGTCTCAACAGTGCCTACATAAACTTTATTTTTTAGGATCCCTACTGTCTCTAACATTGAGAGCTATACTCCACGAACACAATCATCCTTTCAAAACAGGATCACTGAAAAGGTACCAACAAAACATAACCAAACTATTGAGGGCTTCTCTCAGGTTAGAAGGGCGTAGAAAAGGGCGAGGGTCTACGATGGCATTCGACACACGCGTTCTTTACCCAACCCAACCATGATCTTCTATTCAACCGGTTACTGAAGATCCCAAAAATAAGAATTTGGCCTCCTACATTATACTACCATGTCTTCCAGGAACTTCAACACTCTAGCAATTCATTTTAAATTCATGAACAATATTTATTCAATATAATTTTTTTACTAAAATACATAATGAGTTGCTGGGCTAAAATAACATATCCAAATATTGAAATATTATAACTGACTAATAGAGTTCAATTCAACTGCTAACAATTTTATTCGCGTCCGAGCCTTAAGATAACATATAAACTAATAGGCTATATAGTAGGGCACATACTAATTGCAGTCACGGTGCATCAAATTAATTAATTATTACATTCAATTAAGTTAATTTAAATTGGTATATTTATACTGATAGTAGTTAGCGGAGGCACTTAACAAAGTGTGCGCATACTGACAGACGGAACTGTGCACGGGTGTACATACTTCAATAACTTCAATAGGGTATGTCTACGTAAGGCAACCACGGTGCATGGCTTAATAAACTAAATTTACCAGACTATATTCAAAGTGTGTACCTACAGTTGGCAGACACTGTACCTTAGGATTATTACAAGTAGATATCTAGAATTGGTAGGCATTGTGCATAAGTGTAAAAGAAATAACTAAAAGAAGCGGGGCTTAACATGTGCAAGTGTGCACAGACATCTTGCAGCCACTGTGTTAAAGCACGATGGCTTAAAACAGCTGATCGCTCTGCATACGTTGGTATAATTGGAATGTGGTTGTTGTTGTTGTAGGTTATTGGTTATTATTAGATTTAGTAAATAATTACGTTACGTTAGGGATGTATATCCAAGAATACACAAAATTAGGCGATAAAATATAATGATCATAAAGCAAATATATACTCAGCAGTGGCTGAGTTGACTCGGCAAAGGTAAAAGCTTTGATTTGGCACAACACCCAACTGCAAGTACATGTTTACATGCATACATACAAATGTATACCTGTACATATGCAGGGGTAGAGCTTTTGCACGCGCAGGTCAAGTCAGCTTAGCTTACAGCGAAAAAGAAAAAGAAGAATATATAAAACGAGGGATGCACTTACATATAGATATCCAGCGGTGGAAAGCTTTCCATCGTTGTTGTTCTTGTTGATGATTGTATGTATGTTTGTGTTGTATGTATGTATGATGTAACTGGTGGTTGTTTTAAATATAGGTTAAATTATATGTTTTTCTTTGTCCTTTTTCGCACTTTAGTTAGTTTTAGGCACTTTAGTTTTAATTATTGTATTTTAATTGTAGACTGTGTCCACATTATTATCGGGGCAATGCGAGAGCTTTGGCTCTCACAACAACAACACACACTCAATTTATACTGCTGCATGCTGCAGTAAAACTAAGTTTGATTTATACACAATGTTCACTACCTTTACGGGGTTTCGGATTATTTATAAGCACTATTCTAATTGTCACTTATGCCTAACAATTTATCGCGATCAAGCGCGAGCGTGGCTCTAGCGCGACGGCGTAACACGGGCAACTGGATCATCAGCTGCAGAAAAGCTCATCGGGCTGTGCTTTATGCTAAAGCATGCACAGCAAGGGCGTAGATGCTGCCGACAAGGGGGATTTTCGAATCAGCACCAATCCAATTGACAAGCGCATAGCGGGTTGATGCCTAAGTTTCAAGCTCAGCAGAAACTAATGCACCCACACCAGGGCTCTATGGAATACTCCAAGCCATGCGCGCATGCGGCAAACGCGAGAGCGCTGAAGACTGGTGTGGGTATAGCGGGATCACTATAGGAGAAAAACAGAACTTTAGCCTTACGAAATATAGCACAATATTTACAGCGGCACATACCTTGTCTTGCAAGGAATGCGCCTGGCTAAATATCGCTATCCGCGATCGGTCCTAAGAGGTGGATGCTCTTGGATTAGATATCCGACGTCTTTGTCGTGGTGTGGGTAAAAATCCGAAAAACATGAAATTTATGCATTTCGCGCACGGAGCAGCGCGGATTGAAGCACTCTGAGTGCTTATAATTAGCCGTTGTGCACTTTTTGCACTAAAATTTAAGCGTTTTTCCAATTTAATTTGGACGACCGATTGATAACCTCACACGCAGCTACGAGAAGCTGTTCGACGTGGAGGACGCGAACTATATCTGGGACCGATCAGCAAAGAGGCTGAATGAGGCACATGTAGGCCTTTTATATCACCCAATTCCAATACACAACTCTCCGTTGCGTGAAGTTGGATGCGAGTTTTATTGGAGTGTGAGAGCCTGCGTTCTCACAAGCTTTGCAACATTGTTGCCACTTGCTCTGCTCTAGCAACAGACAAAAATGATTTTATCGCATGCGACAATTTCTGTCGCAAAATGTATGCGATAAAATGCTAATATTGCCTGCGAAACAAATATCAAACGGCGACCATTACACCACCCGATAATATACCACCGTTAGACGGAATATTAGCGGGAATTAGCTTCGAAGGTCTTTGGCGTGGTATGTCCCGATTTCTTTCCCTTGCAAATTCTCAAGCTGGTAGTAGCAATTGCCAAGTTTTTTCCGAATTCGGCACTTGACAAACTGCGGTCCAAGCTTTGCATTGTAATTTTGTGTAAATTTACTTAAAGAAAAATTTCGACGAAAAACTTCTTGGCCTTCTCTAAAACAGACAGGCTTGGAACGTAAATCATACTGCTTCACATTTCGGTTGTATGCTTTTCGAATATTAGCTTGAATATCCTTTCGTAATAGCGACAAATTATCTGATCGAGAAATGGGAGTAATGGGCTCGTCAAGCAGGGATAAATCTTTTAGTAGTTTGTAATCTGATCCATGCGTAATCATATCCAAGCCAAATAACGCTCGATATGGCGAACATCCTATCGATTGATGCAGCGCCGATCTCAATGAACATGAAATGCTTGTAAGATGTAAGTCCCACTCGGTCTGATCATTTTTCAGATACGAGCGAACTGCGGCTAGCAAGGAACGGTTCACGCGTTCGGCAGCATTGCTTTGGGGCGAGTATAACGCCGTATAACAATGTTTAATGCCTAATTCGGTGAGGAATGCATTAAAGTCATTGGCTTTAAATTGACTGCCGTTATCGCTGATTATAGTTTCTGGGACACCAAAACTATGAAAAATGTGTTTTAACAAAAATTCTTGCACAGCACTCGAGGTGAACTTCTTTAGGGGCTGTAACCAGTGATATTTACTGAAGTGGTCAAGCACTATCAGTAAGCCAACGTGTCCGCTTCTACTACGAGGATAGGGGCCAAGTAGGTCTATGTACAGTCTCTGAAACGGTCTACAGGTCGGATTGTGCTCACCCATAGGTGGACGCGTGCAAAAGTTGGGCGCTTTGGTTTCCTTGCAGGTGTCACAATTGCGAATGTACTCACGCACATCTTTAGCCAAACCTGGCCAGAATAGATGGCGGCGTAGCTTTTCAATTGTCTTCTGCATGCCTGCATGAGAAGATGTAGGACTGTCATGGGCTTGCTTTAAGACGTCACTTCGTAACGACTCTGGAACCCATAATTTCCAGGAGAGCTTATCTTGGGTATCATCACCAATGGCATGTTCTGTGCGCATATACACGAACTTATCGACAATCTTAAGGTCAGGAAACTTAGACAAGTTCTGGCTAATTTTATCTTTAAGGCTCTGATAACTATTTTCATGAAAGGCGTCGGATTCGAGATTTATAACAGGACTCATATCCAATTCTGCCACTTCGTGATCCGTTAACCGTGATAACGCATCCGGCACAATATGATCTTTTCCCTTACGATGAGAGATCGAGAATTTAAACTGCTGTAAACGGAAAATCCATCGTGCCAATCTGCCCGAAACGTTTTGCTGCCTCATGAGCCAAAGCAAACTGGAATGATCAGTCACTACCTCGAACTCTTGGAGCTCTAAGTAGCATCTGAACTTTTCAATCGCTAAAATTACGGCCAAGCATTCACGTTCCGTGACACTATAGTTGCGTTGAGCATGACTCAATTTCTTTGACATAAAGGCAATGGGATTCTCCTCATTGCTTTCTGATAATTGCACTAACACAGCGCCGATTCCGAAATCGCTGGCGTCGCAGTGCAGAAAAAACTTCTTACTGAAATCAGGATTCGTCAACACTGGAGCGGAAGTCAAAATTTGTTTCAAATTGGTCATCGCATTCTGAGCCTCCGGGGTCCATTCAAACTTCTTCTTCGTAGAAAACACCTCAGTAATAGGACAGGTGAGTTCGGAGAAATTGTGGATAAACCTCCGGTACCAACCACAAACTCCAAGAAATCCTCGAACCTGCTTCAGATTCTTTGGCGAGGGCCAATTTAAAATACATGATATTTTATCAGGATCTGTATGCACACCTTTACTGCTGATAACATATCCTAGATAATTAATACTCGTGACACAAAACTGACTCTTAGCAATATTAAGCGTCAAGTTTGCTTTGCGAAATTGCTCAGCTATCCGAACTAAAACTGCGAGATGGGAAGAAAAGTCTTCAGAAACAATGCACATGTCATCTAAATAACCAAACACGCAGTGTCGAAGATCTGGGGGGATAATATTGTCCATCAGACGACACATAGTAGATGGAGCGTTGCAGAGGCCAAATGGCATAACTTTAAACTGGTAAAGCGGTCTTCCAGGGACCGTAAACGCAGTTAATGGCCTTGACTCTGGACTAAGTTCAATTTGCCAGTACGCATCCTTTAAGTCAAGCTTAGATATAATGTTCGCTTTAGGCAAGCGGGAAAATATGCCATCTATGCTTGGTAAAGGATAAGCGTCCTTTTTCGTAGCGTCATTCAGTTTTCGCGCATCAAGGCACAAACGAACTTTATTAGGTTTTACAACCAGGCGCATTGGAGAACTCCAGGCGCTTACTGAAGGCTCAATGACATCTAGTTGTAGCATGCGGTCTATTTCACAATACAGCAGTTTTTCTACGGCTGGGCTTACTGGATAAAATCGCTGTTTAACCGGCTTCGCTTCTCCCACATCAATCTCATGTTGGACCAACGTAGTTCGGCCTAAACCTTCCGTAGCACAAGGAAACAACAATTTCACCACATCAAGCTGCTGAATCTGCTGAGGACTCAGAGGATATTTCGTACTATTTTCAACTTGAGCTTCAATTTGATCTGTAACTGGATCAATTGCACTTATAATATTTGGAGCGAGAGAAAAGGTTCTCCAAAAATCAACTCCAAGTATCAATTTCTGCTTAATTGAGGGCATAACGTAGATTTTCATGGGCTTTGTGAGGGATTTATACTTCATCATGATGTCTAAAACTCCAATAATGTGTTGCGTTTCCCCATCAGCCGTTCTGGCATGTGACTTCAAGGGCCTATATTCTTTCAACTTGGTGAAGTCATTTAGCGCAAGTGACGAGCCTATGCAACTAATGTTCGCTCCTGTGTCAAGCAGACCAAGTTCTGTGTATCCAAGAAACGAAACTTCCGCATAGCTACGCAGATCTTTGTAATTACTAAAAGTTGTAGAGATTAGTAGTTTTTTGTTTTGATTCACGTTATCGTAATACGTTTTCAATCTTAAAGTACGCTTGCTAACTAGAGCAATAGAACCTCTACTAAATATGCGATTTCTTACATCTAAATAATTCTGTAGCCGGTCATTATAAGAACGAAACCGACACGAACCGGAAGTAGGCGTGACAGAGGGTTGAGCGCTCTCCTCCAGATGCGATTGCACCATGATTGGAGATTGCGTACGCTGTTCTGCCGTTACAACGGGTAACTTTATACTTGCGGGGGCATCCGGCTGTTGTTGGGTGCTCCCGATCGACGGTTTTCCGACTTTCGGCGGATACAATTTTTACATTGGGGCTTGTAAACGTTTGGAGCGCCGCATCCATAACAAAAAATTCGACGATCTGCCAAACAATTTTCCCAAATATGGCCTAGCTCATCGCAATTCCAACATTTAAGTTTCGCGTGAGCAATGCGAAGCTCTGCCAGCTCAATTTCGGCTTGAACTGCCTCTTCGTCTAAATCTGGACATGGTTCTTCGAGGGCATACACCTGACGACGACTGACAACTGGTTTCTGTCTAGGAGTTATGTCAGCGCGACAGCTGAGCTCGAACATCAAATTTTCACTCATCTGGACAAGGCGACGTAAATGTCCTACGGAGTGTACAGGCTGATACAACAATTTTTCACGTATTTCCGGAAGCAAGTTATTTTTTAAAATCTCCATTAACTCTTCCTCTTCAATACGAATGGCTGACTTGTCTATTAAGGAAGCAACGGCATCATAATAGGTTGTAAATGATTCGCCGGGCTTCTGCTTACGCGATCTTATGAGTTCTTTGCTCATAAAGTTCGAGCGATAATCTTTGTATTGCTGTCGGAGAGCAGCACAAACTTCAGACCACACAATGCGATCAACTTGCTTATGGTACCGCCAGTACCAATCTCGTGCTTTTCCCGCAAACAAAACATGTAAATGCTTGCACAACGAAACGAAATCGCTGTCTAAAGTTTCATCTGTGAGCGACTTGACACGATAAATAAATTCTTCTACTCCTAATCCCGCAGCGGTTCCATCGAAGTGTAGATTCCACTTCTGTATGATATCGGCTGCCTTCCGATTGTACATGGAAGAGCTCGTTTGCGAGGGTGTTTGACCGAGTGGAACAGGTTGAACTTGTGTTTCGCTATGATGCGAACGAGCAGTCTCATTTAAGGCTGACACCAATCGGGTTACCGATTGATCAATCATCTCTTGAATAACTACATAATCAACCTCATTGCCACGGCAATCATTGCCGGCACGAGCTGGCCGACCTCTTCTCCTATGAGCAACATTTCTAGCAGGAGGGGCTTCTACTTGGTTGGTGCTATGA
>JBAMCL010000180.1:0-22057 GCA_037075165.1 Hirtodrosophila histrioides | reverse complement strand
TAGTATGTTGTATGCCAAGTGAGCATATGCCCAACATATTGTAGTGTATACAATATGTCAAGTGGTCATATGCCCAACTTCTAAGTAAGAGTAACAACTCATAACATAACGACACTTTGTTGCTATGTTTATACATAAATATACATACATAAGTGCAGTAATAGGATCCGTCACTTATGCGGACTGGCCGCAGCGTGGGATCGCTAACGTAAACACTTTTCAAGTATGTGCCGTCTGTACATATATACATGTCTATACATAGCCACATACATACATACATACTGCAACTCTCTCTCTGCCGACGTTCTTAGCGGCAGAGCTATCTTATAATATTCTATGTAATAAGCCTCTGAACATAATTGAATAAAGGAGAACGATCAGTCTCTTAAAAACCTATCTACCAACAAGACGTGTACTTATTTGAAACATAAAATAACATTTAATATAACATGGCGACCGTGACAAGTGTCACGAACATGTGACATCAACAGCAACAATTACAACTACAACAACGGCATAAGATGTTATTTTTAAACAACAGCCACAACAAGCAATCTGTCATTTATGCATGAAATCAGCAAACACCAGCAACAACAGTCCACCATCAAACTTCAAACAAGTCATCAAAGGCAATGAGCATCAGGAACAGCTTTGGGAACTACATTTTCTTGTCTGAGTGAGTAGAGGTTCAATGAATGCTATAGTGAAAAAGAAAAAGACCGGGAGAAGCGGCATACGAGTACGCCTCCAAAAGAGGAAGGCGGAAATTTTAAAACTATTGTTTGCCACCAACCCACCATTACGTTGGGAGGCAACAATATCACTACAAGCCGAGCTAGATCAGATTGATCAAGCGCAGAAGGCTAAAGAAAAGCATTCAACCTCTGCCACTACTTTCAAAAACATCAAACTAATCGACAATACAATATCCAAAGATACAAGAACACCAAAGGCCCAGCTGAGTAAACCTGCCAAGAAGTGCCCAGACGACTGCGAGGGACCGTTGGACAGTGCGTTCTGCAGATACACGTGCAAGCACTGCACGGCAGCGGATCCGGACATCGAGCAACATCGGACAAGCAACAACTGAAGACACCAAGCGCGAGAGGCACCCAGCCACTTGCGTCAACGAGGGAGCGCCAGCGTGCCAGACGCGGCGACGCCCAGCTGGTGCAGAAGGATGATCAACAGCAGCAGAACTAATATAAGAACACATTTATATAAGAAACAAATATTGTAATTAAAATTAAGACAAACATTGTAAGCGGAAGCGATAACTGCATTGCCCGCTAGAGTATGGCCCGTGAAGCCATACAAAACACTAGGTAGGAGATCGCTGTTGATCGAAATAGAAACAAAAATATAAAAATTAGAATATAAAAACTCTAATATACATATGAGTAGAAACAGTATAAGTAAATTTGACGATATATATATAATAACACCCAAAATGGGTTTAATTGATACAAAAACAGTGGATTCCACTGCAAACGTAATTAATAAGATAGAATCCTCAAATGCTGACTTACAACTAACAAATATATTATTGTCAGTAATCGTTTTTGTCTTGTGTGCGTACGTTATTTATAAAGCTTACATTATGCACAATAAGTGTATAAAGAAAAGAGCCTTAAGCCAAGCTAACGATTTAGACAAAATCTAAAATAACGTACACACATAAAACTAAAATAAAATAAATAAAAAGAAGATATATATAAAGTAATGTATAAAGAATAAAAGTAAAAATGGAAAATAGATAAAAGAAAAATGATATATATATATATACAATGAATGTTAAAACATGGAATGGGAGCAGTTAACCCAACGAATAAGAGAAATAAAAGAAACATTTGATAAATCTTACAAATGTGTAAGTCAAAATAGAAACATTCAAAAAGATACACTGATTAGACATGCTAATATTCTTGTACAATCATTCAATGATGTAAGAATATTAGTGCATGAAAATAGAGGATTAATAAATAAAACAAACTGGTCAAAAGTATCAAAATTTTTGATCAAGTTACGTTCAAATTTAACTAACGTCAAAGAAAAACATCAACTAGATATTTTCATACCAACCATTCTAAATACTCCGTTAACATTAGAATCGCTAGAAGAACAGCAATCAGTCAAATTAAACTCAGATTCTGAAAACGAAGAAACTGAGATAAAAGAAACCAATCCTGAAAACGAAGAAACTGAGATAAAAGAAACCGATCTAAACGATCTTACAATTCCTGCATTAATAACATTATCAACACAAGATGATGATATAGAGCAGGAAAACGAACTGAATTCTAGCTCAGGTACAATTGATTTTAAAGAAAATATAGTAACAATGGCGGATCAAATAACCAAAGACAGGGAATATGTGAAGCAAGTTTCGTCTTCCATTCCTGAATTTGATGGCAACAAGTTATCATTGAACAGGTTCTTGACAGCATTACGTATTGTCGACAGAACAAAAGGTGATCAAGAAGATTTAGCCGTAGAGGTGATTAAGTCTAAAATAACTGGTACAATTTTGTATAAAGTACAAAATGAAACCACGATCACAAAAATAATAGACAAGCTTAAAGATAACGTAAAAGGAGAATCTCCGGACGTATTAAAAGCTAAATTACTAAATATAAAACAAAAAGGCAAAACTGCCTCCCAGTATGCAACCGAAATGGATAATTTGCGGAAGCAATTGGAGGCAGCCTTTATTGATAACGGCCTAGACCCAAACAATGCGGAAAAATTCTCAACAAAAGAGTCTATTTCTGCAATGATTAAAAATTGTGAGCATGAGAAACTGAAAGTAATACTGGAAGCTGGTAACTTCGTTACTTTCAATGATGTAATGGGTAAATATATCCATTGCAGCACAGAAATGACTGGAAGTGCAAGTACAGTATTATTTCAGCGAGGCCGCAACAATAGAGGAGGTAGTTACCCACCGCAAAGAGGTAGAGGCAATGGCCGCGGTAACTACAATTCCTATAACAACAACAATTCCTATAACAGAAACAACAATAGAGGCGGACGAGGTTATAACCGAGGTAGGTATAATACCAACCGAGGCAATAACCAAAACAGAAGCAACTATAACAATAACAACAATGTCCGGGTTGCCCAAGATACTTCGGGAAACTCCCAGACACCTCCAGGTACTCAGGGTTAAATAGTAAAATATATAATGTTAACTTAAGTCTCAATAATTTCGTATCATTCAAAAATGTTGCAACGAATAAAAAGATAACATTTTTGATTGATACAGGTGCAGATATTTCAATAATTAAAGAAAATTCTGATGTCTTTCATGACATCCAAATTAATAAAACTATAGACATTAGAGGCATAGGAGAAGGAGTAATAAACTCCAAAGGTCTAGTCTCAATCGAACTACAGACAGACAAATACATTATTCCATATAAATTTCATCTGCTTCATTCAGATTTCGCAATCCCGTGCGATGGAATAATAGGATTAGATTTCATAAAAAAATTTAATTGCCAATTAGATTACAATAGTTCTGAGGATTGGTTTATAATTAGACCGCACAACCTAAAGTATCCTATTTATGTTCCAATAACATTTAGTTCTGGTACTAATTCAACACTTCTACCAGCAAGATCCCAAGTGATACGCAAAATAGAGTTGTCCTCAGCAGAAGAAAATATTTTAATTCCCAATCAGGAAATTAAACCGGGTGTTTACGTTGCAAACACGATTGCAACAGCCCAGAATGCTTTTGTCCGATTTTTAAACACAACAGATACATGCCAAATTGTAAGCATCAATAATTTAAAATCTGAATCACTTTCGAACTACGAAGTAGTTCAAAATATCAAAGACAATAGAAAAGAGTCTGTTCTTAATAAATTAAAGAAAAATTTCCCAGCATTGTTTAAAAAACAACTTGAAGAAATATGCACCCAGTATAGTGACGTGTTCGGACTTGAAACCGAACCGATCACAACGAACAATTTTTATAAGCAAAAATTGAGACTTAAGGATGACGACCCAGTATACGTGAAAAATTATCGATGTCCGCATAGCCAAACAGAAGAAATCCAGCATCAAGTTGGAAAGTTAATTGAACAAAATATTGTTGAACCGTCTGTTTCACCTTATAATAGCCCACTCTTATTAGTCCCAAAGAAATCTCTTCCGGGCTCTAAAGAGAAAAAATGGCGATTAGTAATTGACTATCGCCAAATAAACAAAAAATTGCTGTCAGATAAATTTCCACTCCCCAGAATTGACGATATTCTTGATCAATTGGGTAGAGCTAAATATTTTTCATGCCTTGACTTAATGTCAGGTTTCCACCAAATTGAGCTTGAGGAAAACTCAAGAAATATAACGTCTTTTTCAACAAGCAATGGTTCATATCGCTTCACGCGATTACCATTTGGTCTAAAAATAGCGCCTAATTCATTTCAGAGAATGATGACAATAGCATTCTCAGGCCTTGAGCCTTCACAAGCTTTCCTTTATATGGATGATTTAATCGTTATTGGTTGTTCTGAACAACATATGATTAAAAACTTAACAGATGTTTTCAAACTTTGTAGAAAACACAATCTGAAATTACATCCAGAAAAATGTTCATTTTTTATGCACGAGGTGACGTTTTTAGGTCACAGATGCACAGATAAGGGAATCTTACCAGACGATAAAAAATTCGATGTTATCAATAACTATCCAGTCCCTACGGACGCAGACAGCGCTAGAAGATTCGTTGCATTTTGCAATTATTATAGACGTTTTATAAAAAACTTCGCCGAATATTCACGGCACATAACAAGATTATGTAAAAAGAATGTCCCATTTGAATGGACAACGGAATGTGAAAAAGCATTCCAGTACCTAAAAAATCAACTTGTTCAACCAAATTTATTACAGTACCCAGATTTTAGCAAAGAATTTTGCATAATCACAGATGCAAGCAAGCAAGCATGTGGAGCAGTTTTAACTCAAAACTATAATGGACTCCAACTCCCAGTTGCATATGCATCAAGAGCATTCACTAAAGGTGAAAGCAATAAGAGTACTACGGAACAAGAACTAGCAGCAATACATTGGGCAATAACGCATTTTCGACCATATATATATGGCAAACATTTTACAGTGAACTGTAAAACTGATCACAGACCTTTAACATACTTATTCTCTATGATAAACCCAAGTTCAAAATTAACACGCATGCGACTCGAATTAGAAGAATATAATTTTACGGTAGAGTATCTGAGAGGAAAAGACAATTTCGTGGCAGACGCCCTGTCAAGGATAACAATATCCGACTTAATTGACATGAATAGAAAAGTCCTGAAAGTCACTACCAGGCACCAAAGTAGACAAAACAATTTCTGCGCAGAAAAATAAACAAGAACTATTGCCAAAGCAAAGTCTTGAAAAAGCTTCTAAGCCCAACGTATACGAAGTCATCACAAATGACGAGGTACGAAAAGTAGTGACCTTGCGAATAACAGATTCGACATGTTTATTGAAACATGGAAAAAAAGTTGTAGCAAGAATTAATGTTAGCGATTTGTACTCCAATGGAATTCTCGACTTAGGTCAGTTTTTCCAAAGGCTTGAATGGCAAGCCGGTGTATCTAAAATCAGCCAACTAAAAGTGGCACCGAGCGAAAAGATCTTTGAATCAATTTCAATAGATACTTTCAAACACATGGGCAATAAAAATTTAAAATCATTAAGAGTAGCGCTACTCAAGCCGGTGACCCAAATAAATAATGAACAAGAAAAAGAAGCTATATTGTCTACATTCCATGACGATCCAATTCAAGGAGGTCATACAGGCATAAATAAAACGATATCAAAAATAAAAAGACAATATTATTGGAAAAACATGACTAAACATGTAAAAGAGTACATAAATAAATGTCCAAAATGCCTGACGTCGAAAACGACGAAACATACAAGATCACCTATGATAATAACCGAAACTCCACAATATGCTTTTGACAGAGTGATAGTAGACACAATTGGTCCACTACCACGTTCGGAAAATGGGAATGAATACGCAATCACCTTGATTTGTGATCTGACAAAGTACTTGGTGGCAATTCCTGTTGCAAATAAAAGTGCAACAACTGTCGCAAAAGCCATATTCGAATCTTTTATTCTGAAGTACGGTCCAATGAAGACGTTCATTACGGACATGGGAACAGAATATAAAAATTCCATTATAACTGACTTGTGCAAATATTTAAAAATAGATAACATAACATCTACAGCACACCACCACCAGACATTAGGTACCGTTGAAAGAAGTCATAGGACATTCAATGAGTACGTTCGTTCATATATATCAGTAGATAAAACTGACTGGGACATATGGTTACAGTATTTCGTGTATTGTTTTAACACAACACCATCAGTAACTCATAATTATTGTCCATATGAACTAGTATTCGGTAGACAAAATAACTTACCAATACAATTTAATAGCATAAATACGATAGAACCTATATATAATATAGAAGATTACTCTAAGGAAGTTAAATTTAGATTAGAAAACGCGTATAAGAGAGCTCGAATACTTTTAGAAAAGAATAAAATTAAGCAAAAAGAAATAAATGATAAGAAAGTATTAGATTTTAAAATAGAAATAGGAGACCAAGTTTATTTAAAGAACGAAACAGGTCATAAATTAGAATCTTCTTATATAGGACCATTTGAGGTCATTAGCATAGAAAAGAATAATAATATAATAATAAAAAACAAGAAAAATAAAGAGCAAAAAGTGCATAAAGATAGACTAAAAAAGATAAATAAGTAAAAAAAAAAAAAAACGTATATATATATATAACATTTTTATCAAACAAAAAAAAAACAATTTCGTTTTTATTACATTTTAAATTTTTACTCTTTTTAAACTTTAAAATTTTAAACCTTACATAAATACAACATAGTATATAATGCAAAAAAAAAAAAATAAACAATATTATTAATCATTTTTATATTAAATAACTACACTATATTACGTTATTTTTTAAAAAAAGGGAGGTGTAGTATGTTGTATGCCAAGTGAGCATATGCCCAACATATTGTAGTGTATACAATATGTCAAGTGGTCATATGCCCAACTTAAAAGTAAGAGTAATAACTCATAACATAACGACACTTTGTTGCTATGTTTATAATAAAATACATAATAGTGCAGTAATAGGATCCGTCACTTATGCGGACTGGCCGCAGCGTGGGATCGCTAACGTAAACACTTTTCAAGTATGTGCCGTCTGTACATATATACATGTCTATACATAGCCACATACATACATACATACTGCAACTCTCTCTCTGCCGACGTTCTTAGCGGCAGAGCTATCTTATAATATTCTATCTAATAAGCCTCTGAACATAATTGAATAAAGGAGAACGAGCAGTCTCTTAAAAACCTATCTACCAACAAGACGTGTACTTATTTGAAACATAAAATAACATTTAATATAACACCATCTATATCCATCTATATCCATCTATATCCATCTATATCCATCTATATCCATCTACATCCATCTATATCCATCTATATCCATCTATATTCATTTTTATCTATCTATATCCATCTATATCCATCTATATCCATCTATATCCATCTATATCCATCTATATCCATCTATATCCATCTATATCCATATATATCCATCTATATCCATCTATATCCATCTATATCCATATTTATCCATCTATATCCATCTATATCCATCTATGTACATCTACATCCATCTATATCCATCTATATCCATATATATTCATTTTATATATCTATATCCATCTATATCCATCTATATTCAATTTTATCTATCTATATCCATCTATATCCATCTTTATCCATCTATATCCATCTATATCCATCTATATCCATCTATATTCATCTATATCCATCTATATCCATCTATATTCGTCTATATCCATTTATATCCATTTATATCCATCTATATCCATCTATATCCATCTATATCCATCTATATCCATCTATATCCATCTATATACATCTATATCTATCTATATCCATCTATATCCATCTATATCCATCTTTATCCATCTATATCCATATATATCCATCTATATCCATCTATATCCATCTATATCCATCTATATCCATCTATATCCATCTATTTCCATATATATCCATCTATATCCATCTATATCCATCTATATCCATATTTATCTATCTATATCCATCTATATCCATCTATATACATCTACATCCATCTATATCCATCTATATCCATCTATATCCACCTATTTTCATTTTTATCTATCTATATCCATCTTTATCCATCTATATCCATATATATCCATCTATATCCATGTATATCCATATATATCCATCTATATCCATCTATATCCATCTATATCCATGTATATCTATCTATATCCATGTATATTCTTCTATATCCATCTATATCCATCTATATCCATCTATATCCATCTATATCCATATATATCCATCTATATCCATCTATATCCATCTATATCCATCTATATCCATCTATATCCATCTATATCCATCTATATCCATCTATATCCATCTATATCCATCTATATCCATCTATATCCATCTATATCCATCTATATCCATCTATATCCATCTATATCCATCTATATCCATCTATATCCATCTATATCCATCTATATCCATCTATATCCATCTATATCCATCTATATCCATCTATATCCATCTATATCCATCTATATCCATCTATATCCATCTATATCCATCTATATCCATCTATATCCATCTATATCCATCTATATCCATCTATATCCATATATATCCATCTATATCTATGTATATCCATCTATATCCATGTATATCCATCTATATCCATCTATATCCATCTATATCCATCTATATCCATCTATATCCATCTATATCCATCTATATCCATCTATATCCATGTATATCCATCTATATCCATCTATATCCATCTATATCCATCTATATCCATCTATATCCATCTATATCCATCTATATCCATCTATATCCATCTATATCCATCTATATCCATCTATATCCATCTATATCCATCTATATCCATCTATATCCATCTATATCCATCTATATCCATCTATATCCATCTATATCCATCTATATCCATGTATATCCATCTATATCCATCTATATCCATCTATATCCATCTATATCCATCTATATCCATCTATATCCATCTATATCCATCTATATCCATCTATATCCATCTATATCCATCTATATCCATCTATATCCATCTATATCCATCTATATCCATCTATATCCATCTATATTCATCTATATCCATCTATATCCATCTATATCCATCTATATCCATCTATATCCATCTATATCCATCTATATCCATCTATATCCATCTATATCCATCTATATCCATCTATATCCATCTATATCCATCTATATCCATCTATATCCATCTATATCCATCTATATCCATCTATATCCATCTATATCCATCTATATCCATCTATATCCATCTATATCCATCTATATCCATCTATATCCATCTATATCCATCTATATCCATCTATATCCATCTATATCCATCTATATCCATCTATATCCATCTATATCCATCTATATCCATCTATATCCATCTATATCCATCTATATCCATCTATATCCATCTATATCCATCTATATCCATCTATATCCATCTATATCCATCTATATCCATCTATATCCATCTATATCCATCTATATCCATCTATATCCATCTATATCCATCTATATCCATCTATATCCATCTATATCCATCTATATCCATCTATATCCATCTATATCCATCTATATCCATCTATATTCATCTATATCCATCTATATCCATCTATATCCATCTATATCCATCTATATCCATCTATATCCATCTATATCCATCTATATCCATCTATATCCATCTATATCCATCTATATCCATCTATATCCATCTATATCCATCTATATCCATCTATATCCATCTATATCCATCTATATCCATAAATATCCATCTATATCCATCTATATCCATCTATATCCATCTATATCCATCTATATCCATATATATCCATCTATATCCATCTATATCCATCTATATCCATCTATATCCATCTATATCCATCTATATCCATCTATATCCATCTATATCCATCTATATCCATCTATATCCATCTATATCCATCTATATCCATCTATATCCATCTATATCCATCTATATCCATCTATATCCATCTATATCCATCTATATCCATCTATATCCATCTATATCCATCTATATCCATCTATATCCATCTATATCCATCTATATCCATCTATATCCATCTATATCCATCTATATCCATCTATATCCATCTATATCCATCTATATCCATCTATATCCATCTATATCCATCTATATCCATCTATATCCATCTATATCCATCTATATCCATCTATATCCATCTATATCCATCTATATCCATCTATATCCATCTATATCCATCTATATCCATCTATATCCATCTATATCCATCTATATCCATCTATATCCATCTATATCCATCTATATCCATCTATATCCATCTATATCCATCTATATCCATCTATATCCATCTATATCCATCTATATCCATCTATATCCATCTATATCCATCTATATCCATCTATATCCATCTATATCCATCTATATCCATCTATATCCATCTATATCCATCTATATCCATCTATATCCATCTATATCCATCTATATCCATCTATATCCATCTATATCCATCTATATCCATCTATATCCATCTATATCCATCTATATCCATCTATATCCATCTATATCCATCTATATCCATCTATATCCATCTATATCCATCTATATCCATCTATATCCATCTATATCCATCTATATCCATCTATATCCATCTATATCCATCTATATCCATCTATATCCATCTATATCCATCTATATCCATCTATATCCATCTATATCCATCTATATCCATCTATATCCATCTATATCCATCTATATCCATCTATATCCATCTATATCCATCTATATCCATCTATATCCATCTATATCCATCTATATCCATCTATATCCATCTATATCCATCTATATCCATCTATATCCATCTATATCCATCTATATCCATCTATATCAATCTATATCCATCTATATCCATCTATATCCATATATATCCATCTATATCCATCTATATCCATCTATATCCATCTATATCTATCTATATCCATCTATATCCATCTATATCCATCTATATCCATCTATATCCATCTATATCCATCTATATCCATCTATATCCATCTATATCCATCTATATCCATCTATATCCATCTATATCCATCTATATCCATCTATATCCATCTATATCCATCTATATCCATCTATATCCATCTATATTTATCTATATACATCTATATCCATCTATATCCATCTATATCCATCTATATCCATCTATATCCATCTATATCCATCTATATCCATCTATATCCATCTATATCCATCTATATCCATCTATATCCATCTATATCCATCTATATCCATCTATATCCATCTATATCCATCTATATCCATCTATATCCATCTATATCCATCTATATCCATCTATATCCATCTATATCCATCTATATCCATCTATATCCATCTATATCCATCTATATCCATCTATATCCATCTATATCCATCTACATCCATCTATATCCATCTATATCCATCTATATTCATTTTTATCTATCTATATCCATCTATATCCATCTATATCCATCTATATCCATCTATATCCATCTATATCCATCTATATCCATCTATATCCATCTATATCCATCTATATCCATCTATATCCATCTATATCCATCTATATCCATCTATATCCATCTATATCCATCTATATCCATCTATATCCATCTATATCCATCTATATCCATCTATATCCATCTATATCCATCTATATCCATCTATATCCATCTATATCCATCTATATCCATCTATATCCATCTATATCCATCTATATCCATCTATATCCATCTATATCCATCTATATCCATCTATATCCATCTATATCCATCTATATCCATCTATATCCATCTATATCCATCTATATCCATCTATATCCATCTATATCCATCTATATCCATCTATATCCATCTATATCCATCTATATCCATCTATATCCATCTATATCCATCTATATCCATCTATATCCATCTATATCCATCTATATCCATCTATATCCATCTATATCCATCTATATCCATCTATATCCATCTATATCCATCTATATCCATCTATATCCATCTATATCCATCTATATCCATCTATATCCATCTATATCCATCTATATCCATCTATATCCATCTATATCCATCTATATCCATCTATATCCATCTATATCCATCTATATCCATCTATATCCATCTATATCCATCTATATCCATCTATATCCATCTATATCCATCTATATCCATCTATATCCATCTATATCCATCTATATCCATCTATATCCATCTATATCCATCTATATCCATCTATATCCATCTATATCCATCTATATCCATCTATATCCATCTATATCCATCTATATCCATCTATATCCATCTATATCCATCTATATCCATCTATATCCATCTATATCCATCTATATCCATCTATATCCATCTATATCCATCTATATCCATCTATATCCATCTATATCCATCTATATCCATCTATATCCATCTATATCCATCTATATCCATCTATATCCATCTATATCCATCTATATCCATCTATATCCATCTATATCCATCTATATCCATCTATATCCATCTATATCCATCTATATCCATCTATATCCATCTATATCCATCTATATCCATCTATATCCATCTATATCCATCTATATCCATCTATATCCATCTATATCCATCTATATCCATCTATATCCATCTATATCCATCTATATCCATCTATATCCATCTATATCCATCTATATCCATCTATATCCATCTATATCCATCTATATCCATCTATATCCATCTATATCCATCTATATCCATCTATATCCATCTATATCCATCTATATCCATCTATATCCATCTATATCCATCTATATCCATCTATATCCATCTATATCCATCTATATCCATCTATATCCATCTATATCCATCTATATCCATCTATATCCATCTATATCCATCTATATCCATCTATATCCATCTATATCCATCTATATCCATCTATATCCATCTATATCCATCTATATCCATCTATATCCATCTATATCCATCTATATCCATCTATATCCATCTATATCCATCTATATCCATCTATATCCATCTATATCCATCTATATCCATCTATATCCATCTATATCCATCTATATCCATCTATATCCATCTATATCCATCTATATCCATCTATATCCATCTATATCCATCTATATCCATCTATATCCATCTATATCCATCTATATCCATCTATATCCATCTATATCCATCTATATCCATCTATATCCATCTATATCCATCTATATCCATCTATATCCATCTATATCCATCTATATCCATCTATATCCATCTATATCCATCTATATCCATCTATATCCATCTATATCCATCTATATCCATCTATATCCATCTATATCCATCTATATCCATCTATATCCATCTATATCCATCTATATCCATCTATATCCATCTATATCCATCTATATCCATCTATATCCATCTATATCCATCTATATCCATCTATATCCATCTATATCTATATCCATCTATATCCATCTATATCCATCTATATCCATCTATATCCATCTATATCCATCTATATCCATCTATATCCATCTATATCCATCTATATCCATCTATATCCATCTATATCCATCTATATCCATCTATATCCATCTATATCCATCTATATCCATCTATATCCATCTATATCCATCTATATCCATCTATATCCATCTATATCCATCTATATCCATCTATATCCATCTATATCCATCTATATCCATCTATATCCATCTATATCCATCTATATCCATCTATATCCATCTATATCCATCTATATCCATCTATATCCATCTATATCCATCTATATCCATCTATATCCATCTATATCCATCTATATCCATCTATATCCATCTATATCCATCTATATCCATCTATATCCATCTATATCCATCTATATCCATCTATATCCATCTATATCCATCTATATCCATCTATATCCATCTATATCCATCTATATCCATCTATATCCATCTATATCCATCTATATCCATCTATATCCATCTATATCCATCTATATCCATCTATATCCATCTATATCCATCTATATCCATCTATATCCATCTATATCCATCTATATCCATCTATATCCATCTATATCCATCTATATCCATCTATATCCATCTATATCCATCTATATCCATCTATATCCATCTATATCCATCTATATCCATCTATATCCATCTATATCCATCTATATCCATCTATATCCATCTATATCCATCTATATCCATCTATATCCATCTATATCCATCTATATCCATCTATATCCATCTATATCCATCTATATCCATCTATATCCATCTATATCCATCTATATCCATCTATATCCATCTATATCCATCTATATCCATCTATATCCATCTATATCCATCTATATCCATCTATATCCATCTATATCCATCTATATCCATCTATATCCATCTATATCCATCTATATCCATCTATATCCATCTATATCCATCTATATCCATCTATATCCATCTATATCCATCTATATCCATCTATATCCATCTATATCCATCTATATCCATCTATATCCATCTATATCCATCTATATCCATCTATATCCATCTATATCCATCTATATCCATCTATATCCATCTATATCCATCTATATCCATCTATATCCATCTATATCCATCTATATCCATCTATATCCATCTATATCCATCTATATCCATCTATATCCATCTATATCCATCTATATCCATCTATATCCATCTATATCCATCTATATCCATCTATATCCATCTATATCCATCTATATCCATCTATATCCATCTATATCCATCTATATCCATCTATATCCATCTATATCCATCTATATCCATCTATATCCATCTATATCCATCTATATCCATCTATATCCATCTATATCCATCTATATCCATCTATATCCATCTATATCCATCTATATCCATCTATATCCATCTATATCCATCTATATCCATCTATATCCATCTATATCCATCTATATCCATCTATATCCATCTATATCCATCTATATCCATCTATATCCATCTATATCCATCTATATCCATCTATATCCATCTATATCCATCTATATCCATCTATATCCATCTATATCCATCTATATCCATCTATATCCATCTATATCCATCTATATCCATCTATATCCATCTATATCCATCTATATCCATCTATATCCATCTATATCCATCTATATCCATCTATATCCATCTATATCCATCTATATCCATCTATATCCATCTATATCCATCTATATCCATCTATATCCATCTATATCCATCTATATCCATCTATATCCATCTATATCCATCTATATCCATCTATATCCATCTATATCCATCTATATCCATCTATATCCATCTATATCCATCTATATCCATCTATATCCATCTATATCCATCTATATCCATCTATATCCATCTATATCCATCTATATCCATCTATATCCATCTATATCCATCTATATCCATCTATATCCATCTATATCCATCTATATCCATCTATATCCATCTATATCCATCTATATCCATCTATATCCATCTATATCCATCTATATCCATCTATATCCATCTATATCCATCTATATCCATCTATATCCATCTATATCCATCTATATCCATCTATATCCATCTATATCCATCTATATCCATCTATATCCATCTATATCCATCTATATCCATCTATATCCATCTATATCCATCTATATCCATCTATATCCATCTATATCCATCTATATCCATCTATATCCATCTATATCCATCTATATCCATCTATATCCATCTATATCCATCTATATCCATCTATATCCATCTATATCCATCTATATCCATCTATATCCATCTATATCCATCTATATCCATCTATATCCATCTATATCCATCTATATCCATCTATATCCATCTATATCCATCTATATCCATCTATATCCATCTATATCCATCTATATCCATCTATATCCATCTATATCCATCTATATCCATCTATATCCATCTATATCCATCTATATCCATCTATATCCATCTATATCCATCTATATCCATCTATATCCATCTATATCCATCTATATCCATCTATATCCATCTATATCCATCTATATCCATCTATATCCATCTATATC
This sequence comes from Hirtodrosophila histrioides, assembly GCA_037075165.1. Taxonomy (NCBI): domain Eukaryota; kingdom Metazoa; phylum Arthropoda; class Insecta; order Diptera; family Drosophilidae; genus Hirtodrosophila; species Hirtodrosophila histrioides. Next base: position 5,699 of record JBAMCL010000180.1, on the reverse strand, counting down.
CATCTATATCCATCTATATCCATCTATATCCATCTATATCCATCTATATCCATCTATATCCATCTATATCCATCTATATCCATCTATATCCATCTATATCCATCTATATCCATCTATATCCATCTATATCCATCTATATCCATCTATATCCATCTATATCCATCTATATCCATCTATATCCATCTATATCCATCTATATCCATCTATATCCATCTATATCCATCTATATCCATCTATATCCATCTATATCCATCTATATACATCTATATCCATCTATATCCATCTATATCCATCTATATCCATCTATATCCATCTATATCCATCTATATCCATCTATATCCATCTATATCCATCTATATCCATCTATATCCATCTATATCCATATTTATCCATCTATATCAATCTATATACATCTACATCCATCTATATCCATCTATATCCATCTATATTCATTTTTATCTATCTATATCCATCTATTTCCATCTTTATCCATCTATATCCATCTATATCCATCTATATCCATCTATATTCATCTATATCCATCTATATCCATCTATATCCATCTATATCCATCTATATCCATCTATATCCGTCTATATCCATCTATATCCATCTATATCCATCTATATCCATCTATATCCATCTTTATCCATCCATATCCATCTATATCCATCTATATCCATCTATATCCATCTATATGCATCTATATCCATCTATATCCATCTATATCCATCTATATCCATCTATATCCATCTATATCCATCTATATTCATCTTTATCCATCTATATCCACTTATAACCATCTATATCCATCTATATCCATCTATATCCATCTATATCCATCTATATCCATCTATATCCATCTATATACATCTATATCCATCTATATCCATCTATATCCATCTTTATCCATCCATATCCATCCATATCCATCTATATCCATCTATATCCATCTATATCCATCTATATCCATCTATATCCATCTATATCCATCTATATCCATCTATATCCATCTATATCCATCTTTATCCATTTATATCCATATATATCCATCTATATCCATCTATATCCATCTATATCCATCTATATCCATCTATATTTATCTATATTTATCTATGTCCATCTATATCCATCTATATCCATCTATATCCATTTATATCCATTTATATCCATCTATATCCATCTATATACATCTATATCCATCTATATCCATCTATATCCATCTTTATCCATCTATATCCATCTATATCCATCTATATCCATCTATATCCATCTATATACATCTATATCCATCTATATCCATTTATATCCATTTATATCCATCTATATCCATCTATATCCATCTATATCCATCTATATTTATCTATATTTATCTATGTCCATCTATATCCATCTATATCCATCTATATCCATTTATATCCATTTATATCCATCTATATCCATCTATATCCTTCTATAACCATCTATATCCATCTATATACATCTATATCCATCTATATCCATCTATATCCATCTATATCCATCTATATCCATCTATATCCATCTATTTCCATCTATATCCATCTATATCCATCTATATCCATCTATATCCATCTATATCCATATTTATCCATCTATATCCATCTATATACATCTACATCCATCTATATCCATCTATATCCATCTATATTCATTTTTATCTATCTATATCCATATATTTCCATCTTTATCCATCTATATCCATCTATATCCATCTATATCCATCTATATTCATCTATATCCATCTATATCCATCTATATCCATCTATATCCATCTATATCCATCTATATCCATCTATATCCATCTATATCCATCTATATCCATCTTTATCCATCCATATCCATCCATATCCATCTATATCCATCTATATCCATCTATATCCATCTATATCCATCTATATCCATCTATATCCATCTATATCAATCTATATCCATCTATATCCATCTATATCCATATATATTCATATATATCCATCTATATCTATGTATATCCATCTACATCCATGTATATCCATCTATATCCATCTATATCCATCTATATCCATCTATATCCATCAATATCCATCAATATCCATCTATATCCATCTATATCCATGTATATCCATCTATATCCATCAATATCCATCAATATCCATCTATATCCATCTATATCCATCTATATCCATCTATATCCATCTACATCCATCTATATCCATCAATATCCATCTATATCCATCTATATCCATCTATATCCATCTATATCCACCTATATCCATCTATATCCATCTATATCCATGTATATCCATCTATATCCATGCATATCCATCTATATCCATCCATATCCATCTATATCCACCTATATCCATCTATATCCATCTATATCCATATATATCCATATATATCCATCTATATCCATGTATATCCATCTATATCCATCTATATCCATGTATTTCCATCTATATCCATGTATATCCATCTATATCCATATATATCCATATATATCCATCTATATCCATCTATATCCATATATATCCATCTATATCCATCTATATCCATGTATATCCATGTATATCCATCTATATCCATATATATCCATATATATCCATCTATATCCATGTATATCCATCTATATCCATGTATATCCATCTATATCCATCTATATCCATCTATATCCATCTATATCCATCTATATCCATCTATATCCATCTATATCCATCTATATCCATCTATATCCATCTATATCCATCTACATCCATCTATATCCATCCATATCCATCTATATCCATCTATATCCATCCATATTTATCTATATTTATCTATATTTATCTATATCCATCTATATCCATATATATCCATCTATATCGATTTATATCCATCTATATCCATCTATATCCATCTATATCCATCTATATCCATCTATATACATCTATATCCATCTATATCCATCTATATCCATCTATATCCATCTATATCCATCTATATCCATCTATTTCCATCTATATCCATCTATATCCATCTATATCCATCTATATCCATCTATATCCATATTTATCCATCTATATCCATCTATATACATCTACATCTATCTATATCCATCCATATCCATCTATATCCATCTATATCCATCCATATTTATCTAAATCCATCTATATCCATCTATATCCATCTATATCCATCTATATCCATCTATATCCATCTATATCCATCTATATCCATCTATATCCATCTATATCCATCTATATCCAATCTATATCCATCTATTTCCATCTATATCCATCTATATCCATCTATATCCATCTATATCCATCTATATCCATCTATATCCATCTATATCCATCTATATACATCTACATCCATCTACATCCATCTATATCCATCTATATTCATTTTTATCTATCTATATCCATCTATTTCCTTCTATATCCATCTATATCCATCCTATATCCATCTATATTCCATCTATATTCATCTATATCCATCTATATCCATCTATATCCATCTATATCCATCTATATCCATCTATATCCGTCTATATCCATCTATATCCATCTATATCCATCTATATACATCTACATCCATCTATATCCATCTATATCCATCTATATCCATCTATATCCATCTATATCCATCTATATCCATCTATATCCATCTATATTCCATCTATATCCATCTATATCCATCTATATCCATCTATATCCATCTATATCCATTTATATCCATCAATATCCATCTATATCCATCTATATCCATCTATATCCATCAATATCCATCTATATCCATAAATATCAATCTATATCCATCTATCTCCATCTATATCCATCTATATCCATCTATATCCATCTATATCCATCTATATCCATCTATATCCATCTATATCCATCTATATCCATCTACATCCATCTATATCCATCTATATCCATCTATATCCATCTAAATCCATCTATTTTCATCTATATCCATCTATATCTCATCTACATCCATCTATATCCATATATATTCATTATATCTATCTATATCCATCTATTTCCATCTATATTCCATCTATATCCATCTATATCCATCTATATCCATCTATATCCATCTATATTCATCTATATCCATCTATATCCATCTATATCCTTCTATATCCATCTATATCCATCTATATCCATCTATATCCGTCTATATTCATCTATATCCATCTATATCCATCTATATCCATCTATATCCATCTATATCCATCTATATCCATCTATATCCATCTATATCCATCTAAATCCATCTATATTCCATCTATATCCATCTATATCCATCTATATCCATCTATTTAAATATATATCCATCTATATCCATCTATTTCCATCTATATCCATATATATCCAACTATATCCATCTATATCCATGTATATCCATCTATATCCATCTATATCCATCTATATCCATGTATATCCATCTATATCCATCTATATCCATCTATCTTCCATCTATATCCATCTATATCCATCTATATCCATCTATATCCATCTACACCATATATATCCATCTATATCCATCTATATACATCTACATCCATCTATATCCATCCATATCCATCTATATCCATCTATATCCATCCATATCCATCTAAATCCATCTATATCCATCTATATCCATCTATATTCCATCTATATCCATCTATATACATCTATATCCATCTATATATCCATCTATATTCATCTATATCTATAAATATCCATCTATATCCATCTATATCCATCTATATCCATCTATATCCATCTATATCCATCTATTTCCATCTATATCCATCTATATCCATCTATATCCATCTATATCCATCTATATCCATGTATATCCATCTATATCCATCTATATCCATCTATTTCCATCTATATCCATCTATATCCATCTATATCCATCTATATCCATCTATATCCATATTTATCCATCTATATCCATCTATATACATCTACATCCATCTATATCCATGTATATCCATCTATATACATCTATATCCATCTATATCCTTACTATATCCATCTACTTATCCATCTATATCCATCTATATCCGTCTATATCCATCTATATCCATCTATATCCATCTATATCCATCAATATCCATCTATATCCATGAATATCCATCTATATCCATCTATATCCATGTATATCCATCTATATCCATCTATATCCATCTATTTCCATCTATATCCATCTATATCCATCTATATCCATCTATATCCATCTATATCCATATTTATCCATCTATATCCATCTATATACATCTACATCCATCTATATCCATCCATATCCATCTATATCCATCTATATCCATCCATATTTATCTAAATCCATCTATATCCATCTATATCCATCTATATCCATCTATATCCATCTATATACATCTATATCCATCTATATCCATCTATATCCATCTATATCCATCTATATCCATCTATATCCATCTATATCCATCTATATCCATCTATATACCATCTATATCCATCTATATCCATCTATATCCATCTATATCCATCTATATCCATCTATATCCATCTATATCCATCTATATCCATCTATATCCATCTATATCCATCTATATCCATCTATATCCATCTATATCCATCTATATCCATCTATATCCATCTATATCCATCTATATCCATCTATATCCATCTATATCCATCTATATCCATCTATATCCATCTATATCCATCTATATCCATCTT